>CM059205.1:9929105-10329105 GCA_030347435.1 Clarias fuscus | reverse complement strand
ATGAATAAGCCTCTCTACTGTGAACCAGGAAACCTTGCTATAAAACCCCATCATGGCAACAGTGCAGCTGATAAAGGCTAACGTGACGGGCTTATCTGCGCCGAATACTGATATTTACTTCAATACCGAACATTTTTATTTCAACAACTTTTCTCTTTCCCTTTTTTTTTAAAAAATAGTAGATTGATTTGAAAATGGGAGACGTATTATTTGTCTTTCTGGTTTGTGAAGTCTGTGTGTTTATTGTGGCACATCTGGGCACACCTGCACACATTTACATGACAGAACAGGGGATTGAACCTGGCCCGCACATTGGTCTGCTTATGGATCCTCCAAAAAATTGCATGGGAAGCTGAAAAAAACGGACCAAACGGAGAGAGGGCGAATGCAAAAGTATGAATGGAGAAAGAGAGACAGAGGAAGAGAGAGAGCGGAAGATAAAAGAGAAAGAGATCAAAAATGAAAGAGCGGCGAGGGACGGCGAAGGGACGAGCGATGAGCTGAAAGGCAGACAGCAGCTGCCTTCCTGAGGAGTCGAAATAAAACGAGGGGTGGTGGTAGGAGGGGGGAGAAAGAAAAATCCTTAAGACAACAGTGCGCAGCCACGCAGGCTTCCTTCCTGACGTGACCAGGCCGTGAGCTGTGTGGGCCTGTCGCCATAAATCCCATGCTGATTTACGGGGCAGCTCCGCACTTAACCCCCAGTGCTCCATCCAGACTGGATTTATTTCCACCTGAAATGTGAGCGATCGCATTAAAAATGGAAGGGGGAGAAAAAAACAACAACAACAACAACAACAAAACAAAATAAAAGCATGCACGGAGATGCATTTCTGTAGTTATCTCTACCGATCCTCTGGCTGCCACTTTGCGTTCGTCCGTCAGCCGCTGGCTTTGAGCCTTTAATTATCTGCCGATGCTCTCGTCTCGTCTCGTCTCGCTCGCCTCTCTTTCTTTCTTTCTCCCTTCCTTCTGTCCTTCTTTCTTTCTCTCTCGCTCTCCACGGTTGCCCTGATTGATTCCTGTTTTCATGTTTTTTATTTTTTTCTCCCCCTATTCGCCGGCGTCTATCTTTTTGAGGAGCGTGCGGTTATTCCGCTGTCTTCTTCCCCTTTTCCAACGCTCTGAAGAGCAACATGCGCTGACAGCTGTTAAAACACACTATTTTTTCCCCCCCGTTTTTCGTGTCTCTGTCAAACAGCAGATTGCACCGGGGTATTTGTGTTTCCATGTGTTGGATGCATAAAACACACACGCATACACGCTCGGGAAGGGCTAGAGGGTTGCCTTCACGAGTGATAAAAGTGATCAGGAAAGATGAAAGTGCCGAAAAAAAAACTAAACAAAACAAAACAAAATCCCAGCAAAGGATTACAGTATGTGCTTGAACCTGAGTTAACCTGTTTGGAGTTTAAAATAACCACCCATGCAAAAATTCTCTCTTTCTCCTATTTTCTTTCTCTTTTCCTCTTCCACTTCCCTGTCACGGTCTAGTGGCGAGGTTAAGTTCAGTAAGAGTGTTCTAATAATTAAGCCGCGCTGCTCGTGCTTTCCCAGATGTTAAAAGGCTTGTCCTCACATGTAGTCTGCCTGTCAGGTCCCCATCCCTCCGCTCATCCCTCCATCCTTTCTTTGTCCTTCTCTCCACCCCCTCTGACTTGCCCTCAGTTTCAGCCACTATCACAGGGATAACCGACTCAGAGGCTCGCTGACTTGCTTTGTCTTCCGCTCCGTCTGTGCTTTTCGCCCTCACACCTTTCAGGCAAAGAAAAAAAGACGGACGGAAAAGGAAAAGCTCGGACGGAGCGAAAGCCCGGCTTTCATAAGGTTTATAAGTGCCGCCATTTTCTCGAGGCAGGTCTCAAGAGAGATGTAAGCTACTAGGGGGTTCTTTTACTCCCTCTCTATCTGTGTCTTTGTCGCTCTGGGTGGCAGGAGACAGCAGGTGTCAGTGCACTGGGCCATGGCTGTGCGTGTGTGTGTGTGTGTGTGTGTGTGTGTGTGTGAGTAAGGAGCACTGGACTGTGCCATTGTTGCAGCATGACGCAGATCATGGATTAGCGCTTCCTGCCTGTGCTTTGTTGCCTGCCTCAGTTGAATGGGACACAGCCACCGTTTGGGAAATTAACAGGGGAAAATGAGATGATCACATGCGTCCTCGCTGGAGAAACAGCTGGGTCCTCTGCGTAAACGTTCACCAGCACTTCCCGCTCATCAGAGTACAGTAATATACCCGCGCACACACTTGCATACAAACATGTGTAATGAAAGCGAGGTGTAATTTGTTTCCAACATTGTCACCGCTTTGTGAATTATCCTGAGCTGAAGCTCAGAAGGCCTGTGGAAGCATGTCATTGTTCCCCCACACACACACACACACACATTTGGCTCAGCCTCAGTCCAGGTCTCGGGATCTGCAGCGTTGTCAGCGAGGTCTTATAAAAGTCTCCACAGGGTCCAGTAGAAACTCACAGCTGGTATCACTTCCACACTGTTGATGTACCGGGTCACGGTGTCACGGTGCCAGGCGGGTTCACGGTTCTGGGCCACTGACCGGCTCGGGGCCGGGCCTCAGCGCCAATAACAGCCCCATAGCTGGTGCTTTTCCTCAGGAGAACCCCCTTTCCTGTCATTTTCCTGTCTCTTTCTCTGTCTAATGCAGATGTGCTGAAAAATCCTGTTCCCCCAGAGTGCCTTAAAGACGCAGGAGATGAAAAAGCTCACTCACTTCTAACTGCTCCACCACCCAGACCTGAGCACACAGACTCACACCACACCACTCTCTCTCTTTCTCCTCTCTCTCTCGTTAACTTTCACTCTGATCCCCCCCCCCCCACACACACACACGCACGCACACATACTCCCTCTCTCTCTCTCCCTCTTTCTCTACACACCCGTAATCTAATCTTCTCTCCGTTTGCGAGCGCAGTCTTCTGTGACAGACTTTTTTCTCTCCCCCCAAAGACCCCCCCCCCCCCCCCCCCCCCCCCCAAAAGCCGGCTCGGCTAAAGGACACAAAAACATATTATATATATTTAATACTTCCCTTAAACGTGAATTATTTAACGGAAGCGATTACCGAGCGTAAACCTCTAGGAGCGTCAGGGGCAGGCTTTGAAAACAAGGTTTCTGTGCCAGAGAGGTTAACATTGCGACGAATAGTGGAGCCTGGCAGACGTCAAAAAGCTAAGCGTTGATACCTGGGCCCGGCTGCTAAGATCACGCTCCATTATGTTGAAGCAGTGCATTATTACTAGTAGGTAAGTGGAGGAAAAAGGGGCCCAGGAGGATCTGTATGAAGTTCCTTTCTCGGAATGCCAATGGCTCGCACACACGTGTTGGAAAGTGTTGCCACTTCACTGTCACTCTCTGCCGAGGTGCTCGCGGCAGCCTGATTAATTATTTAGCTGCATGTATCATCTATTTACCTTAGTAATCCATCTGTCAGCACGCTTATTGATCCAATCCTGCATTCTAATTGTGCATCCTCTCAGCGCGGCGAGCTCATATTTAAATGCAGCGCCTGTCACTGCGCCTGTCTGTTTCTGGGTGCTGCTAGCTGTTACGCTGCCTGTTAGCTGCTGGAAAGAGTGGCATTGAGCTACAGCTGGCTTGTAGAAACTAGAAAGTGTGGGAGTTTTCTCTCTCTCTCTCTCTGTTTTTCTCTCGTTCTATCTATCTTTCTGAGTGTGTGTTTGTGTGTGTGTGTGTGAGAGAGTGTGTTTCCCCCTGTCTGTTTCTCGCTCTGTCACTCTCAGGTGTGACCGCATTGTACCTTCTGCCACGGTGCATGTGGAGACGTCGCTCTATTCTGAGTGACTGCGGTTCGGAGTGAAACAGAGGCATGGAGGGAAGAGAGGGAAGAAGTGAAAGTCAGGAGAAAGGATGAATGAAGAGCATCTGTGTGTTTATTTATGAGCATGTGTGCTTTTTTTTTTTTTTTTTTTTGCTTCTCTGTTTCAGTCCCGGTTCTTGTTTTTAAGTCAGTGCTAACTTTTAACTGAGCGAGATTCCCCCCCCCCGCCCCCCCAATTTCTCTCTCTGTCTCTTTCTGTCTGATGCTGTGATTGACAGGTGTGAGATGACAGGCGGTTAAGAACCCAAAGCTGCTTCTTTTTTAAGGGCTGTTGTGTGTGTGTATGTGTGTGCATGTGTGAGCTGAGGTACTTAAAAGAAGCCCTTACTTGTTGTCCTCTGGCTCTAACAACGCTTTTGACATAATTGAATACAGCACCTCCTGTGGTGACGAGATAAGTGCATAAGTGTGTGCATGTCCATGTGTGTGTCATCGTGTG
Source organism: Clarias fuscus (assembly GCA_030347435.1). NCBI lineage: Eukaryota > Metazoa > Chordata > Actinopteri > Siluriformes > Clariidae > Clarias > Clarias fuscus. The sequence continues at coordinate 10,324,810 of CM059205.1, read as the reverse complement.
GGTATGTTCAGGTGTGTAGTAAATGAACATTCTGTTCTAACACAGCATGCCCTCAGCTAATACTCCGCGCACTCAGTACGGTGATGAATTCCGTTCGTCCCCGGGTCTAATCAGGGAGGACACGTGAGCTCCCAGCGTGAGCCGACGTGCAAATGCAGCGATCAGTAAACACTCACTGAGTTAATGACATCAATCAATGGCCTTTTAAAACTGCAATTTGATAATTACAATTATCAATGCCCGCCGCCGTATACATTACAGCCTCTCCTCTCGGCCTTTCCCTCTCTCCCCCTTTTTACTCTCGCTTTTATTTCATGAGAATGGATCTGAGGCCCTATTATCCTGTCAGCCGAGAATGTGTTGGAATCGAACTCCTTGCATGCGGGCTATCATTTTACAAGAGCTGCAGCGTTCATCAATACTTAACATCTTAATATGGCAAGATTTTAAGCGAAAATGGGCTTTAGGACTAAAATGGAACGGTTTGTAATCAGGAATATGGTTCCTTCGGCATTATTGTTATTCCGACCCTTTCATCTCTTTTATACAAATCTAAGGAAACGAAGATGGAGAACCATTCGGATCGATTCATTTTTAAACTCGCGAATGCAAATGACAAAGTTTTACCTCTGTGCTGCCTTTTTCACTCTCCTCTGTCTGCTCAGAAGGTGTTATTAGAGGCAGTTGTTAAGACTGCTGTCTGATCTTTCTCTGTTTATGTCTCTGTCTTTCCGAGCCTCTTCCGATTGGCTGACCCATGCCCAAAGTTTATTTTCCCCCCACACATCAAAGACGTCCACAGCCTAACCACATTGCTTTGCGGGGGGGCGTAAAATCTTCTTAACCAGATACTCCCCCTGCCTCACTTTAGCGCTATCAAAGCCCTTAACTGCCTCCTTTCAGTCGGCCATTTTCAGCCTCCGAGGCCTCGGGGCCTGCTGACCCGCTTCGGGGACGATTTCATTGCTGCAGAGCTGAAAATTGCCGCCGTCAAAAATGACACCTAAACGTAGCAAATAGGGGCTAATCTGGAATTCTGCCTTATTGGACGCAATCCCCCTCTCTCCTTCCTCGACGCATGACCTCTCTGTGTCGGTGTGTGTTGTCGGGAGTTAAGCCGCCTTTCACACTTGCTCGCGCTGCTCTGCAGGTGCTGTTTGGATATGGCCTGCCTAATATCGCACCCCCGCACCAGAATGCACGGCATCCTCTAGTCTTCCCTACAGAGCAGAAGAGTGCAGTTCTGCCACTTCTCCCAACACAGATACCCCTCTGACCCCCATTCAGAGATTTATCGATTTTCCAAAGCTCGGTCTAACACTGAGCAGATGAAGAGGGGGTGTACTAATGGTGGGCGCTTGTGCTACTCATGCTGCATGATGGTCCACTGTGGGAGTTTGACACATCTCCCGCATGCGGCTCACACCAACATCAAACGAGTACAGATTAAAAAAAAGTCAAAAAACACCAGGATCTCCAGTAGACCTTTAAAGTCGCTGCTGCTGCGGTATCTTTGCATAGTCAAGTGCATTCAGACGGTATGTGTGTGAGTTTGCTTGTTTGCCATATGTTGCAACTTTATTAAGGGTACTTTCTGTGTGTGTGTGTGTGTGTGTGTTTGAGAGGGGGAGATGCTTTGAGGGGTTTAAGGTGGCCTGATCCGCACCCTTGATGCATGACTCTTTTAACTTGTGTTTACTGGGGACCTCTGAGAGCCAGAGGAAAGATCCATGGAGCAGAGAGAAGCAAAATAAAGTGAGCGCGTACAAACAAACTTCGTCGAGGGAGCATGGCCTAGGTCTCTCTGCGTGAGGCCATCCTTCAGTGCACTGTCCTAAGCCCTGCTCTTACCTTGGAGAGAGCGCGAGAGAGAGAGGGTAGAGCGTGGGAGGCAGGACTGGAAGCTTGTTTTCTCAGTCAGACTTACAAAGTTGAACTTCACAGAGGAATGTTTCAGTTCGTTTGCTCACGTGTTTGTATTTCATGCAGTGATGCACAAGAGGAAGATGGGATTTGTCTATTGCTTTGCCAGCAAGCAAGTTCTTTCCCATCCTTCTTCTCTTGAGGGTTTCGCTTTTGTATTTATTACTGCGCTAAAGACCTCAGGACAACCGAGATCTTTCTTTTGCTCTTTGCCCAGACACAGCTGCTACTATACTGTTATTTCCACAGAAATAAACAGCAGAAAGGACACAAACAATAAGCTGTGATGTATCATCAGACCATACTTCTTTAGGTATGTTACAGGATAGTCAAGGGACAGGTGGATGGAGGGACACAAGTCTGTTTGGCGTTAGATCAACACAACGGCCAGGCGCCTGGGTTCCTGGGGACTGAGGTTTGCTCAGTGGTGCAGTAGCAGGGTCGAGGTCACAGGGCAACCTGGAGCTGCGAACACCACTGAGGTGACCTTTGCCTTCTCACACTGACGTCTGAGATTCTGTCGTGTCAGGACAGGCGAGAAAAGCAGTTGTGCAGGTGAAACCTTAAATGTGTGTATACATGTGTGTACGGTATTCCTGTGCATACGCGATTTAAAAAGAAAAAAAAAGTAAACTGGTTTCAAAGTAAGTGCTTCAGAGTTTCCCATGCATGTTCTCACCTTGTGCTTGGTGGGCTCCCTCCGGTTGCTCCGGGTTTCCTCCCACAGTCCAAAGACATGCGGATTAGGCTATTTTTCATTCCCAAATTGCCCGTAGTGGGTTTGTGAATGTGGCCTGTGGAGGCCGACAGTGACCATTGCTTTTATTCCCATTACCACGGTTGTGATAATGGGAATAAAAGCAGTGGTCACCGTTGGCCTCCACAATCCCTTGTTGGACTACAAAAATTCCTAGATGGATGGAAATAAAGTGTAACATAAGATGAGAAAAATTGTGGTGTATTTAATAAAATGGAGGATTAAACATTGTAATATGACTAAATACTGTATATACTTGGTACAACATAGTGTTTAATTGCTGCTAATATAACCTCCTAGTTCTTATTAAACATGCTCATGTAGTCATTTTAACGAATGCTCATAACACATGCTGTAGAGACTGGGTCGGGGGAATCAATTCAGAGATGTATCGTGATTTTTTTTGTATTTGCTACACAGTCCCAAAAATTCTCTACTTTTTAAAAATTATTATTATTATTATTATTATTAATTAAAATTTAAACAGCGTTCTTTTTGGTAGAAGCAAATTATTTTGAACAAAATCTTAAAAATATATATATATATATATTATAAAATCGTCGTGTTTACAGAAAACAGATAGAATCGGCATCTAGGTATCGCGATAATATTGTTTCGGGAGGTCCCTGGTGATTTCATTCTCTACTAGTATATACTGTGTATGTCTGCCTCCTTTAGGGTTCTGGCCAGCTGTGTGTTAATAATATTCCATTGATGGTATGAAGTATTGAGCAGGCCTGTCTGCTTTGGACTGTCCTGCTCTCACACATCCATCAACCCAGTGCTCTATGTCAATAACCGAAGCCCATGCTAATGGTGGCATTTAAGCAGCGACCCTGACGAATTAACCAGTGCTCCTCCACGAGGGTTAAATATTCATCGTGCTCATCAAGCCAAGCAGTCGAGGTTCTGTACGCATGTGTTGCACTGGCCCTCCCGATGGTGAAACACCTCTGTGTCAGTGTGCTGCACATTTCATCACTGACTTTGACCCCTGTGTTGCCCCCAGAGTACCGGGGTTAAACATACTACAGTGGGTACGAGTGCTTTTTTTCTTTGTCGGTGTGTTTTTAAAGGTGATGTTCTTGAACACAGAACTCATGTAGATGCTTGGCCTCGTGATCTCTATACAGTCTCAGGACCTTCTGCCTTGTGCACGTGGGGCATGTCTGTGTGCGCGACATGAAAGCCTCCTGCGTTCCACTGACCACTGTTTCAGTGCCCCCGCCTTAACTCGTCTCTCTTCCCTTCCTCCTTTTCTCTTCCTTTCTTATTCAAACTGTCCATCAGTAGCCTTATAAATAATTCATTGCTCTCTCTCCCTGATGTCTTGTCACCTTGCCTTCTTATTTGCCACCTTGTCTCCCTCCTCTCACTTCCCCTGTACTGGCCTCAGCGTAGCGGAACACCCCAGGAGCCCGACGAGGCTCAGACCACACACATACACACACACACACACACACACACACACACATTACTTCTCCCTCTCTCTTTTTTTATCTTTCCTTCTCCTGCTCCTCCTCTCCCACCCTGGTACACCCCTGACCCAGTCAGTGGTCACTGAATCAGAAAGCACTTCCTCTCTGTCCTCCGCTTATACCTCGCTAATTAATCGTCTGTCCTTTTAGATCGGTGCAGTCTCTGGAAACCCAGTCCTGTGTGAAACCTAGACAAGGAACCACGCATACCTCCTTCTCAACGACATTTTGTTTTGTTTTCTCCTTCGGATACTGAAAGGCAAAGTTTTTACAGAGTTTTCTGTCTTTTTTTTTTTTTTTTTTCAGCCACTGCTGTGTGTCCATTCAATGCGATGCATTACGTAGACTTCAAGAGAGCGGGACACTGGGAATAGCTGGAAGCAGAGCACAGGAAACAGTGTTCAGGTCCTGTCAGGAACAGCTCTTGACAATATATGATATTTAAGAAAAATAATATACAGCCATACAGCTAGATGTGTCGCATCCCTGCTAAGGAAAACAAGAAATGCAGCATATAGTTTAAAAAAAAAAAAATTTTTTTTTGTGCAGCCCTCAGTAATTATTCTTAACGTTTTTCATTTTTCGTGAAAATAAGGCGACGAAAAAAAAAAAAAACAGCGTGAAGAAATGAAATTATGTCGCTATTATAACCTATTAATTATTTGAATGCAATACAAGCAAATTCAAATAGGGGAAAATCATTATGACAAATGTTTTTTTTTTTTTTTTTTCTTTTCCCTTTCCTGGATAATGTTCAGGGAATTGCTGATACCGAAGGCAGATTATTACAATCAAATAAAAAAAATTATGGTGATCAAAAAGCAGTGAGCTCGCTCATGCATGGAGCGTATGCATGTGTGTGTGTGTGTGTGTGTGTGTGTGTGTGTGTGTGCGCGCGTGTGATATTGGAATTCAGCAACGAGTGTTGTATTCATGAGCAGCAGCCCTTTGGAGACTTCCAGTCCATACAGAGTAAACACTCTCTCTCTCTCATACACACACACACACACATATACACACGCACTCTGTCTACCCAGAGCTGTCTTTAGCAGTGAGGTCTCTGTCTGTAGCACGATTAATTCATATCAAAAAATGTCCCCTCCACTTTTGCAGGCTGCTCTCTTACCGGACTGCAGAATCAGCACTGGCCCCTCGGCCCGATGAGAAACAGATCAATCAGGCAGCTCTGTGATGAATTAGAGACATCAGCAGCCAGAAGGGAGGCAAGATCGAGCTGGCAGGGTTCAGGAATATAGGGCTAGGTCATCATCATACACACCCCTCCACACACACACACGCGCACACGGACATACACACAGGCGAAAGGTTTGGGGTTGCAATTTATAATAACATACGTGTTTATTGCATTATTATTTTTTATTTTTTTGGATGAATGTCTTGTTCCTCATATAGAGTGTTCATTTTTTAACCGCGATTCTTTGTTTAGTTTTCTTCACATTGACATTGTTAAAACTAAATGTACTACACCCGCTCTCTCTCTCTCTCTCTCTCTCTCTCTCTCTCTCTGTCTCTCCTATCTCTCTCCTCCGATAAATTCATTGTAACAATGACAGCTCCCGGTTCCTGGGCCACCCGCCTCATCACGATGTGACTCAAGTGACAGCTTTAAGGCTTGTTTTATTTAAGGCCGCCTGTAATTACACGAGTTTTTTAGCATATGTACGGAGAGAGATATGATTCATCTGCCAAGTGGGAGCTGGTAAAACAGAGAGGGAGGGCGAGGGAGAAGAGATACGCTTCAGCAAATAAAAAAGGAGCGTGTGTTGCTACAAAACGTTTCCCTTATTATGTCTCATTAGAGGCAGAGCCAAGATAAGGGTAACGCAGGCTGTGAATGAGATCTATTGCCGCCTGAGCTGAAAGCCTCCGACTGAGGAAAAGCCGATATCTCTGACACAGTGTGGGGGCCATTATTGTACGTGCTTGAACCCGGGCAAGAAAAATGGCTGCCCTCTTTTTCCGGTTCGACCCTGCGGCGTGGGAGAGAACAGATAGTGCTTAGCACCAGCGAAGGCCCCCCGTGCTAATTGGAGGCGCTTTTATCGGAAAGATGTGTGGCGAGGTGGGTGAAAAAACTGACAGGGCCCGTTAATCCCGGCCTATTGTTGGCGCTACGGGAGAGCCGTGTTGGACAAATCACCCGGGGAGAGTGCCATAAAACCGTGCCTCGGCCATGCAGGGTAATGGGTTATGAGCTACAGCGCCACTCACCATGCCGAGGAGAGCCACCATCTCCCTGCCGAATAAATCAACGGCAATTAGGCGCGTGCACTCACGCGGGAGGCGCGAATGATCATTAGCTGTAATTATCCGGAGTGCTAAATTACTACCTGTAGTCTGTGTTTGGTAACTGAGGAAGAGAGATGATCCGAAGGTAGCGCCGCGTCCGTCACAACACTTCATTTGCAGATTTACTTTGCTTCTTTGCGGCACCGACAGGTTACGATTACCGCGATAATCCCGCTCGGCCCTTTACTACGCGAGCGGGTTTCGAGAATCCGCTCTCAGAGACGGGCGGCCACGGGTCCGTCTTCCAAACGCACCACTCTGTAAATCACGGCCATGAGCAGCTATAGGACCCTGATGAGAGCACTATGTAATTTACTGTGTTTTAGGCTGTGGAATCCGTCTGGAGATCATATTAAGAGACTGGAAAGCATTGTTAGTCTAAGGCCTAGCGCGCTCTGATGGAGTAGGCCGAAGAGACTTATAATGCAGCGCACGGAACCACAACTCGGGCACATATATCTGTTATCCTATTTGTTACACTATCACAGACAGACCAGCATGAAAGCCTCTTATACATTCAGAATCCCATCTTATTCGAGCCTTTGGCTCATGGCGTGAAGCTGCGCGACCCATGTTATACACTCAGCCTATGACGATACACACGTTAGATTAGCGCGTCTGCACCCGTGAAGCATCTGCACAACCTGAGCTCTGACAAACAACTCGTCGGCCAAATGATTTAAAAGGGTGGCCTTCTGCCACCTGGTAATTTGCTGAAATTAAAGCTTAATCAAGCATAGTGGAGGACAACTCGTGAATAATTTAGCAGGGCGGAGAGGCAGAGAGCTCGAGGGACACCAGAGAAAGAGACAGATCCAGTGAGTTGAAACTGTGAAGAGATCACGCCTGGGTTCTTTTTCTTTTTTCTTTTTTTTCCCCCTGCCTTCCGAATCGATGGCTCTGACATCTCCTCACAAGCACTGGTGGAATTAATACTCAGCCTCAGACTGAATGAAACAAGGGCACTAAGTGGCTCGTTTTTCCAGTACTACAGCTGAAGATGGCACAGATTTATTCATTTCCTAACAATGAGCAGACTTTATCCAATACAGCTCCAAAAATATACTCGGAATCGGTGCTTCAGAGATCATGAAAGTAAACACAGTGCAGGCCAGGAGTGACAGTCCAGAGCACAGGATTTGATTTCGGCTGCTTAATCACTGGCGTGTATATTTCCGAGAGGATTTTCAGGTGCAACCGGTTTTGCCTGTATAACTTTTAATATCTTGTTTCAATTTCCCCTGCTTTGATTTATTTCTCGTCTCTGCAAAGTGTTTCATTAACGCAAAAGCCATTAGTCATTTGTAATGAAACGCATATTTGCACCTTTTTTTTTTTTTAACAAATTGAATTTTTAATCGGGCAGTGATGGGATGGATAAAGTAAACACTATTTGTCTTGGAGCTCTTTGCAGACGGCAAGGTGAGATAGCCCCCTGGGCCAGAATTAAGACAGCGTCCTGCGGAGAGGACGATGCTGATTGTTTGGTATTGCAGGAGTGACAAAAGGGACAAGAGGATAGAAGTGATCATCTTACTTCTGTGAGTGAAGTTTATGAAAAATGGTTGTTTTTCCCTTATCATGAACCCCGTGCTCTCTCTTTCTCTCTCTCTCTCTCTCTCTCTCACACACACACACACACACACACACACACACACACACCCTAGCTGTGTGTGTGACCCCGTACTTGGGCGAAAGTGCGAGAATGAACTGCAGGATCCGGGCTAGAGTGTGAGAGCCGGGAGGCCTTTAATGGAAATGAACGCTGTGCCGCGTCGCGCCTTTTGTGGCGGCCCGCGGACTCCGATTTTATTAAGTACTCTTTAGAGAGAGAGGGAAACACAAGAGGGGAAAAGTCACTGCACCGCATGTTAATTAGGGACGCTGGAGAAGCTGGCGAAGAGAGGGGAGTTTGTTAGAGTAGAAAAGGGGGAAAAAAAGGAGGAGGGGTGGGGGTGCTTTGTCCACTGCGCTTTTAAGAGGAGGGGAAGACTTTTTGCGTGCAAACAAAAAACAGATTTGCTCGACTGGGCTTTCAGGGGAAGAGAGAGAGAGAGAGCGAGAGAGCTGTTGCACTATGTGCTTACCTCACTGGGCCCTAAGACACTTTGTCAAGCAGTGCACACACATCCTGCTTACATCACATCGCATTTAAATAGTGCGACTTGATGTCCATTCAGTGCCAGAATGTGACATACCATTACATGATGTTAAAGCCCTTGCGAAGGTTTGCTCACTTGCCAACTTTGGCACCTCAAACGGAGCGCAAATTAATCAGTTTCTGGAACTGATCTGGGTAGAAAAGTTGCATTCTGTGTGTGTGTGAGGTGTTTTGGGGGTCGCGGCGAGCTGGTGGGTGAGCAGTGGGGAGGACGGAGGGGGTGGCTCTAGACTGAAGGGCTGAAAGAGAGTGTGATGGCCGCTCAATGGCACCACCCAGCCTGCCGTGAAATCAGAGAGCTCTGCCAACAAGTCAGGCCCTGCCACATCTCTGCTCTGTGTGTGTGTGTGTGTGTGTGTGTGTGTGTGTGTGTGTGTGTGTGTGTGTGTGTGTGTGTGTGTGTGTTTATGTCTCACAGGGGGTCGAAAGGGAGAAAGCAGTCATGCAGCATGGTCCCAGTCTCCTCCACTACCCCCCCCCCCCACCCTCTCCATCTACTTTGTCTGTTTCCTCCTCCTCCGCGCCGTACAGCATGATTGCGTACTGTAAAACGACAGCGAGCAGCCTTGCTGAGCAGTTTAAAAGTAGTTAGGGGGTAGATTGTGGACACGCTTTACTGATCAGGCCATGAGGTGCTTTAATCTGGTAATGGCTACCGTTCAGGGTGCTTTTAAAACCTTCCTCGCACTCATCCATTAGGAGCTGTTTTGTTTACCTCGTTCGCTCTCTCTCACTCTCTCACTCTCTCTCGTCCTTCTCGGTTCACCTTGTTGCCAGCTGTTCATAATGAAGTTTACTGTTTATAACACCAGTTCTTTTGGGGTGGGATACACATAAAGTTCTTACCGTTTGTATCAGTCAGCGTCTGCTTTTTTTTCCTGAGCCTATTCTGCCTGACTTTACAACTCTCTACTCATAATCAGCATGGGGCGCTTGGATGTTTGAGTTTATGAGAGACTCTGTCTGAGCGCAAGCGCTAATTTTCCACCAGCCAAGCAAAGGAAAGTGAGGAGGATAGGCAGAATGCGTGGCAGTGGGGGGTCCTGTCAATTCGGGTTAACTCAGGCCAGGATGAAGATCCTGGGAGGTCAAGAGACTAGCAGTGACACCCCTTGTCTCTTTCGCTGTCCCCTTCCCCCTGTCCCAGGCCATCCTCCTTTCTCAGCCATTAACTGTATTGTTCAGTCTGAGAAATTTAGTGCTGGAGAAACAATCTCGCTCTATGAGGCACCTTGGTTTCTTCCCCAAATGCACACTTCATCATGCAGCTCATTGCAGAAGCGGAAAATGGAGAACTGCAGCGATTTAACGTGCGGCTAATGTCATCCTTTTATTCGGACAGGGGTGCGGTTAAGGGAACTCTTAGGAAACTATTCCGCTGCCTGAGACTTTGGTTATAGGTTAGATTAACTAAGCACACATGTTGGGCTTGGTACCTTAAGCCTAAAATGCGCAGCGGGAGGACATAAGACACTGTGGGTAGAAATATATCTTATTATCTTATATTTCAGGGATTAAGGATTGTAATAATAGCATTTGGATTTTATTGCATAAAAATACATTTAGGTCTAAAGTAATTGCCCAAAAGAAAATTTTGCCCCGAAAGTAAAAAAGGCATAATAAGTGGTTGCATATGATAAGTGACAGGTTTTAAGGATTAACAGTGTGTCCCTGAACCTGGGGTCTAAAGATAAATAGCTCTAAAAGTAAGTCCTGCAATCAAATCTGATAGATAAATCCAGTCTATGCACATAATAAAAAAGTTCCATCTTGTTTCCAGTGCGGTCATTTCGTCCTCCGGCTGCTTCGATTGAACGTCTTGCTCCAAGCTCTTAATGCCAACATTAGTTCCTCGGATTTAACTTCACACTATAAAACACAGTGCGGAGTATGTGTCCGACCCACTTCCACTCGTTAACCTTGGGCGATACCTGCTCGAATTGGACCATAAAGTTGTAGTTTTAATGGACACAAATCAACGGCTTGCCGTGAGTTCATTTAATTAAACTGTTCGGCTTCTGTCCAGTAGTGGAGCTGATATTTCACATTGATTTTATTTTATGGGCGCAAAGAGTCATTAATCGTTGTGTTTTTAAAATATTTGTCAGTGTGTGTAATGAATGGTGTTTGGAAAGTTCAGTTATGTTCGAAACTCATGGTTTAGCTTACAAACAGTTTTTTAGGAGATTTATTATAATGGGGTGCGTTTGTGATAAAAATAATAATAATAATAATAATGTAAAAATCTATAATAATAATAATAATAATAATAATAATACAGTAATATTAAAATCACAGATCTGATACCCTGTATTCTTCTTGTGAATTAAAAAAAATGGTGGAGCAGATTTTTGAGAAATTCTCAGATTTATAATAGGTGTGCTTTTGTGAAATGTATTTGGAATACGACTACTACTACTACTACTACTACTTCTATAACAATAATAATAAGGCACAGATTTGATATACAGTATTGTTATCAGGCAGATATATATATGAAGTGGATCAGATTTATAATGGGTGTATTTTTATGAAACATAATAAGAATAAGAATAATTATTATTAATATAATACTTATTATTATTAACAATAATAATAATAATTATTATTATAAATGGGTATAATCATGTTACATGGAAAAAATATTTTGTGCTTGAAAATTATAAAATGATTTATATTATATTGATTGATTGATTGATTGATTGATTGATTGATTAATATGACTACAAATGCAAAGAGACCTGATAGTATTTTAAAATTCTTTCTCTTATATTGTAATTCAAATATAAAAAAGTTTTAAAGCTGCCTTTTTTTCATTTCTTCCGAGATTTGTTTCAACTTTTGCTTTAGTTAAAAATAATTTGAAATCTTTTGAAAATGATTGTTTTAAATGTCAGTTGATGAGGATATTAGATTAGATTAGATTAGGTTCAACTTGATTGTCATTGTACATTGTACAAAGTACATGTACAGAGTCAATGAAATGCAGTTAGCATTTAACCAGAAGTGCATAAGTGGTCTATTTACAACAAATCACTGTGTGTAATAACAAAAAGAAGGTGAATAATAATAATAATAATAATAATAATAATAATAATAATAATGAATATGCTATTTATTCTTCTAGTTTTTCATCATCATCATCTTGATATCTCTAGATCCTCTCAGGCTCAGTAATTCTATAGTATTTCTCTGACTCATCTCAGCTGAGAACAAAAGCTCCCTCATTAACATCCACGTGAATTAAGCTTAATGCTAATGAATATGACTCGAGCGCCATGCCGAAATGAACCAGACCCAGGGTAGAAGATTACTAATGCACAATTATCTCATGCTAATTGGTGTTTATGAATAAAGAAAAGCGCTTTAATTAATTGACATGGGTCGCGTGTGGATGAACCGGGCGCGCGCGCCTGTGCGCGTGTGTGCGCGCGCTCGCGACACCTGTGCTTCTCCCCATGCAGCATGTTAAATAAAATAATAATAATAATAATAATAACTCATAATTTACCTTAAAAATATTCAAACTGTTAGAAATGAACTAAGCCTTTAAAATTATATTAAAAAATAAATATCAAATGAAGAAAAAACAAATAATTATATATATATATATATATATATATATATGTTTATATATGCGCACATAATTTAAAAAAAACACTGCCTTCTTTTTTGTTATTAAATCTATATTTCTTTATTAATTTTACATTTCGTTTCTTTCCCCTCTCTGCACTTTAATTCAGGTCATGATTATCCAATAAACCCGAAGTGCATAAATACTATAGATGGGTGTAGAAGTTTTATCCAACTCCTGTGTTCATTTTAAGCTTATTTCCATCCGTCCCGACTTATAGACTGTTTTGTTTTTTTTTTAGTTCTTTTTGTCTCACATTTATTTGTTTATTGTCTGTTCTTTTTGTTACAGATTGTTTTTTTCTTTTCTTTTCTTTTTTTTTTAGTAAAGAAAGGGGAAGACTCCGCTAAAACCCTCATCCATTTCGGAACGCAGATGGTCTTTTGAAAGCACAGGCTCTTGTGTGTGTGTGTGTGTGTGTGCGCGCGCGCGGTGGGCGGGGCTTACTGTGCTCCTCGTTCTGCCGTCTCCATGCATTTTGCTCTTCGCTCTTTCTTTGTGTCTAACTTTCTTTTTTCGCTGCGCTTTTGTACAGCCTCGTCCCCTCCCTCCCTCCTGGCTTCTTTAGCTCATCTGCCCCGTTTTTCACCCTCCAGCTCCTCTGAGCTCTGCGGTCTCTCCGCGCACAGACACATTAGCATCGAGCACAACCGCCTCTCCATCCTACCCCCTGCACGCGCTGAGTGTCTGGAACCACACCGCATGTGTAACGACATTAAAACAAAAATATTTCAACTCGTGGCTTTGATCTTATTCTAAAAAACGCGCAGGTTAGGCGGGAAAATGAAATAGAGGAATTACATTGCGTCATCAAAGGACGTGGCAAAAATGGTTCTTTGTTTAAACATTATTTATTATTTTTATATATATATATATATATATATACAAACCCATTTATATTTCTGTCTCTTTTGAATTATTGGGTCAAAAACATATTTGTCTGTCAATCTACAAAAAAACAGAAAGGTTGTTCTGAACTCATTTTAATTATCGGCCATAAAAAGAAAGATCTCTCTCAGTCTCTCTCTCTCTCTCTCTTTTTCCATCTGTATGTTTTTCTATTTATCAATCTATTTATCTCTGTCTTTCTGCGTAGTCGTCTGTCTGTTTCTTCCTATCTATTTTGATATCTATCTGTCTGTCTACAAAAAAAATTATTGTTCTGAACTCATTTAGTCTATTGTCATGACAAACAAATAAATAAATCTGCCTATCTGTTGCTTCCGCTCTCTGTCTGTCTGTCTATCCGTCTGTCTCTACTGGCTTAAATGAAAGTTGCTTTAAATCCAACAGCCTGTTTTTGTCATTATTTTGCTCTCTTTTTTTTAGTAATTTGTAGCTGAAGTTTACTATCAGGCCTATATTTGATTAGAGAGCAAAGTCGTGGCCTTTCAGATCACTACTGAGAGTTTCTTGATACATTCTGTAATAAAATGTGACCCCTGTGCACCTACACCACTTTTCCTCATTTTTTCCTTTCATTTCTATTATGCATAACCGTCTTAATATTTAACCCCTGGATTAATTGGTTCTTGCACTCTGAGAAGGATATGGGCTCTAAAATTCGTTTTTCCCTCTAATGCTATTTGGGCCATAACTTTGAGGGTGCCGTATTTTTTTTTTATTTCATAGCCTTCTGCATTTTGTCAAATTTTGTCACATTTATGTTGTTCAGCTAAAAATATTGAGGTTAAATGTGGGTCACACTGGGTTGTATAATAGCTGGCAGTGGCATTTGCCTGAAAATGAGTCATTGGTCTAAGGATTTGGTGTTGGAATAGTGTTTTAAGGCAGCACTGTGAGCATGGGCTAGATAACTGAAATCGTTCATTGCTCAATCCCTCCCTCTCCAAAATCCCCCCTCTCTCTCTTTCTCTCCTGTGGTCCTAGGTGTAATAAACTTCACGCCTGTCTCTCTCAGTGGCGAGTTCTGGCTTACTTAAGCCTAAGTCACTGCTCTTTTTATGGAAGCTCTTTTCAGTGCATTGTTGGGGAGTATAGCCATGTTAATGTCTTGTACCGTAAAAATTGGTGCTGCCATGCTTATTAGTTGCGTAGCAGGACTACGGGGCAGCCAAAAAGAGATGAAGGCCACACTACAAAGGGGCGGCAGAGGCGGCCGCCGGCATCAAATGCAGTGATAATTGCATTGCTGTGAAGGGTTAGGCTTTTCGCCCCTCTCTCCATTTTTTTCTCCTTGCCTTTTTTTTTTTTTTGGTGAGTGCGATTTGTCTCTTAAGCCAGCGTGACGTCTCGGATGCGGCTGCAGAATGTGCAGAGCAAATTGGAGGTTGAGCGTGAACAATGCAACATGGAACACTGCTGTGGCGTTCTTTAGGGAAGGAGGGGGAAAAAAACACCCCTACTAGATGAAGAGGAGTAGTGACAGAGAGAGAAGTGCTGAAAAATAGCAAGAAAATATAAGGAAGTAAGAAAAGCAGTTTGTTGTAGAAACGCATTCTTTTAGTAGTAACCTTTTCGGCTGACTTTCTTTTTCTATATACACTGATTCATTGTCTTTGGCAGTCTCGGGGAAGAAAAAAAATTAAACGAAGTTCCAAAGCTGTGCAGAAGTCCAGAGCTGATCCAGAAACAGACTGTGATTGTGAATATATCGTTGACTGAAAGTAAACAGATTAGGCGAGAGGAAGCTTAGCTATTTGGGGCCTCTTTTTGATGTTGAAGAGCCTAATTTGATTTTTTCACCTCCTATTGTTTCAATGTTTTGCTCCTCTAATCCACTTTAAAGTTGGAACAGCTTTCATCCTGGCAGGGGGGTGATGGGTGGGGTGTGTGGGCTGGAGGGGGGTTTCACAGGCTACCGGTTCTCTTGTCCACTTGTTTCAATTTACACTAGCAAAAACCGTGCGCAGATAGGGAGAGGATATTTGTTAGACAAGTCACTTTTGAAACACACGACCGTCTCTGCCGAGGCGTCTGAGGCATTGCTGCTGATGTCTAAAGCTGGGCTGGCGAATGAGAAGCGAACGGGACAGAAGGATAGCGAGAGCAAGGAAGCAAGTTGCCAGCAGAGCCAGCAGTGAAATGATCAGCCTGATGGTGCCGCTTTAGCATGCCCTCCTCAGTGACCCTGAAAGCACACACTCACACGCATACACACAAAACAGAGGACGGATGCAAGCCGACTAAACGGCCCTGAAAAGAGCTGCACTCCAGCCGGCCTATTGTGCTGTGCTGCACCCCCGTACAGAAACCACTGACTGCTGTGCTTCACTTCAATCTGTTGAATTAAACAGAGAGAGAGAGAGAGAGAGAGAGAGAGATTTGGAATCCCATTTTTTAAACCATCTGTGACTAAGTTTGCATTCGTTGGACCCACAAAAACAACTTGTGCGGTTAGTCCGAAGTGCTGCTGAACGATCTGTTGAGACTCCCTATTATTTTGTACGTGAAAAATTCTAGGTTAAACAATAATTTCATTATAAAATAATAGACCAACATTTTTTTGAAAACCTCATAGCAGGATTTATTTTTAATGATTTTTTTTAATTTTTTGAATTTGATCAAAATCAGTGTCAAGTTTAATGCACACCATATGGATATTTATAACTCACAATATTAGCAAACTAATCATGTTCTTCTTAGATCCCTCTTTGATGAAGCATTCTTTTGTAAGGGTCATCAGAGAGCCTTAAGAGTTTTATAAGAAGGACAAACTTGCAAGGGTTTTGGTTTTAACCTTAGATTCAGCGTTGTCTTGCGGCCAACAGCAAAGCCTACAGAGAGAACTTACTTGGATAGGCATTTGAGACTTTCTGTGTCCTCTTTCCTCATAAAAATGTGTGTGTGTATGTGTGGGTAGGCGGCTGAGAGAAAGCCAGGGAGAGGAAGCGACAGTTAGAACTCAGCAGTGCTCTGATAACTTTGCTTAGTGCTCAGAGGGAGGCGGTTGGCAGAAATCAGGATGTATTATGACTCCAATATTGCTCTGTGGGCCAGACAACACAAATGCTGGCAGAAAGGAAGAATGTAAGAAATAAATCAATACATGGGAAAAATGCTGAAAGACGCTCGAATATACACAAAGTTGAAAAAAGATTTGAGGCAAATGCTCACAACAGTCTTTACAGCACCAAGTTTTTTTTTTTCTTCTTCCATTTTTCACTTCTGGTTGCACTCCTACAGAAAAGATGGCATTGCTTTGGTTATTGACTCATGGCACAGTAGCACAGTGAATAAATCTGCCGTAGAATAACACTAGATGTGGACATGAAATACACTATAATGTTTTTGTCTGGCCATTTTCAAAAAAATAAAATTGCCTCCGTAAGCTGCTTTGCTGTTGTGCTGAAATATACTTTTATCGCTCGCTAAATAAATGCATTTTTCCTATGGTCTAATGGTCTACCATAATAATTCCCGGTCCACAAAAAAATCACTTCTCTGAAAATAAAAATGTTCCTGGAACTACCGTACGTTCCTTTGCTTCCTCTGGAAAGCCGCCTCAAGTTCCTGACCTCCTTAAAACTGTTCCTGGGTTCCCGAGACGTTCGCTGAGGTGAAAGTTATACAGGTATTGGCTGTTAAAAGCAATTCTACAGTCTGCAAACCCAAAAGAGATGAAAGAAAATCAACCTCTACTTACAGATGATGTCATTGTCTCTTCTCTCCTTCATTGCCCCTTCACACAAGCTGCTTTTCTATGCCCTCCGACCCCTCCATAAACCCCCCCCCCAACCCCCACCCCCCCCGTCTGCTCATATCAGTACTCCCAAAATACTCCCCAGACCACACCTACACCCTCCTCAAGCCAGGCCTGTTGCAAGGGGTGTAAGCCACCTGTTGCTGTTTTCCATAAAACTGTCCATGTACTGTCCAAGATAAGGGTGCACGTTTCAATACAGTGGTATTCAGTCCACAAATTACAGTCTGGCTCTCTACATTCCTTCCATGATAAAATAATAATAGGCGCATTTGTTAACAGGGATTTTCTACTGCTATTCCAAGTTTAGCTTTAACATTTTTCTAAAATCGATGTTTTTTTTTCCAGTTAAAATGTCCGATTAAAATCTTTAGTTCTACGTGAATCTGATGAATCATGTCATCTCATGTTGGCCTTTGGACACTGAAACAGTCAGCACTTGATGTTCTGTTAGTCTTGACTAAATTCATTTTAAGATGTTAATTTGACTGAAATGATACTAACTTAAACTCAACTCAAAGTCGGACTAGGACAGTTGGGAGTCAAGCCACTCCTTATACGTGTAACTCAATGGGACATAGAAATCAGCCTAGTCGCTCCGCACATGCTCCACAGTTCAGGCACCGGGATTTGACCTGGAAGTTGAACAAAATGTGTAGCACCAGAAGAAGCCGCTACCGGTACAGTGGTGTTTCCAGCCTTTGGCTAGCACCATAAACAGACGAGATAGCGTACGACCTGTACTTTTAATGTAGAGCGCAGTAAATTAGACCATATTTTGACCGCTTGACATGATACCAGTTTTCGGATAGTTAACTTGTTCTGGTCTGTGACATTAAGCCAATACTATGATACTAACGAATTTGAAAGGGGACATATCCCCACCTATCGTAGCAGAGTTGGACATACTCCGGTCAATAAATCGACTCCACTGCTTGTATACTGGGACAACCACAGCTCGACTTAACTGTGCATGTGAACATACCGACTCCTTAAACCCTACTCAGCTAAAATAAGTTTATGCTCCCTTTAACCCTCCAGATGTCTTATAAAACTATTCAC
This sequence comes from Clarias fuscus, assembly GCA_030347435.1. Lineage (NCBI taxonomy): Eukaryota > Metazoa > Chordata > Actinopteri > Siluriformes > Clariidae > Clarias > Clarias fuscus. The sequence continues at coordinate 10,306,822 of CM059205.1, read as the reverse complement.
CCCACAGATAAAGACAGACTACTGTATGTCATCAGAAAACCAATGAGAATAGTACATTATCCTTAAATGCATTTATCAAACGAGCAATTACTAAAGCCTGTTTAACATCATAGCAAGAGCAGCACAACCAAGTAGGCTGACGATTTCTGTGACTTTTAATTTTTATTTATTTATTTAATTTTTTTTTTTTTTACAAATTAGCAAGTCAACAACATCACAAGAGTGTCTTTTGTATACACTTCTAGGTGCATGCTACTTATGGCAAATAAACCTTGAAGCATGAAATTGCATCACCTCTGAGTTAGCTCTGTCGTACGCTTTGTGTCACGACTGTTAATTTCCATAATTATCAAGGTTCCCGCACTGTGATTTGGGAACGGTATAGTTTTCGTTTTGGATTGTTGGAACTCATTAGTTCCTGAGATGGTTCCAGAGTCTTGCAGTGGATCTTCACTTGCATGCAGCAGAATTATATATTATCTTTTATTTACTTGCTCCCTGTTGCCACCATCACTACCCATCCCTAATACACACACACACACACACACACCAATTATTCGAATATCTTGCATACTTTCAGTGGCACTTTCATTTTCGATTCAACACACCATTGTATAGGACCTCCAAACGCCTGACAGGGTCTTTAAAGGGCCAAGGAGTAGATGGGTGTGAAGAATGATGGGGACCCAGTTTCTCTGTCTTCTCTACTAATGTCTGAAGACAGCAGAGAGAGAGAGAGTAAGAGGGGCGTCAAGCTTTAACAATCTTTGTGCTTCAACCTGGCCCTGATGGAGCAAAAGTGGGCGTAGATTATAGGGCTGGGAGAAGGGGGCGTGCTGCGAGAGAGCGACAGCCACTGACATGATGGAAGCCTAATGGCAATAATTGGCGGCAGTTTTGACAGGACATGTATGATAGCACACAATAAACACCCTGTGTTTTTCCCAGCCAAATTTGAGCCAAATTGCGGCGCCAGCCGCTGAAACCGGCTGTTTCCCTGCCCCCGTTCTCTCCGGCATGCTACGCTCTCTGATTTACTCAGTCAAAAGCCAGCTAAAACTGAAGCATCTCAGAGGCATGACAGGTATAAAATAAAAAAAAGCTAGTTAAACAGGATTGTTTTTTTTTCCCCTTTGCTTTTTCATATCTGTCCTCACTTTATTTGTTACACATTAAAAAAAAAAAAAGTTTAATCAAGCATTAATTTATCACCTTAAATCACTTGAGCATGAATCACCAAAAAAAAAAAAGATGCACATTCCGTCTGAGGCTCTGAAACCAAAAGACATTATTGTCATTATTTGTTATTTTAGCCTGCTGAATATCTATGGAATCTTCAGTGCTGTAACTCTCTTTGGTTGAGCTTTTACGACGCCACTACTCAAGCAATCGACTTTTATTTCATAGCTTCCTGATAGGTTAGAGTCCCTTCCATTGAGAAAAGGGGGAAAAGAGATCTTTCTCATTCTAGGTTAAATCCCTTGAAAGCGGCCCTGCTTATGTTTTCTAAGTGATGACCCCCCCCACTTAGAAAACATTCTGCAATACAGACCCTCTGGACTCATGTACCCAAACTGTCCTCCCTTTGGTCTCTTTGTCCGAGTAATTGCGTGGCCCTGGGTGAAAGAAATCCAAGTGGACTGTAATGGTTTGGAAGGGGGGGGGGGGGGCAGAAGGATGAAGAAGGTGCAGGGAGGGGAGCAGAGGGGACGAAAAGTCAAGACAGAAGGGAGGCCGCATTATTAAAACAACAGACCACTCGAAAGGAGACTGGCCCTGCACCTGATCGACCGGCGCAGTGTGTGCCAAAACGCTTCCCTCTGATCTCAGTTCAAAGACTGCAGGGAAGAGACTCAAAGCATTTGGCTTGGGGATGGAGGAGGGGACTCGTGCTTGCTGGCTTTCTGCAGAAAGGCACATCCTTGCTCCCTGGGGTCCACAAATCATACGAGCAAATAGCAAGCGGAGAGACATGAAGGGTTAAAGCGGTACTCAAATACAGAGATGACCTGCTATGGAGCTCTGGATGCAGCGTGGCCTAACACTGCACATATGTTACTTCTCCTTTGCCAAAGCAGTACGTCCCTGTCCGAGAGTGTGTGCATGTCTTTGTGAGCTGCCTATGTGCGCACATCTGTCAATGTGAACTCATGTCAGAAGATCGCCGCTCTTGATTGAGTGTTGCCTCTGTGTGTGTGTGTGTGTATGTGTGTGTGTGTGTGTGTGTGTGTGTGTGTGTGTGTGTGTGTCTCAGGACACGAATGTGTGTAAGAGCCAAGGTGCTAGTGGCCTGTCCTTGAGCTGTGTGTTTTTCAATATCGCGAGCATATTTTAAGGCCAATGAACACAGCCTAGAGGCTGATTAACTTACCAGTAAAACTAATAGTAGAGCTGTCCGAGGCTGCACTGGTGCTCTGTTAGAGAAACAAGATGTGTTTTAAGTCTCAAATTCTGTTCCAGTTCCCTAAAGGATAAGTGTCATTCAGCTAAAGGAAATTCTCAGCTCGGTGTTAAAAAGTTCAAGAGCTTAAAATACAGTACGGATCAAGATAATGGACTTTTTAGGCAGCTCCAGACTAAAAATCATAGATATGTTATTTTCCTCGTTCTCCTTGCCAGTTTAGTTCTGAATACTTTGGGAGTGTTTGGAGGGAAAAAGGAAACATTTATATAAATGAATGTCCCGGTTTGGCAGGAGACAGAGTAAGAGAATGTTTTATGGCGAAGTCTGAGACACGGGAATGCACTTTCACGCTGTTTCCATAATTCCCCTGTGATGTGGCTGTAGTGTAATCGCAGTCATGCTGTGACACCATCACCGCAACATTACTGAACCCCTCCAAAGCGTGTTTGTAGGAGGACCGATTAAAGATACTTTCCGCTGAACTCCGCTGGCCTAAGCGAAGACAAAGGCTGAGGTCACCTCTAACAGTCCGGCCCAGAACATTTACGGGAAATGCATTTTAGCTGCAACAGTTTTCCATGTAAGCAAGCCACATTCTTTGCTCTGATTTACAAGGTTCCTAGAACATCAGCTTAGGGTGATGACCGTGATTAAGCTTTTGCATAGACACTTAGCATCATAGCACCTGGATTCCCACTTACACACCTCATATATTTTCTCGAATTGTGAAATTGAGGAGGTGCAGTGTGTTTAGCATGCCCTTGTTGACCCCAGACGAGCACCTTCCTGTTTGACCTGTCCCATATGGGGACGTTTTGGCCCATTTTCCCTCTGTGGCCCTTTGTGCTGGCCAGCCTAATGAGTCGTAGTACCGCAAGGGAGGGTCAGTTCCCAATGACCCCTCTGGTTCGTCTCAACCTGCGGATACACATTCGGCTTAAGAGTTAAGCGCCAGATTTAACTGGCCTCCTCCAATATCTCTCTTTTTCCGCTGCCTTTGACCTTCCTATCTTTCCACCTTCCTCTTCAACCCCTTCTTCCATTTCCAGTCTATGTTTGTGAAAAGGGATTTATTGGTCTGAGTGGGACTGTTAGGTGATGCTCAAGTGTTCTGGGATTCAAAGCCTGACCATGTGTGTGTTTGTGTTTGTGTGTGTTGAAGTAGTAGAGCACACCTCAGTGAGCAGGGGCTTCCATCAACCTCTACCACCTCCGACTCCCTCCACTGCCATACTGGGAGGTCGAACAAAGGGACTTCCTCTCCGCTAAGATGGCGTGACCTTACTGCAAATGTAATGTTTAGGATTAGGCCCAGTTCAATGGGAATGTAATCTGTCTTTGCCCTCAAATAATGTCTGGTTATGGAGGAAGGGCCAGTCATTCCAAACAGCTTTTAGCCTTCTTCTTACTCAACCTGGCGGAAATGCGACAAGAAGGTGCCAAGACCCGGAGTAGCTCCTTCCTCCTGGTAAGAGAATATGTGATTGTTGTTTTTCTTGACCAGGGTTGTCGACTCTCATTCCTGGCCAACCATGTGCATTTAGCTGACGGTTTGTCCGGAGTAATTAGCAGACGAAGTTGTAAATCCTCATTACCACCTGGAAGAGAGCGAAGTTTTCATGAAGAATACCAAGGAAAGGTGAACTGGTAGACGTCCTCCCGTTCCCGGAGCTTGCGTGGAAATTCATAGCACTACAGGGAGAGAAGAAAAAAAAAAAGAAAGAAGAAGAATTATATTCAAGGGGAAAACGAAAAGCTGATTTGGAGCAGATTTTAATCATTTAAACACATTTGGGTAATTTATGTGCATAATTTGTACCCTGAAATATTATTTAGGTGTTTTGCAGCCGAGCTAATCAGATTACCGCGTACTTATTTTTTACTTTTTCATCAGTGGTAGATCGCTGTTGTGTAAGAGCGTCAGTGTTGAAATTACTGTACGCTCGCAGAGATCACCCTACAGAATGCATCGTGCTGATCCAGACCTCGAGTACAAGCAGACAACAGCGCTGGTCTTGCCAGTGTTAGACAGCTCTTTAAGTCACCACCAGAATTGATTTGGTTCACCATCTCCTGTATCTGTCTGCTCTCACTTTCGGCATCTCTCTCGCTCTCTTACACACATACACACACTTCACACATAGATTCATTACTTGTACCGGGAGGTCTTCGATATTTCATCTGAGCATTGTAATCACATTACATGGTCCAACGTGTTCTAGATAGCGAATTATTGGCGCAAATATGCCACATGATTGCTCGTGGTAATGTACAGAGAGGTCACGCAGACAGAAAGACTGAAGAACAAATATGATTGAAAAACACACGGGCTACATTCTCTTTTACCCAGCCAAATGTCATGTGTCAGAATGTAAAAGAGAAAGATGGGAAGAAGTGTCTATCTTGGCTATGTGTGTGCGTATTCGTGTGTATGTGAGAGTGTCAGTGAGCGAGATAGAGAGAGAGAGAGAGAGAGAGAGAGAGAGAGAACGAGCAGGAGATTGCTGATAAAGATCCGTGTTAACCTTGCGTAGCGCCAGGCTGAATGGAGGGGAAAATTACGCCTGATATAATACTCATGCATGAGGCTCTCAGACAGAGAGGGAGGTGTGTGTCACCAGCCATGCACAGAGAACATTTAAGGCCCAGAAACAAAACTCCTTCCTCGTGCCTCCGCCCTTGTCTGACTTGCGTCGCGAGATTTATATTTCAAAGTGACACAGACATGCTGCGCATTATTAAAAGCCATGTTCGTCATGTTTCCGTTCGCAGCAGTGTCAAATCCTGTATTCGAGTAAAAGCAGCCTGAAGCCGCTTTTGTGGCACGTACTTATTCCAGAAATTATTCAACACAGAAAATAACCTAATTTCCACTGCTCCAGCATTTGCTCCAGTCTTATTAGCAAGCAGGTACTTGAAGAAAGCCTAATGCTGCTGTCGCCGGAAAGCAGATTTGTTGCAGCAGAATTGTTACACTTCCCAGCTGAGCTGTGCTCTCCTCGGAGCGTGTGTGTGTGTGTGTGTGTGTGTGTGTGTGTGTGTGTGCCCGTGGTAGACAGTGGTTAAGGGATTTAGCTCAGGTTAATGGGCCTTTTGGAACGGCTTAGCCTGTATGGCAGTGAGAATGGGAGCGAATGACTGTGGTGGGGAGATTGATTCTCTGGTTAAAGAAAGCCTAGTGACAGGGGCTATTAGCCTGCTGTGAGGAGAGTGAGAGGACAGCAAGGGCTTTTCACAAGACCCCTCAGTCCTGAATGAGAAAGAGAAGACATCCTAAATGTAGATGTATACGTTAAGCAACAAAATAAGTCACACAGTTATAGATAGAATAAGAAACAAGGTGTATGCTGTTTTACAAAATTGACCCTAGAATGCTTTCAAGAGGGATTAAATTGCAGCCTCATTTTCCCCCTCAAACTGCATCCACAACTATGGGCAAACAAATCTCGCCATGTAGTATTTTCTGCAATCACACACAAAAACACAGTATTCAAACTAACTGGATATTTGAAAATCAGCATGGTTTGAGAAGCACCGAGAAAGACATCAAGGAGGAGGGTGTCTTTCTTGGTGTCTCTTGATGTCTGCTGTACATCTCGATTAACCCATTCACTAATTTAGAAGTCATTGGTCACAGGTCAAACTGTTTTCATCAATTATTATACCCGACTGACATTTGTCTATTTATCTATTTGTTTGTAATAAATAGCTAAATGACAGTAATACTGAGATGCATCATCTACTTGTCCAAAACGCAGTGCTGATTAAAATTTTTTTTAATATAATACAGAAAATGTTTGTGCCAAAGAAGCTACTTCTGAAGGTTATGCAATATGGAAGTGACCAATCTTGCTTCCCTAAAAAAATCCACGTTGCTCACTTTTACAATTTTACAATATAAATGCCCTCAAAATGGCCATTTTTCAGCATTACACTGTCTCATGTCAAACAATAATAATTTTAAATGCAAAATATTCATATTTATTGATACTTAAATTGGTGTAAGCTTCTATAAGCATATGACCTGTAAAAATTGTTGATTAAATTATTATTTATTTTTAAGCTTCGTAACCATGTCAAATTCATGTTGCAATATCTTAACAATTTTGCATTTTAGAATAATACACTTTTTCAGGTTTTCATGTGAAATCGAAATTGGCCACGTTTCATCTGTATGACAGTTAAGATCATTGAAAGATTTTAATTTAAAAAAGTTACAGACACTACATAAAAGGGCATAAAAGTTTATTTAGCAAATGTGTTTCTTTGTATCTGATAAAATGTAAATGTATATACATATTTACAAAAAAAAAATGGCGCATGGATTGGGAAATAAAAAAACATTAAAGATTATTTAAAAAATGGTGTTATATGTCCCTATCAGAAAATCTACAAAAGATGCTTTTTAGCACCAACAGCATGTTTTAGTCGACTATATCTAGTGGTAAATCGTTAGGAGTCTATGTCTATATCATTTATTACAAATTATTTCTGTGACTTTCTCTATGTGTGTGTCCCACTAATACCTCACCTCCTATTACTGAGCTGGAAGAAAATGCACATGATGGGTAAAACAGAACAGCTCTTCAAAAAAAAAAAAAAAAAACCCAGAAAAGTGGCCCTACATGGCAGACACAGAAGAGGTGGCACATCAGGCCTGAAAACACACATCGCATCTGAGTGTTTTCTTGTCCCTCGAACACCAATTTGACACACATACACATGGACATCTTATCACCCGTTTGTGCTTGAGAGGGCCAGATGGGCAAAAGACCTGCGAAGAGGGGAGGTTGGGGGTGTAGAAGGAGACAGAGAAAAAGAGGGAGTCAGTTTAAAGGCAGAGAGAGACTGAGATAGTTGTCTCGTTAGTCGAGCTAACTGTGCAGAATAACGTGATGATTTGATGTCCAGTGGTAGCTGGTATTCAGGTCCCCCATCAATGCTCATATGTATGTGTGTATGTGAAGGTGTCTTGGGATGCACTTCGCTCCTGTTGAAAAATAGTCCAGTGTCACCTCCCCATTTCCCCCCTTCCTCCCAAACCAACCAACCAACCAACCAACCAACACACAAATACTGACACTCATAACTCTGTGTGTGTGTGTGTGTGTGTGTGTGTGTGTGTGTTATAACACGGCTCTTGCAGTGAGGTGCTCAATCCACTGTGGTGATAAATCAGGCACTGTGTTAATTGGTATGAAAACAACACTTTGGCAGTATATAATGTTTTATGTGTCTTTCATGTCCTTTATTGTAATACTAATGAGGGGCTGTATATCCGAGAAAGGGGGGCTGGTGGTGGCTCTGCTTCTCTCTCCTCGATGTGCCGGATAAGCTCCTTAGTGGGATCACCGGAATATTCCGCCCGCCAGGCGACGCAGGCGGAACACAATCGCCCCCTCCTTCATTTGCAATCGGTAATTAGTATGCAAATGAGCCCAGGGGACCACACAAGTACTAGTGTATTACAAGAGTCTGATTATGACTCCTCAGGCTTCTCAGGGATGAGAGTGGAGTGCTGGAAGAGCTCCTCACCTCCCTACGCTCCACTGGGCTCCGAGTGCCACCCGCTCACTGAGCCTCCTGATTGGTGCAGGGCCCCGTCAGTCATCGCTTTTGCCTTATCTGCCACTGCTTAATTAATACGGCATGTTTGTCATGATCCCATTTGCATATGGGATTATGTTCTCCTGTTTATGAGTTAGTACTAGAGACTCTGTTCTGTTAAGCACGCTGAAGGCAGCGACTGAAGTGTCACACTTCTTCCGTTTGACTTGTTACGAGATCAGAATAAAATTTTGAAAACTAAAAAAAAAAATGATATCAGAACTGACTACAACCATGTCATGCGTGTTAGCATCCTAGACTGGCAATGCACCCAGATCAAAACAGACAGTTGGTTTTCTATAATGAAGAGGATGACCTCCGAACCTTTGGATTAAGATTGTCAGTCTAAATCAGGTTCCTTTCCAAACCGCAGCCTTGATTCCTGGTTTTCCCCATGACCTGACTTAAGGAAGAACAGACAGCATCAGGATCTATATCACCTCAGCTGCCCCCAACCCCCCCCCCCCCCAACCCCCCCCCCCCCCCCCCCTTAAATTCAAGCTCAGGAGATATTCCTAGGCTGAGATCAGGCTCTGGCTTCATGCTGTAGCATAGTAAGGTACAACCCTAATGGTGTCAAGTGGAATAAGTAGATCAGATCATGGATATGTTGTATGGGACGAGGCTGTGTGCAGGCAAAATGTTTTGTAGGATTGGCTTTATTCGTTGAATGTGATTGGCCAGTTAAACTGGTTATTTCTGAGCTAGCTGGGAATCATGAGATTCTACTCTCTCATTGTCCTCACTAGCTTCAGAACTCTTGGAGCAATACACCATGATTCTGGAAGCATGAACTTCTATCCCTCTGTCAGCCCTCCAAAATCTTCCTATCTGTAGTATGCATTCAAACATACTGTGTAGTAATATCTTGTACCAGTTTGAATATGACAGCGTGGATGTTCCTGCAGGCCAAATGCACCACAGGGGGCTCATTCCATAAAGCAAATATTATTGCACACCAAAATAATTTATGAGTAGCAACACTCAGCCCCCCCACCCCCCGCCACCTCCACCACCACACCTGCCAGCTCTCCCCCCCACCTGCAATGAAGCTCCCTTTCCGATAGCTCTCATAGTGGCAGTATTTATGACAGAGGGCTTATTCTCTGCTTCTATATTTCACAAAAAAAGAGGGGGGGTTGAAATGAAACACACTGCGCACAGAGGTTTGTGTTGTGACAGCTGTAATTGTGGAGCACATTAAAAGCCGGTGAAGGAACCCTCTACCTTATTTCTTCTGAAAGCGTGACATGACAGAACGAATGTCGGGTGGGGGAATAGGCATTCCACTGAGTGGAGTGAGGGGTTTGATTAGCGCTGTCATGTTCAGGGTGAAAGTTGTTTTGATGGAGTGATTATAGGTGTTGGCTGAAACTGCCTTAGAAGACGGTAGCTTGGTTTTAATGGGTGGTCCGTGATGTCTCTCAGCATATCTATACACAGTGAGACTTAATATGCATGTTTACCCAAAATTTGCTTTCCTGAGTCTGGGTGGGGAGGTCAACACAAATGCCATATGAATATCAATTAATCATCTCCTATATTGGTTGCAGGTGCTTTTGGTCAAGAAGGGTCAAGCAACCACCAATTTTTTACTCAATTAGTGGCAAGTGGCATTCATGCTGTTGCCTATGGAGATCAAATTGGGAATCGTTGGCATTTGTTATTTAATCTGTTTATTAGTGTGGTCTAGTCATCATACATATTTCATATATATTGTGTTTGTGAGTCTCTTGTTGGCGAAACCCCACCATGAGGTGGCCCAAATTTGTGACCCGGCAGTAAATCTGTGAGCAAGATTTGCTGTGCGGTCTGCATGCAGGCACACAGTGAGGTTAGTGGAGCTTAATGATGCTATTCTGCCAGCCTGTGTCAAGTCAATGGTGCTCCATTTCAAGGTGGATGGCTACCGTAAAAGGGTTAAAGCCCATGGAGCAAGGCGCATACCCCCTGGGAGTCTCTACCAACCCCCAGGGAGGAGGCTTTGTCTCCTTGGGCAAACATTCCCACAGAAAAAGGGGAAAAAGCCATTTGGCTCCCCCAGCTTGTGCTCCTTTCACTGGTTGAGGAGGTCTTCCCTAGTCAACAGCTGGACATGACGTGACAAATTGGGGGCTTTGTCTTTCTGGGGAAGCAGAGGGGGTGGCAGGGGAGAAAATGTCGTGAAAAGGTTCAGGAGTGGGAGGGGGGGGGGGGTGCTCTGGACATTGAAAGGATGCAGGGGAGCCATAGAATGCATTGTGAATCACTGCAACACAATGCAAATTGCACAGTTTAAAAGGGGAAATATGTCGGGGCTTTGTTTCAAATTGAAACGGTCCAGCTTATCGAGGGGAAAAGTGAAGTACCAATTTTACATGGGTCAGACAGGGATGGTTAGCCAAGCAGTGGAGATGACAGGTAACTGGGAGATCTAATGCACAGGAATACAGTTTCCACCTGATTTCATTTTGTAAAAGCTGATTTGGTTACAAATCAGCCTCAGCAAACCTTGCAAAATAACTTGGAATATAAAAACATCTTGCTGCTGTAATTATTTTCAGGATTCAGAAAGCCCATAAAAGAGCACTTGAATGGAAATATTACAGGTGAGAGTGGATCAGGTACACAATAGATTTTGAAATATTTAAAAACAACAAATGCATAAAAAGTGAAGCCTCTGAGTTTCATAGTCACAGTGGGCTCCAAAGCCCTTCTGTAGCCATTTTATGAAGCTGCTCCTCTCACAGAATGAGAAAAGAGATCCCCCACGAATGACCCCCGGGTGAAAAAGCTCCGTATTTGACAGAGTCCGCCTCTTAACTTGTTAACTTGCTAATTGCCCGGCAGTCACTTCATGAGCTGAACAATGGACTGCTAGCTGAGCGATGGGGCACTTTCTTTGAGAAGCTGGCCGAGGGGGCCAGGTGGCCGTACTGGGGGAGCAGAAAGGGGCCGGCTAGCCTCGAGTGTTGTGTGTGAGGTCTGGCTTGGTTGCCAAGGGGATGGCAGCCTGATATATTATCTGGAGGAGTATTGGGCTGACCCAAGGAGATGGAGGGGCAGGTGGGGCACGACTGTGCCCCGCAAACCCAACTACTACATTACCACCCCCCACTCTGCTCTTCCCTGCGTTCTCTCTGTAACCTCCGTCCTCACTTTGTGTTTGCCCAGCGGAGGCCTGGTAGTGTGTGTGTTAGGCGGGGATCTAAGTGCAAACCGGGATTCAGACTCAGAACATGTTAGGTAATTAGGAAGAGCTTACAGGGCCATTTCCATGACAGCTGCTCCTACTGCAAACACAACACCGGCCAGAGGGAGCCAGTGCATTGTGGCCTGTTTTGTGGGAATGACATTGCCAAATACAATAGTCTAGCATGTGTGTTGGGTAGGAGTCAATTGCCAGGAGCCTGAAAGTGGTCTGTCTGTTGCTACACAAACACCCATTAGTACAGTCACTGAAGGACGAGCAGCATCCAGAGCATTTGACCACCCTGTTGTTTTTGCACAATTGTCTTACTGTCACATCGAGGCATCCATTTTTTTTCAGCTTGATCTGTCATTAGACATGTGGCCAAAATGTTTAGTAGTACTGTACCATATGCCCTGCTAAACATGGGTTACAAATGAGTTTTTAACGAAAATATGGAGGGAAAAACAAATCCCTGCTTTTTAGTACGTTAGATAGAAGTTGTATTGGTCCTGTCCAAGACTCATTGGTATATACAGGACTCAGTTGGAGGTCTGAATCGCTGAAGCACTCATTCCCATGTGTTAACCATGTTAGAATAACAGTCCTAGCATGGTCTATGATTCCAGGTCTCCGGGTGACACCATGGGGCCAAGGGCAAGTGGACTCATGCCTAACTGAGTGTTCATTCTATGGGCTGCTAGGTCTTGCTTCAGGTCTTGTATATTTTCCTGGCTCCTCTGTGTTTTTCCGCAGCCACTCTGTTTGGCATCCTATCAGAGGTAACATATTCTCTCACTCGGTTATGCCGCAAACCACCAAGATTGCAAGAAAAGGGAGGTGTATGATTTTTCTCAGGCCTGTTTATCTCAGCCTCTCTGACTTGTAGTGCAGAGAACTTCAGACAGTGTCTGTACGTGTGGGTGGGCCTATGCATGGCACCCCTTTTCAAGCTCTCTGAAGTGTGTACACTTGTCTACTCTGGGTACATTGTTTTCAAGTGTGTAACTGTAACTGTACTATCTGTACTAACTCTACTATGTCACTGTACTTTATCTATGTACGCTCTCCTCAGAGCAACCGTACTATACTGTGTGATTGTAGCCCTTTTGTGTGTTCTAGCGGTCTATGCAACCATACATTACTAAATAGGGGTTTCGTAAGCCAAAGTCTCGTAAGCAGTCATTTACATGGTTGAAGTAACAGAGCCTTTCCTGAGTCTCATACAAAACCCCTCCATTAGAGATTCCTGGCTCATCAATGTTCGCTGGTAGGTTCCCTCTATGTCCTACCATACTCTGGACTTATGCCTCGTAACAAGCCACTATTATTTTACTGTACCTCCTTAACTGCACCATTCGTAAATCATTACATCTATGAGCCAGCACTGTTGAAAAGAAGGGTGCAATTAAGTCACTGTAACCTGAAAATCTTTTTTTTTTTTAAAGAAATCTGGCAGACATAAACAGCGGTATCATTACACGTGGGCACACGTGCACAAACACACATGCACACATCTCCTGGAGAGTGTTCGGCACTCCCCTATGCCACAGCAGATGTTTTTCATGTGGTTCCTTGCTCTCCCTAATAGCCTTCCTGGTCTGTGGGCCTGATGCCTTGTGTGTGTGTTTTCCTAGCCCAAGCCAGGCAGGGGAGTTTGTATGTGTGTATGTGTGTGTGTGTGTGTGTGTGTTTCAGCAGGAGTAGAATAAGAATTCCTTTAGGCCTCAGTGTCAAACAATACAAACATGATATCTATATTTGGAGAGAAGCTGCGCATCGTTTGATGTGGGCCGGAAAAGAGTGCTCACCGTGGTATCATTTAGAAGCACAGACTTGGTTTGATAAATTAAAAACCTCTCGGTGTCTTGCCTCTCCTCTCAGTCATGGTCATTAGAGCGCGGGTCGTGGGTACTTCATTTCTCCTGGCTCAGTCCTGCCATGTGTGTGCCGTAAGACGCACCGTTTTTATATATATAAAAAATATCGGATGTGTATGTGTGTGTGTGTGTGTGTGTGTGTGTGTGTGTGAGTGGAGGGCTTGCACTTGATGGCTTCTGGTTGTGCCCCCCACCCCTTTTCTCTCTTTTTCTCCGTGCTCCCCTCGCCCTCCCCTGGCTGCCCTTCTGCTTGGCATCTGTTAAGCTGCTAAAGAGAAAGCTGTGTGGTGAAACCGGTGCGTCTTGCTGGGTGGATTTGAACAAGCACATGCCTGTTCTACCTCGGTGGCCTATGAAATGAGAAAATCAGCCACTGTGATGCCGACGGGAGCAGGGCTTGGGTGATAAATCTGTGAGGAGGACTTTTTGCATGTGTGTGTGTGTGTGTCTTGTATGTGCATACGTGTATGTGTGTGTGTGTGAGTGAGAGAGAGAGAGAGAGAGAGAGATAGAGATGCACAGGAGCACTTCCAAGATTTAAGATTTAAGGATTTGATTTCACACCAGCAAATTTCTGCATCGCCCTAAATGCACATCACATTAAAACATGTATGAGTTCATTCTTCCTCCTCGATCATCTGCCTTTCTGTCGTTCTTCAAATATTCAATAATTCATTACCTGCTGTGAAACAGACAGGGTCAATTCACACATGCAATACTCGTGACGTCTGTCGCATTGCCTTAGTGGAAACGAAAAAGATTTCCGAATTTTTAAAAAGTCCTCACAAGCACGCAGTCTCTATTAGATCAGTGAGATGTCAAGATCTGTATCTGCTCTTTACTGTTGCTGTTTAGACTGGGAGGTAATTTAATCTCATCCTTTGACATTGTTGTCTTTACGGGCAGAGCATTCCGTCGCTTAATGACACCCAGAGCAGCCGACCTCGGGTTGGTGCATCTGTCTGATGGAGGAAAACCAGACCATGATATCAGCGCTGTTATTGAAGATGGCTACTGTTAAATGTCATGGTGGGGCTGATAGGATCTGATCTGTGGATAGGGGGAAGAGGAAGAGAGATTCTTTCATCTCCTTGCATCTGTTATCATCCTCAAAGCAGTGGGGCTGAGGAAGGGGGGGGGGGGGGGAACACCTGTGTATGTAGTGCACTTTCTGCATCCTTTAGGTCCAAACATGAGGGTGAGCGAAGGACAGGTGTGTGTGTGTGTGTGTGTGTATATGTGTGTGCATGCAAAGTCTAGTGTACTAAATAGAATAACTGAGTTCTGTTATTGTGTGTGTTCAGGTAATATAAAAGCAACCAATCGCAATTACAGAATGACAAAGTTCACAAGCAGGAGTGACCTCTTGCGTGTGTGTCCTTCCCCACACTGGATAGGTTTATGATGTGTCCCTGGCTTCCTGCTCTCCACATTGTTAACTGTTACCGGACAAGCCTTAGCTGTCTGCCCAAAACTCAAAGCATGAGCTCTCACCTACTTTCTTATAGTCTGATCATAGAACATGAGATAATCTAAACAGATGAACAAATAAGCATCACAGCTGCATGAAGAGGATTAAAACCCTCGGAGGTATTGTAAGTCCTGGTCGGAACCCACACGTGCAGGAATGGGAGATGTTTTAAGAGACTCAACCTTCCTGTCGCCCCTTACTCTGAGGAAGCTCAACTTCCCAATATGCCTCATTCATAGGCCGTGTGGGAGTCCGAACAAATCTAGGATGGGTAACCTCTGTCCAAACAGCCTTGCATCAGCTATGGCTTGATCTTTACTCCTGCATCCGTCCCTGCTTCCCTTTTCCTCTTCCTGGCGCCCTCGTGTTGTGACTCGCGACAAATCCTCCAATTTGCTCAGCTGTGTGAAGAGCCAAGAGGACATCAATATCATGCCATTTCCAACTGATCAGGCCCTGATCTCGGGTTTCTCAGGGGCTGGTGAGAAGTGCGGAAGGGAACAGTTTCACACTCGCGCTGCTACACACCAATCCTATCCTGCTTATTGATCTTCGCCTGGCTGGTATTTAACACTTGTCTACCAGTGAGTGGCTAGTCTGTATGTGCATATGAAGTAATCCTAATTTACTCCAATTATGAGTCAGGGTTTAAATTATACCTCTGTTACAATCTAGGAATTATCCTGATGAGAACATATTAAGAACCTGGCACGACCGATATACTAAAACGTAGGCGATTCAACCCTTAATCAATGTGAGGAGAGAAAGGGATGCTGTCTCAGCAGGAAGGAGATCTCACCATTGATTAGTTGAACTTCCTAGGTTAGCTCTCATGGCTTGGTGACAGGTGCAGTAGAAAGGCCTAAAACACACATACACACACTTAAACACAAACTTAATCATTTTATTTGATTAAATCCACCGATGTGATCCTCTTGACTCTTGACAGCATCACGATACCCCGAGTTTAGTTTCAGTTAAAAAGATGCCGCCCATTCTGCCATCTAAAAGTTCTCCGATCACGCCTGTCCTTTAAAACACCATGGTGGATCCCTTAAAACCTGATCCTGCCTGATTTTCAGGGCCTGCCTGATCGATTTCCCTGGGTGAAAATAAGAGGATACGAAAGCATGTTAGACTCTCTGGAATCAGATCCAATCCATTAGAGAGATCAATACGCTGAAGGCAAAAGGGAGAAAAAAGAGCCCTGAGTGTTGACAAAACCAAATAAATATAGATGTGCGAGAGAGCAAAAATTAGATTACTGTCAAAGAATCTAAGCACAACACTTTTAACCCCTAACCTAACAATCTGTGTTTACACCACAGTGCAAGGGCATGGGAGGGCACACGGTAACACACACAAACACGCGGGCAGCATGCGGCCTCACACGGCGAAAACACACGGAACAGGCTTCAATAACCGGAACCACACAGGGGTGCTCGCCTTTCACTGCTCAATGGGAAATAAATTAAGTTGTGCTATTTTTCAGCTTTTAAAGTCGGTTAAATGTATTATTACGTGGACTGTATAATTGCAAATCCAATCCATCCAAACCAAAAAAAAAATCTTCATAATGCAATTTTAAATCCAACATCCTAACATGTTTTCTCCTTTTCTTTTTTCCATGCTTGTCTCGTCCTCCCTACATGGCTTTCTGCTTTCAGGTAAGTAATATCTTTTTTTTACATGTTTTTTTTATTTTTTTACAAGTGTAGGCTTAAACCTGTTTTAGTTCAGATACTGACTGTAAAGCAGTACCCCACCCCCCAGCCAGCCGTTTTCATAAATATGAGGAGATTAATCAAACACAGCAGGTTCATTATTTCGCTGGTTGTTTCCGTGTCCAAACCACATGCTTTCCCTGACATTCCACTAGCTCCACGTGCTTGGTGAAACAGATCTTCCGATTATTACCGCGCTGGCGACAGCCACGCATAGCTACAGCATGTAACATTTTAGCAAGTGTTAGCAGTGGCAGAGAAAGCGACCTGTTGGAATGCAGACACTCTACCCGCACCCCACAACTCCCATAATCCCTCTCATAATAGAGTGGCAGCAATGCCCAAGGTCTGCTTTCCAGATGGAGCCCCTGTATGGTAAAGAACTGGCACTAACCATGCCCAAACCCCCACCACTCTTACACTCCCAGACACATCCGCCCACACATGGGGCGCACACACTCCCATACACACACACATATACACACACACCGCCTGCCTGCACCTCAGCCCCTATTTATATTAAAAGTTTGTGGTTACGATATCTTTAGTTAAGATCAGGAATCCTGGCCAGTTTGCCGAAATGCATGAAACAAGTTATGCGCTTTCTCTCATCTCGCCACCTAACGCTTTCTTTACCCTTCACCTTCTAGCCAGGGAGAAGCTTCTCCACGCTGTCTCTTTTCCTCCTCCTCCTCCGTCTTCCCGGCTCTTTCTGGCTCTCCCCCTGATGCGGAGGAGGCCGAGGTGCCACTCAGGTGATTCCCATTGATTTCCGCTCCACGATCGTGTCCTCTCCAGGTGTAAATGTGGCGGGTCTAGTCGATGGCACTTGACTGATCAGACATCGGTGGCAGCAGGGCCACTCAATAGCCCTCTCTACAGAGGAAAGCTGGAGATCTATGGCTGTCAAAGACTGAAAGATTGCAAAGAGGATTTTACTTTAAACAGTAGTTAGATAAAAGAAAAATCATTTAAATCTGAAGAACATAACAATTCCAGGAAATGTCACAGGCGTACAGTATTGTACAGTCCTAAGAAAAGAAGTGTGCTTGTCAAAGTGTGTAATCACACACAGACATCCGCGAACTTGGCTACGGGCTCCAGCACCACGTGGTGTGCTTCGGCTGCACTTGTGTCCTCTTTTAACTGCTAATTGGCGTAAGCAGAACTCATGAGCCTGGAAAAAGGTGGAAGGCTATTCAGCGTTCAATAATCATTGAGCCAAATAATAGTTCTCAGTGTTTTAGGAGCAATATTATTACCGTGTAACGAATGGCCTGATTACTTTATTAGCCTCTTCAAATCATCCAGCTATCGCTTACCAAACCGACCTCAGAGACCCTACCCTCAGCGTCACCCCTCTGTGGTGCACCCCATGAAGAAATCAAATTATGGGCACTGCATGTTTAAATCATGGACCCTGTACCCTGAGTGACATAAAAAATGACTTCGGGGGGGGTTACGCAGAGTTCAGGTCGGATAATGAAACGGCCATGGAGGTAATAGAGAGAGAAGAGGTGTTCTGAATGTGGGGGGAGGCAGCAGGAGGGGTTAATAAAAGGGGTTCATTTAGAGGGTATCTCTTTACTCTGACCCGCTTCATAGCTCGTCTCGTTCCAAGTCCTACTTTCCTCAGTGATGGACTGCGCGGATGAATTGAAAGTGTACTTTTATTTAAGTCATCGTTGTTAGGTTAGGGCAAGCACTGAGCTAGATCCCATAAATTCAGTGCTATTTACCAGCTGTTCGGTGTCTGTGAACCAAAAAAAAGTCGAAGAAAGGACCTCTTCCTTCTTCTGTTCTCCTAATCCATGTTGTTAGCAACGTAATACTTGTAATTTGACAGCTTCATCCTGCTTACTCCTGTTGGCATAGTTAGCTGCTGCTGACTGAGATTAAGCTAACTCTGATCAGATGGTGCGTTTCCGAAGAGACTAATTCAAGTGTCAGTTTCAGTCATAACAGGCGTGCCTGAGTTTGGCTTTTGGAGACAGTTAATTCACTCTGAATTCCTGCCACGGGAAAGCGCAGATGGTGCCGGAGGTTTCGCAGGTGCCCTTCCCCATCTGACACCTGTCAAATGTTTACGGCTCAATCCAGCATGTTCGCGGCAAGCCTCCTTCTCATTACTAAATACCTCTGGTCTCAGTTGTCGGCTGCTACAGACAGCAAGAACATATCACCTTTGACCTTAAGTCTGTCACCCTACTACCTGTTTGCATTAACCCCATGGTCTGGCCAAAAGGAAGGTCAAAACCGCAGGGCTGTTTCAGTGTGTCTGACACCACACAATTAGTTTCTTAAAATGAATAAGGCAGAAAGCCATATATTTATTAATACTTCTATCAGTTATCCATCTATCCTCAACTATGTCATTAGGTAGTATTTGGTTATTTGGGCGAAAAATGGATATTTTTACTAACTAACTCACTGTTTAAGATCTTTTGTCGTTTCTTTCACTTGGTCCTTTTGACCTTCAGCCTCACGATCTTCAAATACAAAAACTGGGGTTTAAATTCCTCCATCCTCTCTGACCAAGTGAGAAATAAAAAGCCTATTACAGGATGCTTCCAGCAAGCTGATGTTGTCTGTCGTTTTACGCAGAATGCCACTGATGTCTTCATTTAGAGACCATCCCTGTGGCGTAGCTCTGCTGGGGAGTCAGCAGCCCAAGCAGCAGCCGGGTGATTAGTAGTAAAATTTTAATGGGGATCCATACATATGTCTAGCTGTCATTTTTATGAGGACGTTTATACAGCAGCCTCCGTCATCATCGAGCCCAGTCGGCCAAGACCCCTGAGCGAGGCTAAGCACTGAGCACGCATCCGACACACACATCTTACGGCCTGTCCGGGAGGGAGTAGAAAAGGGTGGAAGGGAGGGTAGGGAGGGGAAGGGGGTGCTTTATGGCGTTAAAGAGCAGCCCTAGCTTTTAGAGTAATGGGATAGCAGGGATTTGGGTGCAGTTGCAAACCGGCCTGATATGATATTTATTGGCCCTGGTCCACTGGGAACACTGAGCTTAATGTGGCTCCCATAAGAGGGGTCCAAGGTTCCCTCCTCAGAAGTATTTACAGTAGGTCCCCAAGCCATTGCAATTAATCCACTTAATCATGTAACCAACCCTTGGCTTTGTTGGCATGTGCCATTATGGATTGCATTGATGTTAGATGACTCACGTTGATCAACTGATATCTATTCAAACATGCAATACTAAAGACGTTTGACATCCTAGAAGCACAAATGTTAATCATTGTACTGGATGATAGCAATTACATCTCCAGGGCTAAGTGGAGGATCTTACAGGATCTGAGGTTATTGTTTTATGTTTACAAATGTCTTCCCTACTGATTTGAGATGGCCACAAGTCCGCCAGTGTAGACAATAAAGACCTGCAGTTCGTGCCTTATCTGGCCTGGTTGGATGCTATTAGAGCTCAAGTGAAGGGTCTCGCATCGCATCCCCATATAGAGTAAATAAATACAGTCAGGGGGTCAGAAAGGCAAAGGGCTTGGAAAGGTGAGGCTGCTAGGGGAATCGATACATAGGCAGGCTGAGGGGGTGAACATTTCCTCCACTAACAAGTGCACTAACATAGTTAGAGGCTGGTCACACCTGCGCCGGGCTGAGGAGTTGACTAATGTTGTATAACGAGAGAGGACGAGGCCGAGGAGAGTCCTTTATCCGAACCAGATAAGCAGACCTACCCATTACAAGGCTTCCATTTTGGCCCCTAACTCAATTAACACCACTGAGTGAGGGGTTAAGACAAGGTTGTCGCTGGTGTAGCTACAGCCCGCGGCCCGGCATCGAGGGAGGAAAATCGGCCTGGAATTGAATCACGCGAGGGGACAGAGGTGATGGTTCCCTGAGGAGAGCTGAGTACAGGGAACTAGAGGAAGGCAGAGTAGGTCACTGGCTGAAACACACTTGCTGGACCTTCATCAGAACACAGCCCACATTAATACACCTCATCATAATTTACTGAGCGCACTTAAATCCCCATTCATCATCTACCACAGGCCTCAGCTGGATTTAGAAGCACCCTGTAAGTGTGACAGTGGTAAGCATATATGCAGTAAGTCAAGCCTATTTTACTTGAATGATTTGAAACATTCAGAAATATAGTTTTCATATCCCAGATAAAGCCACAACAGGGAGCCGCAGTTGGGAAGATGATGGATATAATAATTGTCATGATTAGCGTTTCCTTCAACTGGATTACAGTAAAAACGTCATAGTAGATGATTAGATGGTGCATTCAATACAACCCCCTGCTATTACCCAATAATTCTTATCACCACATTTCTCGAGCAGAGTCTTCACCGCGATAAGTGAACATTGGTCTGCTTTATGGCTGATAATCTCAGACAGCCAGATATGATCAGAGGCTTTGGGGGCCACTGACCACTTAAACCAGGCAAGGCCCTTTCAGCAGCGTAATAACCAGCAATCGCCCAGCTCGCATCTATCAGCGCACATATCGACCTGGCACGGCTCGGCCACAGATGCCGGGCCTATTAGCCCCCTTTTGTTTGTTTTGAATGAGAATAGAAAAGGAATTGGCTCATTTTTGATCTTATTGTCGGTAACTCGACCTCCCTGGTGGCCGAGACCAAAACCAATTCTAATCTGGTTAGAGAGGCATAGCTAGCTTTTCTAATGCTTTTTAAGAGACAAAAATATGGTGACAGATAATAACATAAATGGGGAAAGCTTTTGAGCTTGCCAACCGCAGCTATAGATTCCCCCCTCCGTACCTCTGTGGCTCCAGCCAGGGCATTAGAGCGACTAGGATTGGTTTGGAATTTATGGCAGACGTAAGTGTGTTTGATTGATAGGACTTTTTAAGAGCAGGCTACATGGCCATTTATTTAATTTCTAAAGAGCGAATGAGTAGATCCGGAAACCTGCTGCGCACAGCTGTGGACTTGGTGGCGGAAAACCGACAGCTCGTCTTTCCTGCCGGAATGGACAGAAAAACAAATAAGCAGTAAACACAACTTTCTCCTATTCCCTAGTGTGGGGCTTTTTGTTGGCAGTGTTGGCAGGTGATTTGATTTAAAATGATATTTTTAAATCCAGTGATCAGTTGTCTGTTCTGGACCATTTACCAGGCATATTTGTTTTTGTACAGGGGTGTGTGTTTGTGTGATGTGTGTAGGGCCAGTACACAAGTGTGGCTAGGGGAGAAACCCAATCTGCTTATGGCTACATCCTGTGCCCTTCATAACCCTTGTGAAGCGAGGTGCTCTGACCTCTGTAATACCACTGGACTCCAATGACAGCTCTGTGTGTGTGTGTGTGTGTGTGTGTGTGCATTCCAATATTGTGCCCCAAATATGCAGCTGTATTTATTGCTTCACAATGTAGGAAATGTATTATTTCACCTTCAATTTGGCTCACTCAGTCACACATTTACACAAAAACACACAGACACACACACACACACACACACACACACACACACAAGCAGTATTTGATAAGTACCTATGAGTAATAGCCTCTCTCTGGCAGGCAGCTGCTGGCTCTTGTTTACATGCTAAGTGATTACCCTAATTTTGCGAGCAGTCTGATAAATAGTCTGCTCCTGTGACAGCCTCCATGAGAGCCCTGGCGATAATACCGTTTTGATTATTCAATAAATAACCCATAATTCGACATTGATTGGGCTGTGAATGTGATGTTGGGGGGGTTTGTATTGACCCTTGTGGTCAGTTCAGCTCTATACTGACCACTGGTCACTAAGGTCAGATCTCTCCACTCGATGTCCACTCTTGCCCCTGCTGATCAGATTTGTAAAGGATGCTCCCTTGCCGGATCCAAGCCCCCTAACCTCACCCCTGCCACCTCCACCCCAATGACCACTACTTAATAACTTTTAAAATTATCCCATGGCTAGTGATGAGCATATTAGGGCGGCAGGCTTAGCATGAGGTGTATTGAAATCAATGCAAACGGCTTTGTCGGCCTCTTGAATAATGGTTCATTTTTGGAAGCCGCACTCATTGAGGCCGGGCCCTGATCCACTTAGCGTGGTCAGTCCTTTTCCAATTGTGTATCATTTTTCCCCCGCATAGCCATCGGTGGCCACTGATGCAGTTATTGGAGTCTTCCTGCTCTAGTTATTGGACTATTGATCCTTGAATGTTTTGCCTTCTGTCCATTTGCTTTTCATTTATATGCAGATGGCCTTGCACGGCGCAGCTTTGAGTCCTCCCTTTCCCAGCTGTCTGTCAAACTCTTACTCCTCCTCCTTTCTGACATCACTCATGCATGATGGGTCTGCCATCGGTGTCTGTGCAAAAATGACAGACTCGTCCGAAGTCTACGAGGAAAACCTCGGCTTCTTTATTTCAGCAAGCTTGCAAAAGGCTTTTCCCCCAGCAGATACATTGCTGCGCTGGCTTTTGCCTATTAAATACCTAGCCTCAATTGCCCATTATTTCCCCCAATAAAACTGCTGCAGACTGTGCGATTTCTGTTCCCCCTGCCGCTCCCCTCCTCGTCTTTTGTTTCGGAAAACATGCTTCAGATGCGACTAAAAAAGGAGGCCTTAATGAAGTGAACCGTTTGATGTTTCGAAATAAGAAGCAGACCCAGGGCCTCCGTGCTCGGCTCGGCAAGCGCGGCGGTTGATCATAGGTGTGGAAAGCCAATCTTTTAAAAAAGGATGAAAAGGGAGGGGAAAAAATCGTTGCTTGTTCTGCCAACAGGACCTAGTTGCCCTAACACCACCACCACCACCACCACCACTACCACCCCTCCGCCCTTACCCTGGGCTATTGGCAGCACTCGTATTATTCAATTACTGAGAGCTACAGGAAACACTGGATCACTTTGTAAGTTTCGTGCCCCAATAAATAAGATTATATGGACAAAAAAGAAGTAAACCTGCTAACGGGTCGGACTGATAGGTGTGAAACAGGGTACAGCTTGCATGGATCTGTAAGTCACAGGGTTATATTAACCTGTACAGGTGTAACGCGTGGAATGGAAAAGCAATAGACACATTCTGCTGCTCTCTGCTAAAGAGAATAAAAACTAAAGTGATAGCTGAAGAGATGGAGAAAGAGAGAGAGAGAGAGAGAGAGTGCAAACATAGCTTTTGATCAAAATGATGATTTAAAACCCTGGTCATTATGCCTCCCATTTGTGTGTTAGGAGAAAATCATTCCATTCATAATTCATTCCCTCAATTACTATTAATAAAGCGGTATTTCAGCGAGGGAGAATGGCAGAGGACAATTACATGTAACATGGCATTAGCGCTTCTATTTGAACACTGCCAACCCCAATTCCTCACCCAAGCTATTGCAAGTGATGATCCCGCTGGACTTTTTCATGAAATTATAGTATGGATATGATATTCTAATTTATTAGCCCCGGTGTAATGTATTCGCTCGGTTAATTGAGCACATTGGAGAGTAAAGACCAAGGGACAGAAAAAAGGAGGGCGGGCTGACACTATTTAGAGTGCGAGTTCTGAACGGGAGGCTGGATGGGAGTTTATGGGGATGAGAATATGTGTGGGAGTAATAATTGCTTATCATGATGGGCTCCTTCATAAGTCATAAGTCGAGAGAGAGAGAGAGAGAGAGAGAGACAGGCTATATTTCACAGTACTCACTTTCCAGCTCCTGAATTGCAAACAGACTGGCACACTTGTAGAGCACACACACCCATACACACACATACACACACACACACACCTGGCTGCTCTGCCTGCACCTGGGCGCTCAGTCCCACCTCAGGGAGCCACCTCATTACAATAACGCCGGCTCTTCTGAAAGGCTGCCAGTCTAGTGAGGACGGAGAGGCACACCTCTTCCACAACGAGTGATAATTGATTAAAGAAATAGGGAGATTGTAAAGAGCTTGTAAAAGCGCTCAGCGTTTCAGCCACCGCTGAGATTAGCAGGTATGGCGCCACGTGCCTTTTCCCAAGGCTACAACTGTAATAGGTGCTTTGCTCAGGCTTCTCCTTTTTCTAAGGAAATGTTTTACAGCCTCTTTGTGTAAAAAGATGGGGGGGGAGAAAACGTAGGTGATGCTCATAAAAGTCTTCAGATTGACAGCTTTGTATACTACATCAACAACAACATACACACACACACACACACACACACACACACACACACACACACACACACACACACACACACACACACACACACACACACATGCCAAAAAAAAAGGTTTTAGGGATCTTAATCTGTTGTAGCTCAGGCTTGCATTTCCATGCCAGCCATCCTCTCCTACTTTACACGCTCTCTGAGCTCTCACTGAGATTACTGGCCATGATGTAACCGCTGCGTTTCAATTATCACAAAAACAGTTTACACACGCACAGTAAACTTTAGCCTATATCTGAGCACCCAATTTTGATCAGTCATCCAGGCACTCTCTCTCGCTCTCTCTCCTTGTTCAGGCTTGCCAAGAAGAGGCTTATAAAAGCAGACTTCAATGAATGAAGCCACAGTGGGGAGGCTTCGCGCAGCACCCGCATATCTGGTTCGATTTTAACAAAATGACTAAATTCCTGCCTTTGGAAAGCGCCATGGAACATTTGGGTGGGTTTAAGGAAGGGGGGGGTGGACTATGTGGAGTCAGGTATGTCTACGCACCAATGCATATACAGAAGACAGCATGGAAGCAGCAATACAGCCTTGTGACACACACACACACACACACACACACACACTTTTCTCTCGTCAATCAAGATTCCTATATATCCACAATATCGTAAAGACACACCTTCGAACTTTCCAACCTATAAAATTCCTTAATTCATCCTAATTCAATAATGATCTGCTAGAGCGTGTCACAGCCAGGTTATTACCGTCATCGCTGTAACATTAGAAACTGACGCACATCTCACCCCTTTTAATGTGCGTGAGTCAGAACCCAAGGTCCAGAAAAGTCCTGGCATGGGAACTTCCATCTGACACACACCAGGCCAAAGTTCTCTCGCCGTCTCATTCAGCAGCGCTTTGAGTCGCATGCAATATTTTTAAGTGCCGCTTTACAAGACTTCTCGTATTCGGCCGGTTGGCAGAGATGAGTGAGGTACGAGGGATACGATCTCATAACAATGAAAAGAACAGAAGAATAAAGAAAGACTCTCTCCAGAATGGACCTGAAATGTCAATGTGGGGGAAATGTACATGTATTTTCCAACACGGCACGGCCTTTTATTCGGTTAATTCGTACATGTGTAAGTGCAGACCATTCATTCTCCATAGACAGGTTTCATGGGGGTTTGGCTGCTTTGACCGTGATATAAAGCTGTCATAATTTATTTGAAATACTAAAGGAGAAGACCAACATTAATCACTCTTTCTTGTTTATTAAAGCAATAAAGATTTCACGAAGTGCTTTATCACCTTGTGCCAGATTGAGAAAAGACGGGCCTTTTGTATGGAGCTCACAAAGACAAGAGGCCATTACACCATCTTAGATCTAGAGAGAGAGCGAGCAGGACAGGACGGCTCACTCAGACAGAATCTTTATTGTGTTGTCAGGATGTATGACATCATGCTGACCTCTCACCTTGGGTGCCGCATAGTGCTGATTGGACAAGTTCCCCTCTATTGACTGCTCATGAACTGCTGATGTAAGTGAGCATTACACCTGAGCTGACGCGCACACACACACACACACACACAGATGCACACGGCTACTTTCAGATCAGCCGAACACATGTCATGCCATACTTATACACTAGATCTGCCCTTCAGCTTCAGGCTATGAACCATCATAAGCCTGAGCATACCCTGGCTCCGTGCGCTCCCTTATCTCCAGACAACAGCTCCATCAGGTGATCAATAACGTGATTAGGAATTAGGTGATCAGCGCCATCTCTTGTGTTGTTGGTTTATGTAAATATGGCCACCGGGATCGCTGGAGTCAAGGACACACAGGAGCTCTGGAAGGAAGAGTACCTTTGACTTTGACGAGGGTCCTGTAGTCTGCGTGAATGAGACACCAAGGGAAACTCTGCTCTGCCGAGTTCATGTCCAGCTTTCATTACTACAACGTGTTTCCTTACCCTTTTTGCTCAGGCCAGTCATAAATTTCCCTTGAACCGCAGTTTGGCTTTGAATAATATAATCTTAATTATTATTTTTGGCCTGTATAACATAATTCTTGGGCGTAATGATTTTTTATGCTCTTGACATATTGTTTGGAGGGTGACATAAAACTCTGATGACATGTGACATTTGGAAAAGGTCACCCCGCCCATCTTGGATCATGTCTGTCTTCATAACGCTGGCACTTGTCATATTGAAACTGGCATTGGCAATCTATGTCTCGCACTGGGATCCCTCCCTGCTTGCTTTTTTTTTGTTTTTTTTTTTGTGCTGTCGCAGGGCACTCTTGTTTCAAGGATTTTATTTATTTATTTATTTATTTTTTTACATAGCGGGAGAGTGGAAAAAGAAAATTGTCACTGTAGGGGAAAATGAGCCAGATCACTCCGCCCTTGGGGGTCCTGCGAGGCCTAGGAAAGCGTGCGTGATCCGCAGAATGACAGAGACTGAGGCTCATACTAATGTGATAAAATACGTCAGAAATGACTTTGGGGGTGCTCGAGACTAGTGTAAGGTACGTTCCGTGGAATGACAGAAACATGGGGGATTTGACAAGGGCTGATCTGCTGGAATTAAATGAAATTGCGTGGCTGGGGTGGGGTTTTTTTTTGTTTTGTTTTTTTGTCCTGTGGTTGTTCTTTGGGCAGCTGGTGAGAGGCTGTCAGCACGATTCATCTCAATCTGAGCTGAGAGGCGTTTATGAAAATGTAAAAGGAATGACGGAGGCATTCAGGTGCTCTAACACAGCCACTTGTTAACTGTGTTGATAGCTTGTGTGTTTAAAAAAAAAATACAGCAGAAATACCTTTTTTTTGGGGGGGGGGGGGGGGGATAAGACAGAAAGAAATGCCGCGAGACTTGTAAAAATAGAGAGGATAAAGTCTGGGGTTCTTTTATTGGGGGGTTTTGTTTGGCTTTGCTTTTGTCAGTTTGGAATTTTCCATCTTTCAATTCGGTCTTCTTATTCGTAATTCCCACTCCAAGTGTCATTCTTCAGCAATTCCACAAACACAAAAAGGATAGCCATGGTCTCAGCTGATCTCTAATCCTGTCCAGTTCAGGGAAATGACTGTACATCACCACAGACAGGATGTGTCCACTTTTATACACCGTTACTACATATTTCTACAAAAAAGAGATTAGTCGCTGGTGTGGATCTACAGTAGGTTTGTTCGTTTCTTGTTGCTTTGGCAAGCTCAGATAAGAAATGATAAGTACGCAACATTGTGACGCAGTATGCAAAGTACTTCTAGTTTAGGTCCAGTGGCGTACAGCATCACGTACTGTTATTAAAATTGTTTTACGTAGAAATAATAGGGGACGGGGTTATAGCTCAGTGGTTAAGACATTGGACTAATGATCGGAAGATTCCAGGTTTAAGTCCAACCATCACCGCCACCAAGTTGCCCCCTGAGTAAGGCCCTTAACCCTGGTTCAGACGTATAATGAGATAACAATGTAAGTGGCCCTGGATAAAGGCGTCTGCCGTAACGTAATAACGTAAACGGCAATCTGATGACGTGTGTTCAAAGTCTAGAAATACTCGTCTGATCTGGACATTACAGGATGTAACTGGTGGAATGTGTGCGGGCGTGTGTGTGTGTGTGTGTGTGTGTGTGTGATTTTAAACACAGCCTTTTTTTTTTTTGCTGTGACAGCTTAAATGGTGATGGTCATATTATAGAAAGTGGACGGGGAGTTAAAACCCTGCTTTATAGGGATCACTGTGATAGAAGCAAAATGCTGTGTGTGTGTGTGTGTGTGTGTGTGAACCTCTGAAGCAGTGCTGAATGCAGTGTGTGTGTGTGTGTGTGTGTGTGCACAAACAGTGCGAGTGTGTGGGCTAATGAAGAACAGCTGCTGACTAATGAATCAGGATGAGTTTAATGACGGCTGCTTAAAGCTAATGCTCCATCTGAGGAAGCTCTTGCAGCTCGCAGCAGTCTCGCCCCAGACTGACATATTTCTGCGGTATCTGTCTTCCGCACCCCGTTCGGTTATCTAATCCTGCTCTCTGGGACAGCTGCCGATCTCGGAAGGCACATCTCGGCGTTCACGTAACGCGTGTGGTGTCCTAACCTCAGCTTCCTGTGAAGGCTTGCCGCGCTGTTCTCCCAGGTCACTGGAGGGTGACTGGCCGTTACTCTGAGGAAGAGGCCTGCCACGGTGTGGTTAGCCAACGGCCTTAACACGGGACACACGCGGCCCCGCGCCATCCTGTTACACAACTCCCACCTGTCTGTGTCACAGTACTTCCCACAGCTTCAACAAAACAGCTTTTTAATGTAATTCGCTGTCACGAATCTGTCTCACTCACATTACACATACGTCTCCGTAATGTCCATCTTTGTTCACACTCTCAAGTGTCTTAAGACTGAAGATTCTCACCGCAGCATTTTGGTACTGAAAACCAAACCGATTTCTCCGGCCATGTGTCCATGGCTCTGTCTGTAACAGATAGAGATTAGAAAATCTCTTTTCTGCACACTGATTTTTTTTAATGTTTTTTTTTTTTTTCTCTTTCATAGAACCGTCTCACTCGGGGACACATTCACCCGTCCAAACAACATTGCACAGTTCCAGCATCATGCATTTATGTCAGCGCAAAAGCATAGTCTTTTAGACAGACGGACAGACAGACATGCAGACATGCAGATTTGCCCTTCTATCCTGGCCTTTCAAATATACTTGAGTTACAAGTGACAGTTGCTGGAAAGCCTGAGCCTGCTCTGATTTTATGCGTTCTAATATTTCCCTGGCCTTTTCCCCCATTATCCCTGACCTTCAGTGGCGCAGCATGCCAGTTGTTGACGCACATGTCAGGGAGCATTGTGGAGAAATGTCATCAGGAAAATGTCCCATCGACTGCTGAAACCGCACACGTGCCACACACCTCGTCTTATAAAAAATAAAAAATAAAAAATAAAACTAAACTGAAGAAAAAGAGAAAGCCTTTGGCGTCGGGATTTAACTGAATAGTGTTAATGAAGTCTTCTTTTAGATCTCATTTGGAGTGAGTCTTTACTTCTAGACTTGCTTATTAAAGGTGTCCAGATTTTTTTTTTTTTTTACTTATATTAGCCAAATTTACCGTAATTGATTCAATTTTAAAATTACAGCACAAATATTGGTCTCTCCGCATCGAAGCCCAAACATTCCTCTTCAAACGTGGTCCGATTTCTAGGCGGCGGCGGCGGCGGCGGCGGTGGTGACGGCAGCGCCTGCTGGAGCTGTTAACGTGGCGTGATTGAAGGCTTAACGGAGTTTAGGCCAACAAGTGTCTCTCTGTCAACACGTTGAGCACTTGAGCCTGTATTAGTCTCTGACTGTAAATAAACACATTTACAGATTTCTGCTTCAGGCCTGTCTGACTCTCACGCTTCAGACCCGTGCCGTGGTTAGAATCTCCGTTCTCCATTTCCGTAGATCAGGAGTCGGGCTATGAAGCTATGCGGTGAAAAGCAATCATGTTCTTTTACTGGTTTCATGAGTTCCTTGACATTCCAGGAGTTTGTGTATAATTGAAATTAAAAGAGCAGAGCTGCATGCATCGCTGTTAAAAACACGTTATAAGTTCACGTGCTAGCTGTGAGGACATGAAACGACATTGTGGAAGATTTTTTTTTTTTTTCCCCTCCCCTTTCTTTTCCCCTCTTTTTTCCTGAGCAGGGGAAACTGTCAGCTTGTCGGAGGCACCGCTGATAAGCACCCACTGATTGATTTTTTGATTCGGTCCTGACGTCTAGTGTACCCTCCGCTGCACTTCTTCATCTACGATAAAAACCGGTGGCTGCGCTCTTTTGTTTGTGCAGACGAGGCTGCTGCCTGACTTGTATTATTTGCTAATTTAACACAGCAGACTAGGACGCTTTGTTGTTTTGACTTGGTTTTTTTTCTTCCCCCTTTTCGTTTAGGCAGCACAGTGGATCAGGGTGTTAGAATAGGCATGAGAGTTATGAGATCTATGAATGGAAAGAAATATGAAATTAAATGTTAAACATGTGTTTAGTCTAGTGCTGCGCAGGTAATGGCGTACAAATTGAAATTGGAATATGGGCCTGCGCAATTACTTAATCGCAAAAGCCTGCAATTTATAATGCTTAGGCAGGAATTTATTTTGTATATTTTTAATAATGTTGATTCGATAAATAAATATTGACAAAAAGCGTGCTAATAGGCGGAATGGTGGCTTAGTGGTTAGCACTGTCGCCTTGCACTTCCAGGGTCCGGGTTCGATTCCCACCTTGTTTGCATGTTCTCCCTGTGCTTGGTTGGTTTCCTCCCTTAGTCCAAAGTAATGCAGATTCAGTTAACTAGCATTCCAAAATAGTGTGGGAATGAGCATGTGTATGTGATTGCTCTGCAATCTGCAATGTATTGGCACCCTGTCCACGGTGTACCCTGCTTTGTGCTATAGAATAGATGTTCATATCGCAGTTTAAATCACAATATGTGTAAAAATAATCGCAGTGTGATTTTTTTTTTAATTTTTTTTTTATAAATCGTGAAGCACTAGTATAGTGAGCGTGGTGCTGATTTGCTGGTTACTATCCGTTATCACACAAATGAGGATGGGTTCACTGTCGAGTCTAGGTTTCTTCCTATTGCCATCTCAGGGAGTTTTTCCTTGCCACCTTCGCCCTCGGCTTGCTCATCGGGGACAATCTGATAGTTATAGTCGGTACTATTTTCTGTAGATTTGCATATACACTTTGAATTCTGTAAAGCTGCTTTGCTCCAGTGACCATTATTAAAAGTACTATACGTAGGGAATTGAATTGGATTGATAAATCATGTTGGTGTTAACTCGTAAAAAAAAAAAAAAAAAATGCAAGTGGTTCTCAAGACCTCTAATCACTTTTCGGATCAATACAAAGTTCCAGAAAGCATTGCAGCTATAAGACACAATATTAATCATTGCATTGCAGCTAATAATAATCATAATAATCATAATAAATTTCAAATGAAGGCTTTGATGAGCTTTGTTTTTTAGCAAATTACATTTTTTATTACATTTTTATAAGCATTAAAAGTGACGTTTTAGAAGCCGATCTTTTTGAGGAGAGACGTTTGAGCCGATCTCGAGTACAGATGAGGAAGTGAGAGCGCAGGACAAACTGAAAGACTAAAACGCCGCCGCATCGCTCTTTTTACAGAGTAGACGCGAGAGCTAAATCCCACTGGCACTTGTATCAGCAGGCAGTCGAAACAGCATTATGGGTAATGAAAATAGACAAACATGTCGATAAAGCAAGTTTAAACCAAAAAAGTTTTCCGGAGGGACAATGCCAGCCATGAAATTCTATTCGAATGATAGAGAGGACTGCGTGTGCTGACTCCAGTTAGGATCAGTCTGCAAGTCAGCAAAAAGTATGTTCATTACAATAATGTAAAAGTACAGTTAGGACGCCCTTATAAGTCTGCTAATCCGTAATGACGCGGTTGTGATAATCGCAGTGAATAGTATCCTTAAAATGGGAATTTCCTAATAAAGTACCTGCAGTGGCCTTATCAGCGGCGTTAGAGCATCAGGAGTCAGGAGGCGGAATAACCCTCGCCCCCGCTCCTAATCGTGTTTGCTATTGCTAAATGAGCTGTTCTGGCTAGGTGTGTTTAGCGCCTAATGAATTTATGACCTGATACGAGGAGGCCCAAACACTGGCGAGTGGTCATAAAACAGGAAGGGAAAGAAAAACAGTCATTAACGTTTATTAGGACGGCTTGTCATCTCCTGGTTGTTGGTTGGCGAGTATGGATAGTATTGCACTGATCAATTAATTTTTAATCATCTCGGGAGAGATTATGGAGACTCCCGATGAACTCCAGACTGGCTGGAGTCTGTCAATAAACAGGGCATGGGTCACACTGCAGTGTGACACGCATACACACACGCACACGCACAGGCTCCACACTTGGCAACTGTTATTACACCCATTACCTCTCCTTTATTAACCACCAAGCCACAGGAAACTGACACAAGATATGACACAAGTACAAAACCGGCTGTGCAGTTTGCAACTTAATATTACAACATTTTTGTTTCACTCACCAAAAAAAACACAAAAAAAAACAGCTAACTAGACACTCTTTACTGTCATGCAATTCCCAGATCTCTGATTCTTTCTAGTATAACTGTAGGAAGCGATCGCTGTCGAACATGGTGGTGACACGGACATTTTCCTCCTCACCGTGATCTCCTAAGAGCCTGAGAGTGAAGAGAGTAATGGATACTAGCCGAACGCCGGCCGGCAGAAAGATGGATGGGTACGGGGAGGAAAAGTTGGGCGTGACGTATGGACTGGCACCCGGGGGATTCGTTCTTGGCGGGCGGCTCTCATGCCAAGCAGTAGGTGCTGGTTAAAAGTTAATACTTTTATAGCCGGAGAGGAGCTCATCCATCATTGGGAGTTTGTTTAGGCAGTGTGGTCAGTGCTGGGCGTGTACTGATAAATGGTGATTATAGGGAGGGTTCTGTGCAAGGTGTGCGTGTCTGTGTGTGTGTGTGTGTGTGTCAGCGCTACTGTACACACATATTGTGGCTATCATAATTCACAGGGAAGTGATCTTTGAAGACTAATCTAAGAATCATTATATAGTATTCATGTTGCGGTTTGTCACGGGAAAGGAAACAGATTTTTCAGTTGTTTATTTTTTATGTGAAGTTTTTTTTTTTTTTTTTTTTTTTGGAGCTTCCAGGTAATCGATTTAGGAGCAGGGAGGCGAGGTGACTGGATAGTTTTGGACTTGTGTTATAATCATAAAGACATTTTATCTGAAGCGCTTCATCACTCCGAACTCTGCGGGTTTAGATTGATTAGATTTTTTGGTATTTATTCCCATGTTTTTACAGAATAGAAACAGGTGGCCAGCATTAGAAGCATGGTCGTGTTGTAGATACTAGTTTTTTTTTTTTTTTTTTTTCATCAGCTTTTATTAAACCTGCTCTCTCTCTCGCTATCCTTCTGAGTGTGTGTGGTGGGTGTGCGTCTGTATCGGAGGTGGAGTTGAGGTGCTCTCGGGGCTGTAAAGGAGCTGCCTCGTCTAGAGGGTTGGAGTGTTAATGACTCAAGGTCAGGCGGGTAAACTGAATGAGAGACAGAGAGAGAGAGAGAGAGAGAGAGAGTATGTGTATGAGGATGTGAGGGAACAAAACACTAATATGATTGAAAAAAAAAAAGCCCACCATTTTCGAAAATATTTCATCATACCCTAGATATTCATGTTTTTGCTGTTCTACAAACGTAATACCTGTAGCTACGTTCAACATCTGTCCATGTTATCATATGAGGTGAAGGTCACAGAGCGTTCCCCCGTCACCCTGCCGCCACCCGTCACCAGCAGGCCGTGCCACCCGCTGCCACACAATTGACCCTTTGACCACACAGCACAGAGGCACAAAGAACCTCTGACCTCCTCAGAGCCCAGCACAAGGTCATTTTTCATCCGGAGCGAGTGAATAAATGAACAGACCTGCTGGAAGGTTGAGCATCCCTGAACGTCGCGTGATTACGAGAACGCAGACTTTATAAAAAATTTTTGCTTTGTTGTTTAGAGCAGATGGTGTCACGCACAGGGTCTGTTAAGCAAATGAGTTAAAATGTGTGTTTAATGAGGTAGAAACCTTAGCGACGTGACAGGATGTGGGGTAAATGGAAATGATTTAATGAAAGGGGTGGTGTGACGCGTCTTACCATACTTAAAAAACGTACTTACTGTTTTTAATTATTTTATAAGAACAGACATTGATAAACACGAATGGCACACTATGCTTTCTAAACATTGACTCTCACTCACTCATCATCTATACCGCTTTATCCTGTGTACAGGGTTGCGGGGGGGGGCTGGAGCCTATCTCAGGAGACTTACAGTAGGGCAATCCATCGCAGGGTACACACACACATATACTGTACATATGCGCCAATTACCTTAATCTGCATGCCTTTGGACTGTGGGTGGAAACCGGAGCACCTGGAGGAAACCCACCAAGCACCTGCGAACTCCATGCACACAGACCCAAGGTGGGAATCTTGCCCAGACCCTGGTGGTGCAAGGCAACAGTGCTAACCACTAAGCACAAATACAGTTAATATAATTGTACTGGGCGGCACGGTGGTGTAGTGGTTAGCACTGTCGCCTTGCTCCTCCAGGGCCCGGGTTCGATTCCCGTCTCTGTATGCATGGAGTTTGCATGTTCTCCCTGTGCTTGGTGGGTTTCCTCCGGGTACTCCAGTTTCCTCCCACAGTCCAAAGTGCCCTAAGCCCCCTGGGATAGGCTCCAGGCCCCCCGTGACCATGAATACAGGATTAAGCGGTATAGATGATGAGTGAGTGAGCGATAATTGTACTGTACATCTATTAAACAAGTTAGTTCCTGTTAGCACTTTTTTTAATGAAGTTTAATAAGACGCAATCACAGCAGGGGTTCAACACCACTGGTTAGTCATGTAGTAATTAATTTACAAGTGGACGACACAGTGGCGTAGTGGTTAGCACTACTACTATGGCCTCGCACCTTCTGGGTTGAGGGTTCGATTCCTGCCACAGGTCTATGTGTGTGTATCTCGTATGCCCCCTCCGCATGTTTGGCGTCTTCCCACTGGATTCCTTCCACTGTCCAAAGTCTAACACAGATGCAAAATAGTCCTCATTCATGACTGTACAGTAAATGTTATATCTATCTATGTCACCGAAATAGAGTTTCGATGGAGAAAGAAAAATGAGTCGAGGTCAGCGCCGCAACATCTACATATGGCAGAGAGTGTGTGCATTTGCACACATGTATATGTGTGTCTGTGGGTGTGTGTTGTTTTCCAGTTGAGCGCTCTGTAATTCAGGCTCGGCGAACTCCCACTGGCCACTGCTGGTTGCTAGACCTGTTGATGGGACGCCTCTGTCACAGCGCCGCGGGAGTGATGAATGTCCCTTATCGGCGTCGTCATTGTAATGGCTCAACAACGGGCCGCTGACGGGCCAATGGGCCCGAGTTATCGCCCCGCTCCTGCTGGGGAAGAATACACATCAAGCTGCCAATCAGCCATTCTGGAAATTGCTCTGAGATTTGAGTCCCAAGACAGCAAGCCGACAGCAAAAGCTCCCCTCTCTCTCTCTCTCTCTCTCTCTCTCCGCCATTACACTACACCAATGCTTTCTCAAACCTCTTTTCCAGCACTGAAACTCCTAAACACTGCCGTTCCCCTGTCAGTTGACACAGTTGGGTGTTTTTTTCCCCTTTTTTTTCTTCTTCTTTCTTTCACGAGGTAAATGGCTTGTTTGGAACATAGCAGCATGTTATAGAAGTCAGGGACATCTAGAGGGAAAGAGACGGTGTGAGCGTGTTAAAAAGAGAAAGAGAGATGATAGGAGAGCTGGGAGGTTAATGTGTGAGCATCAGAAGAGCCATTCCAGGCTCTTTGATTTGTATTGATCGTCGTGTTCCTGGTCTTAAGGGAGAATTGGGACTGATGTGTGTTGAAGCAGAGGTTCTCCCTCCATCCTCCTTCCTCCTGCGCTCCTCCTCTATTCCACTTCACCCCCCCCCCACACACAACCCCCCTCCCCCAACCCCCCACCCCCCACCCCCACCCCTGCCTCCGGGGCAAACTGACACTGTGTGAATAATGTCCATAATCTGAGAGGTTAAACAGGCAGCCTGCCCCACACACACACACACACACACACACACACATATGCCCCCCCCCCCCCCCCCCCCACACACACACACGCACTGCATCCAAAGTGTAACATCCCCCTCTACTGTTGGAATGTATAAACCACTCATGAAGCGAGACAGACAGAGAGAGAGAGAGAGAGAGAGAGAGACATTCAGAAAAGAGATAAGTAAAAGGGATTGAGGTTGTCAGACCCAGGAGGCTCCCGGATAAGATCACAACGATGTCCGATGATGACGTGTGATGCAATCGCGGCATGTCCGATTGTGCGCCATCCTCATCTCGTTTTCCGCCGGCCCATGAGGACCCTCGGGCCCTGTTTTTATCGTCGCCTGTTGTAAAGCCCACTTTCTCCTGATAGGCATCTCCCACCCCGGTGCCACTCTCCAGCCTTTATTAAGCTCTCACTGCTACCTAGCAAGACACAGAGAGACAGAATGGAGCATATATGACAGCTAAAGCTTACAGCAGATACAGTACAGTGAGTGTTGCAGTGGAAGGATTAGGTGAGTGTCTCTACTTTGTCATACAGTAGCAGTCCAAAGCATTAATAATGAGGAAAAGAGGGGGGGGGGGGGGGGAGAAAGAAAAAAAAACAGAGGTATTTAATTAAACCACTCAAAATAGAATGCCAGGAGTCAAACAACCGAGCATGAAAAAAAGACAACATAGGGAGGAGAAATCAAAAGCAAGAGAAAAGAAAAACAAAGTTCTGTTCTCTCCTTTTGTTTTGCGAGATTTGGACGTATCTTATTTTACATCTGAGGACCTTGCTCAAGGGCCCAACAGGGATTTGTCCCTGGGACCTTCTGGTCAGCAGTCCAATACCTTAACCCTGTCTCCTACCCCTTTCAACCCCGTCGTTTCCTCCATTCCCTTTCATTCAGCATAACTGGCCTGGATTTGTGGCTTTCGCTCCGGTTGCTAGTAGTGAATAAATCACAGCCCATTGTAGTGAGAGATGTCGAACAAGCGGCGTGCCGATTTTTCGCCCTGCTCCGCCGTTATGACCTTTCGGGTCATTTTATTTATTTTTTTTTTTTTTAAGTGACACACACCTTCTGACGGACGAGAACACACACCCGGTCACAGAGCGTTTGTGTCAAGTGCTGAGCCGTCGGGCTCCGTGATATATTGTATGTTAATCGTTATTGCAATATTGACCTTTTGCGATGCAGGAGTCCTCAGTATGCAAATGAGCCGTCTAACTAGACCCAATTTAGCATCTATTCCGTCCAACTGATATGTTCCGTGTGGATGTTTTAATCAATCATGGCACTGGGGCGACGATATGAGACTAATTCTGTGCGCAGAACAATAGGGAAGAGGTGTTTTATTTTTTATCTTAACTGCTCTGGAAGACAGGTGCTGTGTTAACAACCAGGTCTCACTTCCAAAAGAACAGGAGGGAGAAAGCGTGTGTGTGTGTGTGAGAGAGAGAGAGGTGTTAGCCAGTGTCAGCTCACTCCAGAAGCTGACAGATGAGCAGTGGCTAGGAACAGGAAGTCCCTGGCCCTGTAGCCCGGAGGGGGCAAGTACGCGTGCGTGCGCGCATGTGTGTGTGAGTGTGTGTGACGGATGTTGTACTGCAGAGCCAGGCAGCAGCAGGCGAGCAGACACAGGAGAGTCTCCAGTGACGAATCAATCAGTAGCTCACTTTCTCTTTCCCCCACCTCCTCCTCCTCCTCCTCCTCCTCCTCCTCCCTCACGGCCTACACCGGAGCTGCGAGAAGACAGATCGCTTTTACCCTGCGTGACACTTCAGCCTGACTTTGAGCCTTAATCTCGGGGACAGAGACAAAGCGGGCTCTCCCACCGGAGTGGACGCAACTCCATAATTCCGACCGAGCGTGATGGCAAACTGCGTGTTAAACAGGACTTTTGAAAAAGAAAAGAAATCAATGTAGGTTTATGCAAAGTGCAGATTTGCATTAAAAACGGAGGGAAGTGAAGCCAGAAGTGACTGCGGCTAATCGCGGATTGTTATGCCACTACAGCTTTCGATTTATTCGAAAGAAAAAAGAACTTGCCCATGTTACATCCCTCTATGCCTCAAAATAGGCAGATTGATCCAGGTTTAATGGTGCAAATGATACAGTAGTGTCTGAGCTGGGTTTTCTTCTTATTATGATTACTATTACAATTATTATTATTATTATTTTATCAGATTTCCAAAATAGAAATTTGCAGATGTATTTAAAATCAAGACGGATAATCATGAGCCTTTTGATTAATATAAAAATCATCAAAATATTCATCTAGTATTTTGGATAAACAGAAATGATTTCCTTAATGGACCTACACACACAAGCGTTTTTTTTTTTTATTTTTCTTCCAATCATTGTGCAGTCTTAGCTTCTGTATAGATACACATTTGAATCTAATATTCGACACGATAGGTATTCACGCACACTCTTACATGCATTCTTACAATTCTTGCATCACAATACATTCCTTTCAAACGCTTATTTCTATAGAGTTAACCACATATAAACCTGAATATAGCACAAAGTGAATCTATCGATGTAATGTATTAATACAGAACGGATTTTTAAAAGAAATGTACTCCAAGCAGCAAACCCACAGGTTAAAAGAAAAGTTTCCATTGTTCTTATCGTTGAGACAATGCGCCTCTTCTGGAATGGACAGTCAGTCCAGAATCCCCAAGAGACCTCTGGGTTCACACCTGCATCACAGGACTTGTCTCGGGAGGTCAGCCGTTACACAGGCGCTCATATTCCCCACGTACACGTATGTCACTGAACACTACGCGTGAGGCCAGAAGCCAGACCATTTGGCTGCGCTAGATATGATTGATCACCCTCCGCAACAGCACTTTCTCTTGTAACTTTCAAATGATTAAGCCTTTAGAGTGTCCCTGCGGGTTTTTATGGCTCGCGCGCTGGAGCAGAATGTGTTCGGCATTATAGTTGTTCATTTAGTCATCGGCACTGCGTGACCAACTGAAACGACAGACCGGAATTAGCAGAGCGAAAGATTAGCGTCTCTATAAAGTGGTTCCGAAGAGACAGCGAGAGCGATGCGAGAAGACAGGTCCTTTGTGAGTACATTTGCTAGCCATGTGTGTGTGTGTGTGTGTGTGTGTGTGCGTGTAGTGTTAACCCAGGCACGAGCAGGGGCCCCAGTCGGTGATGACAGCTCCGAGCTGCTCTGTTTAGACGGACCTGCAGCTCTCGCCTCTACACCGCCGTCTGAATTCAATTAACTCCACTGGCTGCTGTTCTGTTGCCATTAGTGCTAATTAGTTAAAACATCAGAGTATAAACAGCAAATTGGCTCTGGTAATTAATTCCCACTCTCCAGCATATGAGATCGAGGAGAGAGAAAAGGAGAGAGGGGGCTGTGGCATGGAGAGTGAGAGAGAGAGAGAGAGCGAGAGCGATGGGGCCGTGCCTTTGCAAAAAGGAACCTTACAGAGGTTATCTGTGGCTTTGTGCTATCAATTATGGTTAGGCGTTATTTGGGAAACAGTGTTTATGTATGTCAGAGAAAGAGATCCCACTAATGGACAGACAGAAGCCAGCAGCACTTAGGATCGGTTACAGGCTGGAACAAACTGCACTCGGAAACTTAATTGACATTAGCTGCAGATTTGGTTTCTTCGCTCTTTCCCTCATAAATCTCCACGTTTCTGGTGCGATTAAAGGATCCAAGCTCGAGAGTCCAGTAAAGCATGATTAGTTTGCGTTCTCTGGGCGGGAGGGATGACATTACTCTCTAACCATGTCAGTGCATCCTGTCCAGAGTGTCAGTTAGCCCTCATGGTTTATTTGCGTGTAGAGCATTCAGACATTCTCTCATGCAATATTTAGCTTCCTGTTACAGATTTAACTCTCATTCCTGAGATTTAATGCTGTAAAGAGCTGTGTATCATGCTACTGTACATCAGTTCAGCATGACACACCTGCATGCCAGTTCAGGTACTCGAATTTTGGGAATTATGAGTTTGGATGTTCCTGACCATAATGTTAGAGATCCAACAATGCTCAAAGGTGAGACTTTGTTGATTTGCTTCAGCAGTGGTTTAATGCTTTGCTCTTCAGTTTGACCTGCCTAGTGCACAGGTGCCTAGGTATCCTAGGAGCACCACCTGCCCGTATGCACTTACTTACGTCCTCGCCTTAATTTGCAAATGGCGTTTATATGAACTAGAGTTGCACCCCTGGATCTGTACATATTGTCTATAAGAATTCGATCTGCTGCACCCTCAGCTCTTTCCAAAGAATGTAAAAATGTAGAAAGCACTCTCTTCCAATGCAAGATGCCCAGGCTCCAAAAAGAACCGACCACTATTTTTGCTGAGTCAAACAATAATCAGGTCAGTTATTAATTTTATGGTGATTTTACATTTTTCTTCTCCACATTAAAAAACAGCCAGACTGAAAGGTTTTACCAACATGCCAGGGTCTCAGCACCGCTCCCTTGCCCTGGGTTGTGACCCTGCTCCTGTCTGGCCACTAGTCTGAACAGGTTTTCGTCGAAATGTTTCTCTGAGCCGCCCAAATCCATCCATATTTAAGTAGGCCTGATGCCCTCTCCTGCTCCAGCAGGCCTGGCAGGGAGTGCTATTTGTAATGGCTCTTTCCCCCAGGGACGAGCTGAGAGCCAGGACCAAGACACACACCACAGCTGGGACTACTGTGTCTAAGTGTGTGTATGTATGTGTGTGTGTGCGAGAGAGAGAGAGGAAGGGAAGCAGGCTAAGCTGGCAGATCTAACCCAGTAGTGTCAGACTCATTTCCTGGGTCAGCGGCTGGGTAATGCTCTATTAATTTGCTCCATTCTCCCCGTGAGGCAAAACTCAATCTCCAGCCACGGCAAACTGCTGTACCAAGCGCGAGGTGATTGATTGAATAAACAGCTGTCACTACTGTGAGCACCCACACCCTCCAAACACAAGCACTCATCCTAACACCACCCCCTCAGTCCACATGCACACTGAACACAACCTCCTGAGACAGCACTTGGACACTTCTGATAGCGCCTCGCTGCACACGGGCCACTCTGCCCTCGAAAAAACTCTTCCCTGTTATTTTCATTTTTTTAGATAATGCCGTCTCCTCCCCTCTGTTAACCTGCTCTATGCGCCGCTGAATCTTGTTCGCACTGGAGTAGCACCACTCTCCCGTAAAGGAGAGCCTCGTCCCGATTACAGGGATCACACACACATCATCTTTAGCAAAACACTCCGCCCCTCGCATTCGCGGCCCTGTCCTCGCTCGCCTCTTCGCTCGCTGCTGCATGATTGCATCTGCCTATTTAAACGTGTAAGAGAGCGCATGTGATCAGCTTTGAGCCGCGGTCTGTGCGGCTGTTATTAAACAGCACAATGCATCACTGTCAGTGGCGTGTGGCCTCGCCGGACCTGATGCTAACGCAGGCGCTCACTGGGCGCAACATGAGGTCGACCTCGTTCCATTTCATCAGACATTCTCTGGAAGGAGGAATGATGCCTCATCCCTTTCCTTTTGTACTCTTTTCTCATCCTCCCTGCTTTCTTTCCATTCCACTTGATCCCTGTTTCCACATGTCTCCGTTCATTCTCCGTACATCCTCGCCTTTTCTGTTTCCATATTTTCATATTTACTCTTGCCTCCTTTTTGCTTTTTGATCTTACTTGCTCATTTCCTATTATCTTTTTCTTAAATTTCCTTCCATCTCCTCTTCTGCACTCCTCTACTTTTCTGTATTTCCTCATGACTAACTTTTCTCTTCATTTTTCACCACTCTTCCTTTTCTATTCCCCTCTTTTCTCATTATCTAATTCCTGCATGTTTTTCTCTTCCTTTCATCTCTTTACATTTACTTTAACCCAAACCTCTAATCTGCTTTTAAATTTTGTTTTATATATTCCCTTTTTCCTTAAAGTCAGTTCTATTTTTTTCCGTCATATTTGTTCTTACTGCTTTTTCTTTCTTCTCATTTTCTCTTCTTTCCCTTTAATACCAGTAACTCTTTAGCCTGAGAGTCCAACATTTTCTCTCTCTCTCTCTCTCTCTCTCTCTCTCTCTCTCTCTCTCTCACACACACACACACACACACACACCAAAGACACATAAACACACAGACACATGCTCTAATTCCCTTCCTTTTGTGCAGAGCATTCTTATTTGGCGTTATGGAGATGACTCGTGGCGTCTCACCTTGAGGTTGATTTAAGAAGGTGCCAAGCCAAAGAATGAAGGTTGACAGGCCCTGCTGGATTTATTTGATTGTGCATATGAAGCAGTGTCATTTTAGCAGGAGAAGATGAGAGCAGAGAGGAGGAGGAGGAGGGTGTACAGCCTGAGGTAAGAAGAAGAAAAAGAGAGGGGGGGGGGGGGGGGTTCTCTGAAGGAGAGGTAAAAAAAAAAAAAAAGAAGAAGGCCATTCACGAATCAAATCAAATTGCTCTTATCGGGCGTTATTTGAAGACGTTATCGGGCAGGGTAATGCGGTTACGTGCGGTAAGGGGCTGAGAGATTTCACTGTTTACTGATGTTGGCATGTTTAGGGGCGGAGGAGAGGGGGAAAGGAGGGAGAGAGGGAGGGAGGGATGAGTGGAGACAGGCAGGGAGGTGTAAACGCTGTATGCATGTCAGGAAAACCTATTTAGGATGAAT
The DNA here is from genome assembly GCA_030347435.1 of Clarias fuscus. Lineage (NCBI taxonomy): Eukaryota > Metazoa > Chordata > Actinopteri > Siluriformes > Clariidae > Clarias > Clarias fuscus. Next base: position 10,264,182 of record CM059205.1, on the reverse strand, counting down.
AGAAAGCAGAAAGGAGATGCAACAGGGTACACAAGAAGCGAGCGGCTTCTTCAAGGACACAGGCAACTGCTCGTTGTTCAGGTGTTCAGATGTGATCGATAATAAAGTCTCATCTGCATACGTCTATGGAGCCAGCCCTAATGATTCGTCTAGTAGCCATAGAAGTCAGCAAATGTTCAAGTGGCGTTCAAGTCAAACTTTGACTTGGACTTTTGATTAAAAAATTCTCTGTGACCGGACTCTTAGGCGCAGTAAAACATTTGAATGGTACAAACAGTTTGGAGAACACCATACTTCTCTGGATGATCCTTATAAAGTTGTTCCAATGAGCCTGAAAATCTCTTGAATGTCGACAGATAACTTGTCACCAACTCGCGGAAGAGATGCATCTGTCTGTAGGAACGGTACCCACAATCATTCACCAACACCACTTGCACATTACAGGAACTCGTCTGGGAGGAGCATCCCCCCTATACAATCCTGGAAATTTCCACATGTTTGGGCCATTTATGGAGTTCCAGGAAGGCCAGTGTTTCAGACATCTAGCAGGCAGTCCGATCATGGCTTCAGTGTACTGAGAAAACGTTCTACCTTGATGGTATTCCTTTCATGGCACTCATGAATCGCTGAGATGAGTGCATTAGTGTAGCAGGGGATTATATAGAGAAATAAAGGTAGTTTAAACTGTGTTCTATTGTTCTGCACAATCAAAAGTCCTGGTTTCACTTGAACACCGCTTGTAGTATCCTTAGGGATGACTGCAGCTAAATGCACGAAGGAAATAAGAAAAGTGAAATATGCTTGATGTAAAGTTAAATGTGTGTGAAAGCCTTTAATTCTTTTGGAAAAGGATGGGGCAGTTGAGATGCGAGGCAGTTCGGAAAAGTCCCTCCCAATGTCCAAGTGCTGTGAAAGCCGTTTTTGGAAGTTTGTCCAATTTGTAGTGTATTATTTGAATTCTTTCTTATATTCAGCTTGTTACAGTCAGGCTTCATAAACATAATACAATTTTTTTAACATACACACATTTATAATTCATCAGGCGTTTTTCCTTATCAAAGTTCAGCATAAGCGTAAAGTGTGTTTAGTATTTGTTGAGACAGTTATTAATAGCACATAGCGTAGAGGACTAACATTCAAGAAAATATAATACACAATCTCTGTATGAGTGTTTTCACTCTGTAAAAGTTACATACGACCATTGGAATGATACTAGCAGGGACAGTGTGTGTGTGTGTGTGTGTGTGTGTGTGTGTGTGTGTGTGTGTGTGTGTGTGTGTGTGTGTGTGTGTGTGCGCACGCTTGCCTGCACATGTGTACCTACCCAGCACAGCCACGCTGTTAACACAGAAAGATTTCAAAAGGCTCCTGCAACTCCCTCTGTGCCCATTAGCAGAGGCTTTGTTCTCTCGCCAGTGCGTTAAGAGTACCCCTCGATTCTGCTTAGTGAACACACACCTGGCAAACACACACACACAGTGCAAGCTCTTGCAAACAACCAAACCAGACGACGGCAGTAAAGCTATCGAACGAATGAATTCACCGCATGTTATAAGACTGTGATTTTTAAAAGACCATTAGCATCATCCAAAGACCAAGCAGTGCCATGAGATTTTTTTTTTATAATTATATTCCAAAATTATACCTTATATTCTCCAAGACTGCATTATATACTCATGGACAAGTTTTGCTTTTACTTCTACTTGAATTTTTTTTCATCAGAACAGACAGTCGAGACCTACAGTGCGCAGTTTTTATGGACAGATATATTAGTGTATTTTTTTAAACAAACGGTTCGAGTTATGCTGCTAAATGAGCGTAGAGACAGACCGCTTAAAGGCCCAGAGCTACTCGTGGCTGGCTGCCAGCCGCCTAGGAAGAGTGTGTTTGATTCAGCTTCTGTCAAGCAAGATTTTTTTTTTTTTACACAGCGGCTCATAAAACAACTTGTAAGGAGTGTAAGAGTGAGCTGGAGAGAAGTGCTACATCGTAGAACAGCTGGCAGCTGCTGGACGCCGCGCTTCCATCCAAGATGACTGAAGCTTCCATAGCCAGAGAGAATATTAGCCAGCCAAGAATATTAGCATACACTACATTGCTCGTCCAGTATGTAATTGTGCTTCGAGCGAGGTTACAGAGAGGTTAGTGGTGATGAAAGTGCTTTTAATAATTAGGGAACATCTAAGGCTGGAAGCTGTGAGGCCCGCTCTGACCCTCATTAGCTGCGCTATCCAACTTGAGGTCCGGGTGAAGAGACCCGATAAAGGGTCCCGATAAAGTCTCACCACTGCCGAGATTAAAAAGAGAGACGCCGCGAGGCATCACGAGTCCGGGAGCGAGAGAGCAAGAGATGAGATGATCCATCTTGGCGCATTAGAGAAAATCAGGCTTGCACTCAGTCACAGCTGTCAAAAGCACATCTCTCTCTCTCTCGTTTTCCGTCAGTGTGTCTCTCCCACCTGCTCTGTCTCTCTCCCGCAGCATGGCATTTAGGTGAGGAATCTCAGCACTAAAAAGTTCTGTCAGTCCTATTTCCTTGTTATTGGCCCTCTCTGCACGGCGGTCCCGGCGGTCCCACAGATTAAACGGAGGCCCTGCCGCCATGCCGCGCAGGAGGGCATCCCACATTAATCATCTTTAAAGCGCTGACAAGCGCCGTGCGCCAGAATCCCCTCCTCTATTCCTCCGTCCGCCGGATTTATCTCTCTGTCTGCTACCGGCCATCAGTCACCTGGGAGAGAGAGAAGGGGGGGGGGAGGGAAAGGTAGGATGTCTGGTGAGGAGGAAGAATGATTAAAAGAAAGGGACAGGAGAAAAAACAGAATGGAGAAACAAGGTTTTACCTCAGAGGAACAGCTTTAGCAGCTAAATGTTAAGCACTAATAATAAATGTGTTGGGGTTCACTGCCTAGCTGGTCCTCCATGACATCAAAAATACTATTTACTGGAGAAAAAAAAACGGCAAATTGCTTTTCTAAAGCTACCTAGCTAGCTAGCTTGAGTTTCAATTAGGTAGCTTTTTTTTTTTTTACAAGAAAAGAAATCATGCTAAATTCAGTGTGTTAGCTAACCGGCTAGCTATTGTAGACAGAAGTTATGTAAAATAGTATAATAAATGTGGCTACGCCAAGGAGGTGTAAAAGAATTAGCAACAATAATAGCTAAATAGCAAGCTAGCTTGGGAGGTAAGAATACAGAGCTATGACTGTTAAATGTAGTTTTTTTTAGATTTGTATGAAAGAGTTACACAGAATGGTTATAATTGTAGTAAACATTTACTTAGCTAACACAGATAGCTAGCTAGTTTAGTACTTTCATTGTTGTTGGAATTACCTGGAGATCAATACACACACACACACACACACACACACACAAAGAGATTTATGCACTAGATTGAGGGTAAATGCTATCTGAGTGCAGTCTGGGTTCTAGTGGAAGTGGTGTGTGTGTGTGTGTGTGTGCGCGTGTGTATGTGGGTGTTAGCCTAATGCTTTTCCTATATACAGAGGTATTATGTGCGTGCTACCGGTGTTCACAGGCTCCCCTGAGAGGATTGACTAATAGAGACAGTGAATGATTAATCATTTCTCCCCTGTGAGAAGCACACACACACACACACATACACACACACACACACACACACACCTAACCCTTCCAAAAGAGTATGCAGAACCACGTACTTTGCCACACACGCACCATTAGTCAGCGGCTGACATTTCATCAGTCTGTGTATTGATAGATAGGTGAGTCAGCATATTTCACTTTCACTGAGGTGATATCAGATATCAGATTTGCCAGCTGTATGTCCAGATACACACTCATTATAATCACTATGATCACTGGAATCACTGCAAATCATCTGGTTTTGGACTAGGGTTTGAAATCGAACCAGCAAAAAAAAAAAAAAAAAAAAAAGAGAGTTTTTTTTTTTGTCTCATTGTAAATTATCATTATAACATAGCTTTATAATAAAACAATAATACTAGTTAAAATGACACATAAATGGTAAATCAAGCCATCAGTGTGCAACCGAATAGACTAAATGACATATAAACACAGTATAATAAGTCATTTTGAGGTTTAAAATAATAATGATCGAAATTACGAGAGGAGTTGAGATCAGACTGGGACATTTGATTGTGCAGAATAGCAGAACACAGTTATGGGAGTAAAAACTACTTAACAAAAAAAAAAAAACTTTGCCAAGTTGTGTGCGGATAGGATGGGACCAACAACATTTGAGAAATTTTATCACAAGTCCCAGTTTGACTTGAACGCCTCTCATAATATGTGGAAAATATATCTGGAGTGGATGGAGTTCAAACACAGCATAGCCAGTTTTCAATTTCAATCCAATTGTAAGTTTTACTTGTATATTGCTTTTAACAATGTACAGCACTTTTTGACTACAATGTTTGATTTTAACATTGCAAAGGAACATCAAATATTGGTGCAAGTGTAAGGGTTGGTGTGACTAGGTGAAAGGGAAGTGGTTAAGGGTGTGACAGTTGCTTGACCAAGCTATCATGACTCCATTACTGAGTTTATTGATTGTGTACGGATGAATTAAAGAGGCATACACTCATTGTCCTCATACCCCACTTACACACACCGAAATGTGAACTCCATGAACATCACATTATGCACATTATTACAATCAGTTCATCAAGCTGTCTGTCATGCAGAAGAACAAGAGAGCAGAAGCATTCGGCCAAAATCTATACATACGTTCAACAATATGCATTATTTAAAAAAAAAGTAATATATATAAAATATAAAGATATACAGTATGTCATGCTCAGAGAGAGAGAGAGAGAGGACACAGCACGTTTGACCTGCTCCCCAGAATGCAAAGTGCTTCATCAGCTGCTGAGTTAGATTTGGACCAGGCCTTGTTTATTCTTGCAGACGGTGATTGCTTTGGCACGACTCGCATTATCTTGTCAGGGCAATAAAGCTGACCGCTGTGGAGCCTGGACATGAAACAAGAGGAGAGCAGAAGAACGGGTGACATCAAGAGCCAAAGGGGAGGAGTGAGAAGAGAAGGAAAGAAAGAAAGAGGGACAAGGATAGTACAAGATAAAAGGAACATGCAATGTAAAAGCTAGGCAACTGAAAAGTATAGAGAAAAGAAAGAATGATAGAAAGAGTATATAAGAGGAGTAAAGAAGTAGAAGCGGAGACAACAGTTTGGTAAATGAATACAGAGAGAAAATTAGAAATAGATGTGCAGGGGTACACTGCAGGATGGAGTGAGAGCGAGAGAGAGAGAGAGACGGGGAGTGAAGAGAAAGGGAGAAACAGAGGTGCATGGGATTGTAATCGATTACCTATTTTTCAAAGTCACTTAAAGTGTCCAGAGCACAGGGCCGTTAAGTAGTAGTGCCGGGGAATAGGGTTTGAGTATGCGGCAGCACGACTGGGTAGCGCAGAGGGAGGGAAAGGCAGAAAGAAAGAGAGACAGAGACAGAGATACAGAAGGAGGAGGGGGAGATTATTGGGGCAAGTTGGCATGATAACATTGACCCTGCTTGCTTCTCACTGATGGATCTGCGCTCTTGCAGGAAATAGTTCTGACAGGCCAATATGTGTGCGGGGATATGTGCGCCCAGAGGCAACCTGCCACGCATCTGTGTGTCTGCATGTATGGAAGTGTGTGTGGAAGTGTGCGTGTGGGCTTGTGGGAGGGGAGTGTTACTGATCCATCACCCACTCAAACAGTAAACACATCATGTGAAGACAAACACAACAGTGCCCTCTGAAGTCAAGGACACGTTCAGACTGAGCCCTGGGCTTTATATAGAGAGCGGTTGGATTACAGATACTCACCATGTGTGTGTGTGTGTGTGTGTGTGTGTGCGTGTGTGTGTGTGTGTGTGAGAGAGAGAGAGAGAGAGAGAGAGAGAGACTCTCCTGGGTTATCTCATCATTTGAATAAAAAGTGACCTCTTTAACTGATAGCCCTGATAGACGATAAGCTTTCTGAACATCTAGGTTACACACTTTCCACGGTCACGTGCCATTTTAAATGACATTCATCATTTCGCTTTGATGTACTCTGTAAAAGCACACACTGTATATTTCAGCTGTTATCTTTATATCCACTATAAACAAAGACGTATCGTGATCTGAGCTCGATCCCGGCGAACACAATTAACTCCAGCCTTTTCCGGTTTTCCCCTTGATTTATGGTGTGCATGTGAGCTGCAGGTGGCCACGAAAACAAGTCCTTTACTTCCTGTTTGTGGTTCACTCAGGGTGTGTATGGGATGAGGTAAGCACCTATCTGACTAGTACACTGTAGTCTGTTCATAATGTCCAGTCCATCCAGGACATCCTGTTTTGGGGACAGACCCATTGTCCTGGCTGCTAAAAATAGCCGCTCTGATTGGCCGACTCCAGATGCGAGAGGAGCGAGAGACAGCCGAGCGGACGTCTCGGAGTCATGCTAAAGGCTTTCAGGTTTATTTTTACACTTTGAGATCATGAACTGAGTTTTATAGACAAGGTGTGAGTTCATACAGTAAACACATTCACCGTGCCAAGCAAGCCCACACAGGTGGCTGCTCAAGGGTTGTTATAGATTTCAGCTTTTCAAACCGAATCATTTATAATTCAGTTCGTTTTGGTGTAGCTTCTGGTCAAACCTCCTTTCTTAAATCCTTCATGCGTTCATTCCTCTTAAGAAACCGCACTGTTAATTATATACATAGTTCTAGCTGTACTACATGTTTTCAAATTTTCTAAATTGTTTATGTCAGTTTTCATTTTACTGACTGCAAGTTCTCATAATGAGTATGCTGCAGGTGCACACTGAAGTTTGTGTGTGTGTGCGTGTGTGTGATTTTTGGCACTGTCACAGCTTATTATTAGACAAGTGGAACGTAACCCTTCATTAAAAAAATCAAAATATTCCCACATCGCACTCTCTTCCTGCCAGCTGCTATTTTACACAATAAACTATATGTTGAATGTGCATAAGAAAATGAAAACAGAAATTAGTTCACATCTGCTTTATATTTTTTATAATTGTATTTATTTTTATTTTTATTATTATTATTATTATTATTATTCTGCAAACTTAAATAACTCCAGTTCGATTTATTTCTTGAACAGTACTAGACTTTTTCAACACTACGACACATATGCCATTAGATAATTATGTAACAACAACAATGACAGACAGGTGTCATTTTAAGACTTGAAGGTCAGTTGTTCTGGAATGATTCTTGCAAGAACAGTGTTGTCATGTGCATTTGCAAAACCCATCAAGCACCATGATGAAACTGGCTCTCATGAAGGCCATCCCAGGAAAGCAAGACCAAAACATACCTCTGTTCACTTAGTTACCAGCCTCAAAAATGTAAAATAAACAAACACACGCACACATACTGTATGCTATGGGAACAAACCAACTTTTAATTGTAATATTTAGAACAGATTTGCTTTTATTCATGATATGAGATAATACACATGCACACTTAAGAACTTATGAACTGTAAATAACATACAGAACTGTGCAAATGTCACCCCCCCCCCCCCCCCCCCCTTTTCTTCATATTTTGCTTCCAAACAGCCAGACTTCCTTGTATTTTAATGTAGTCTTGCGGAATAGTCCTCCAGGCTTCCTGAAGGAGTTTTGTCCCTCGTTTTCAGTCCAGTCCCAGCAGCTGACCAGTTTCAGAGGAATGTTTTTGTTTGTTGAGCCACACAGTAACCTATGAATCATTCAAGCATTAAAAACAAATCTAACTTAAGGAATGAACCAGTGAGAAACAGGTGCAGATGATGATAGATGATCAGGTGATTAGTAGTGTATACTGCTGATGCTGAATGCTGAGTGGTTGGAACAGACGAGAGGGGAAATGAGGTTGCTGCTGAGGTTGTTACGTACATAAACAACCAGTTTTTTAATTGTGTCTTTAGGCATTTTGTATCCTGTCACAGTAAAACATTTGATCCCGTTTATTTTATTTAATCTACATTATTTCATTTATTGTGAAGAAATGAGTGGCATCTAAAGAATTTGAGTACTGTATATATATATATATATATATATGATGTGTATAATGTACAATGTGAAAAGTGCATTCTTTTAGCTGTTTGTGTTGGAGTGGAAGTTATCAAAAAAACTGAGCTTATGAAGTGAAGTGGAGATGCTGTAGAGTCGGTGAGGTGCAGTAAGTTAGCAGCTCCTCTCGGGCTGCTGGGCTGACTGAGCTCGCCTCTGCTCTAATGAGGGAACTGGAGACAGGAGGCCGAGGGTGACGGATTCTCCTGCTACTGAAATCCGAGCCACTTAATCCACGAGCTGCACACACACACACACACACACACACACACACAGGATCCTGAGCAAGCCACAGCACTCACCCCTGCCCTTCAACACACACACATATACACACACAAAACTCTCACTTACACTTTTCCTCATCCTCAGTCTCCCTGTTGTGCAAATCAGATTCAAATACTGTGCTGCTTGACTGGTTTGACAATGGAAAGAACATTTCGAGTATGTTTGAGAAGTTTTCATGTAGGTCACTTCACTATTGTTAGATTTGGCTGTTGACTCTCTCTCTATCTCTCTCTCTCTCACTCTCTGGTCTCTCTCAGGCAAGAAGAAGGTGTCTCTGTATGACAGCCAGGCTCCCATCTGCCCCATCTGCCAGGTTCTGCTGCGTCCTGGAGAGCTGCAGGAGCACATGGAGCAGGAGATGGAGAGACTCACCAATTTGCACATCAGGTAAACACCCAACTCCTATACAGTACATTCTCATAAGATCTCGTAAGCTTTCGTATCTGACACTGACATCCCACCTGCTGTTGACCTAATGGCCTAGTATTTGCTCAGCTAGTTTTGAAGCCCATCTGTCATAAATCAGCACGAGTGCTGTCATGGCTTTGGAGCTGGCCAGGTTAAGCATGTGGAGTGGATCAGAGAGATCCATACGGTGTGCCATCACTCACCTCTTTGACGCAACTTGCCAGTCGGCAAAACATAATGCCTCAGCTTGCAATAAACTCCCGGCGCTTCCTATGCAGCTGCGAGTGCTTCCTGTGCTAGATCATTCATTCTTTTTTTTTCAAACAGGAAACCTCAGTCAGGAGTCACAATATAAACATCATAGCTGATATGTCACACTCATAGTAAAGCCTGTATTGTTAGGGATAAGACTTTGAAGCAGATATGTTGCAACACATTCTCTCTCTAATATGAGTGCTGCGTATGCATCACATGCCAGTTAGGAGTTAGGGTTTAAAGGTCCCATAATTTACTGTTTATTTAACAAGTTAACGAAAAAAAAAAAAGTCAGAAGTCATGAAAAGGGGGTGTTAACGCTCCATGGAGCGTTTTATCGTTCCTCAAATTCCCTCTGTTTCACTCCTTTTCTAAACATGTCATTTCAGTGTCTATGCAAATGAGCTACTGCTGAGCCACACCCTGCCAGAGAACAAGAGAGCAGAGCAACAAGCAAGGGGAGGGGATCTTCTTTTATGAGGTCACTATGAGGGGAAAAGTCTAACTGGCTTGTTTAAACTCCGGCCAATGCAAATAAGGGAGGGATTGGAAAACATCTTGGACCAAAGGCCTTTAATATCAAATAATGGGCAGCATTTTGCCATTCACTATACCAACTTGTACAGCAGGAATTATTTAGGAAAATGCATCATCACTCCTCGTTCAGCATAGGTGGATCATTTAGCCTGGCTTGCTACACCCGTCTTAACCTATGTCATTACAAGTTATGAAGCTGCCATCAGGTGATTTATTGGTAACTGTTTTCAAAAGTACATAAAGTCTTATCATATTTCTACATTTACAGATCCTATAATACCCTGTTTTTGACTCATTGCCAGTTCCCAGGCATTCGCAGTTCTTCCATACCTCATGACAGCTCCCTATCTGGCAGCTCTACGACTACATCTTGTCCCTCTGAGACGTGTGAAGCAATATACTTTATCTTTTTCAAACTGCTATGGGATAGTGACGTGTAGCCATGGCATTGTTTGGATTCCCAGCAACCTCTAGTTATGGTCTGATCAGGATTCTGCGAACTTTGGGATCTCCAAATTTTGCCACTATTGCAACCAAAGCCCATACAAATTAGAAAGAAGGATTTGAAAATAAACAAAAGAACCCAAACAGAAACTGTGGCGCTTTTTTTATTCGGGAGTTTTAATTTTCTAAATCATACAAATATCATTATCATTATTTTTGTATCTCCTGGTAGATTAGGACAGCATCTAATTTGACGCCATGTTAAATTTTAAAACAACAGAGATCCTTTGGCATGTTGATCTAGAGCAGCAGTCACCTCCTCTTCCTTGCCTGTGCTGCACACACACACACACACACATGCAGAGAGACCCACACATCCACACACACTCACACAGATCATTGAAAGTGACATGGCAAATTTGTGGCAATTTGTAGTAAATCTCCCTTTAATGATACCGTTTCATTCAACAGCAAATGAGAATGGAGTGCATGTAAAATGGAGAAGGCTATTTAAGATGTAGCATTAGGCAGATGTCTGGATGGATGTGGGTGAGCGTGTCTGGGATTGGGACTGCCATCTCCCTCTCTCTCTCTCTCGCTCTCTCCCCTCCCTCCCTTTCACTGCATTAACTTCTCTCTTTCCTTAGCATGTCCTCCGCTTCCCTGTGTATGGAAATGGGAATCCATCATGCCTTTACTCATCCGCCTCATCGCAATCTACCCTACCCCACCCCACCCCGCAGATGCTCCCAAACCCCTCCACCTAATCAATTTGCCACCAACCGAGCGAACGAGAGCAGGGTGGCAAACGGTACCAAAAGCAATCTTTATCTCTAGTGTACAACGCCCCCAGTCGTCTACTGGTATTTATTCAATTTCCAACATCCCCCTTGCGTACTCAAGCCTCACCTCCCCACCATGTCTCTCTCTCTCTCTCTCTCTTGCTTTCTTTCTGACAGTCAAAGCAATAGCTTGGTTCATCCAGAAAGTGCTTTCTTGAGATCCAGTAGTCTGGAATTAATTCTGCTCTATGCCTGTGGCACTGATAAAAGAAACTCGTTCTTATAGATTTGTCATCTTCTCACTCCTGAACCTTTTATAACTGCAGACCGGAATCCGCAAGCTGAGGTTCCTTTTTCATTTTTCTTTATTTTTATCTTTGTTCTGGTGTCTCGTTAGCGAAAGCCAACTCAACCTCTATATGTCTCCTGTGTTCCTTCTGTCCCTGGCTTTGTCGCTCATATCAAAATGGGCTGACAGGACAGACTGAAAGCTCGCGCTGATGTCTTCGCACGACATTCCCTTCGACGCAGCAGCCGTGACGCGGGAAAAAGTGTCTCCAGCCCTCCTTCTGCATCTCCCGATCTGTCTGTCTCAGTGTCTCCTTTCATCTTCTCTCTCTCTCTCTCTCTCTCTCACACACACACACACACACACACACACACACACACACACACACACACACACACACACACACACACACACACACACTCACACATAGCTGTCAATTTGACAACAGGGCCTCAACATCGCCTCTCCTTGTTTTCTCTCTCTGGCAGTGATGGCTGCCTCTTCAAAAGTCATTCTCGCTCATTGTCAGCATGCAGGGTGAAGCAGTAAAGAACAAGGAGGAGAAATCTCCCGCACATGACACGTACTGTACCCCCACTGCCCCTGTTGTTTTGAAGGGGTATACAGTAAGACAGGGCCCGATGCTGATGTCGCCTCTTAGGCACAGAAATTCTTCATCATATCAATCTACTACAGCAAAGTGAAAAGGGCATGGATGATATACTACTTAGCAAAAACAGCTTTGGATAACGCCCCATATCTTGTGATAGGAAGAAAAACTGTTTTTATGAGGTTTTATGTGAAACATTATGAGTTTCTATAAGAACCTACAAAGCAGTCAGCACTTTTTGGTCACGCGTGGAACCAATTAAGACTCAATTCCAAAATTAGCACTTGTTATTTAACTGTATATTTAAAAAATGCATGACGTTTTCCTTTTCCAAGCCCAAAGCCGGGTTTATGCTGTATAATTCTGTCCTGAGTACATGAGAGTTTGCAGTCAGGGATCATTTTTTACATTGTAGTAAATCACATGTCACATACTGCAAATCACATAAATTTCTGAAATGCGTGAGCACAGACTGTCACAATCTGATATCCACGGGACGTTCAAGTCAAACCGGGACAGGAAAAAAAAATGAGAGTAAAAACTTTATTTTAAACCTTAATTTCTCCATATACTGTAACCCCCTGCTGCGCTAATGCACTCATCTCAGCGTTTCACTAATGCTTGGATACCTTCAAGTATCAGTATACAGTTTTCTCACAACTGCTTCATGGATTGCACCGTGTGATTCACATCGAAAATGCCGGCCTCCCAGGAACTCCCTTAAGTGGGGCAAACATGTGGAAATGGCTTGGAACGAGGTCAGGTCTGTACTAGTGCTGTGGCGATACCTCCCAGCCGAATTCCTTTAATATGCAAGTGGTGTTGGTGAATAAATGTATACAGTTCACACAGACATATGCATCTTTTCCACAAGTTGGTGACGAATTATTTGTTGATTTTCAAAGAGCATACGTTCCACGAGCTGAAGGCTCGGCCAGCAACATCATTCACGGATTTCTTTAAAACATTTGCACCATTTGAATGTTTTAAAAGTAAGAGTCTCATCACTGTTTTACAACATTATTCATTAAATATTTCAACAAAGTCCCGGGTTGACTTGAACGGCTATTGTATGTTTTAGAATCCTAGACAGAACTATTATTTGGCCTGTATGCCTGAAGAATAATTGAGAGGATTAAACATGTGACTCTGACCTCTCCTTTAAAAAGTTTTCGCACACAACCTGTACAAACTGCAGACTTCCTGCTGTGACGAGTCCCATCGCTGGCATTTAACATCATCGTGAAGTAGCTGTGAGGGACAAACTGAAGAGTGTTTTACGGTGTTAGATGATGGTTTTTTTTTTTCCCCCCTTGCTTTTGAACTTGCTGGTGTAGTACACTTAAGGTGTGTGTGTAGGGAGTGAGTAAGGGCCAGCGAGATCCATTGTGCCATAGTGGCGGATTTATGACGCCGGGGGAGTGTGTTTATTATCTCACAACCAGTGCACTGCCTCCGATGGGGCAATTCATCCTCTTTCAAGGCCCTGTCCTGATTTGTGTTGTCTCTTTCACTTCCTCTCTCTGTCTCTCTATCGCTCTTCTCGGGACTTGTAAGATCAATCATGTTAACTGCACACGAGGCAAGCATGAAGCTTATTACCTGCACAGGGGGGCGGAGCTTACTTCTGACTCCACCCTCACCTGTTGTTAGTGAGAAATTTTTTTTAGATTAAAGAAATCACTTTTTTAAAAAAGGGACTCTCACAGATATTTGCGTCCTTCCATCCCATTTTGCTTCGTACACTTCTGGTCTGGTTGGCAAATCACGTTTTTGGATTAGGAGCCGGAGCAGATTAAATTTCAGGGCTTCGGCAGCGAACAAGGGACACAAAGTGAACATGACACGGGTGACGTTTTTTCCCCTCTGTCAGTGTGGCTGACCTCATCATTTCTCAGCATTAGCAATTACAGCCGTTACGGAACACACAGGAAAAGTGAAAAGGAACAAAAAACCAATAAAAAAAAAATAAATAAATAAATAAAAAATAAAAATAAAAATAGATGCAACCAAACACTGGAGCGTTTTTTTATGTGTTATAGATAGAATATCATTTGAATGACGGAAGGAAAAATATCCCAAATCAAAAAAACAAACAAAAGATTTCTCAGTGTGTGTGTGTGTGTGTGTGTGTGTGTGTGTGTGTGTGTGTGTTTGCGCGCAGGTGTGTGTTAGCCAGCGAGAGAGATGAGGAGGAGACCCTGGAATAGGAGATATTAATGTTTCAGGCAGAGATCTGATTTGATGTGTCTCTCCCTATTGTCAGCGGATGCTTTAGCCGGTTCGTTTAATATTTCCTGCTTTCTAATCAGTCATCTTCAATCGGCTGTGTCCACGAGGCGGAGATTCGATGTAGCCCCCCCGCAACCCCTCCCCCGAGGCTGCACTTGAAATGGGGGGGGGGGGGGTATCCGCATCTTCGCATCTTCTCCCTCTTCACCTCCCCTACTCCCCTCCGCTCCTTTCTGCCTCCTTAATACAATGTTTACAAGCCGGCGCATTGTCCTCGACATATTTCAAAGTCCTAAGTGCCCAAGGCGCTTCACTGACAAATCAAATAATGGCAAAATCATTTATTTCCTCCTGCCTCAGCCAAACTCTGTATGTGTGTGTGTGTGTGTGTCTGTGAGAGAAAGAGAGACGGAGAGAACGTAGAAGAAGAGAGGGTATGAACGACTGGATGAGCACATCCATGAGAATGATTACTTCAATAAAAAAATTATAACCCAAATCTGCTTAGCCGAGGTACTTTTGGACAGTAATTGTTTCAAATACAGCATGGCCCTGGGCTGCCAGGATTGAGTGGCACAGAGGGCAAGGCTGCAGCAGCAAAGCACCGCTTTTTTCTTCTCCACATGATTAAAACTGTGATTTGTGTCGCTCCGTAGACTTTTGTCTCAGCTGTCCTTTTAAATGCCTGTTTGGGTTCTAAGCGGAGGCCCCTTAGAGACCGAGCAGAAGTGAGCGCTGAGGAAGGAAGGACGAGAGCAGGAGCTTTAAAAAAAGTGCCATACACTTAGACATAAACATTAGGAAATGTCCAAAAGATCCTGTTCAATTGAAATGTCATGGGCTTCTGGTCCCTGATCTATAAAACATGCGTGTGTCTATATTTATACCCACCCTGGTTCTGATTATTTGTATTGTATTATCCTTCTTTCTGCAGTAAGAACCCATCACCGAAGGATCTCAGCACAGCGCCCGGCACGCCCAAGGTAAGATGGTCCTTTTTGGTTCGAACGCTGTTAATAGCAATAAGAGCTCTTGTCCATTCTATTAAGCCATACCAAGAGCCCCACTTAGCTAGGAGAGAGGAATTATGGAATTATGCTCCTTTATTTCCTGCAGTAATGTACTTATGGAAAAGTGAGAGCTTAAGATGGTTTCCTGCCGGGCCTCATTAACAATCATATGGTAACTATGCCAGCCGGAGTTTATTGTTCTACTCCGTCTTAATTGGAAGATAGGGGATCGTGTCGGCCTTATCTTCGACAATTTCTTTAAAGCTACTCTTCATATATCAATGCGAATATTATCGAGACGGTAGCGAGAGGGAGCGAAAAGAAAACGGAGAGAGAGAACACGAGATAGAAGGAGAAAAAAAAACGCTGAAGAGATATGAGAGACATTTCATATCACTGGAGACTTGCCAAACATGCAAGACCCAGTTGGCACTAAAGTCGGCTCTTATCGCTGACTTCTGTTGAAGAGATTTGCTGGTTCACATGTCAGGCGTAAATGATTAGATAGAGCGTTTAATATTAACTTAAACTAACATCAAGCCGTACATGTAAAACTGACACTTTGAGCTCACTGAGCTCCATTTTACACTATATCTCTCTTCAAATGCCAGCTCCGAGAACGGCTTTATCCGAAAGAAGACACCTTTAAACAGTGCCATGATTTTGATCGATGGGGCTTATAAAAGCAATTCACATCATTATTCCAGTCTGGATGAGAGACCTGTGCTCGCGGCGGAGGGAAATGAGGTTCCGACCCGTGCTTATGCAAAATCCGGAAGCTTGGATAAAGTGGGCAAGGAAGTGGGCGAGGGGTATAGTGCAGACGTGACCGAGCATTCCGCAGCTAGCGCTTAGTATTCCTGAGCGGTGTGTGGAAAATGAAGAGGCCAAATGGGACTAGGGTTCCGCGCTAGCTAACGGATCGGGCCTGGTATGCCAGTTCTAAAGGGGATTAACCCCGATCTGGCCCGATCTGCTTTTCACACTCTTCTGGAGCACCCATTGCCATAGCGACTCCATGCCAGCCCGGGCTGGCGCTAATCCAGTGGGTCAGAGGACAAGTCCATCGCCAACTTCCTCCTTTCCCATCAGCCTGAAAAGAACAATTCTAATTGGACTACAAGCAAAACAGCAACTGATGTCATATTCAAATGTCATTATTTGCAACAATTCCTGCGCTGCTAGCTGTGAATGATTAGAAATTTCTATATTGCGAAGCAGCTGTTCCATTTTTCATACTCAATATAGTGCACAGCCACATAAATGGTTTACACACACACACACACACACACACACACACACACACACACACACACACACACACACACACACACACATATACGCACATTAATTCTCTCTCTTTCTCTGTCTCCCTCTCTTCCAATATTCCCTAAGCTCCAAAGGCTTTGAGTTGGCAAATAAATTGTTTCCTGACCTTGCAATTCAAAAGCATAAGAAGCCATGCATAATGTCTAATTTACTGTCCCCGTGGAGCGAGCCTGCCATTTTTCACATATTAATATTAGATTACAGTTGTCACCCACTAAAGCCGCTACCCCTCCTCGTGCTTTGATTAATTGGAGAGGATTGTAAATACAAATATTTTATAGCGGGCTCATAAAAGCCTAGCCAGAGATCAAGACTCCCTGTAAAGAAAGACGAGTTCACGCTTTTGACTTCCTGCAGCCATAGGACAAATCAAATCAAATCTTTCCCCTCCATTTTTTTTTTTTTGGTATGAAAATAGACCAAGTGTATCCAATGACACTACCTAGTGCGGTGTCTTTATAGCCTTCAGACTAACCTAAACCCAGTGCCCGTAAACTGGTTCTATGGCACGCGGCCGCCCGTCAGAAATGATGAACGGGGCTGCAGCTGACATATTTATCCTGTGGATGACTACAGACTGTTCATCTCTCACTGTCTTTTTCTTTTCTCAGTCTCTCCTGTTGTCAGTGCATATCAAGCGTGAGGGAGAGTCTCCAGTAATCTCGCCGCTGTCCTCCGACGACCCGCACCATTCTGACAGATACCAGGTGAGCCAGGCAAAGAACCTCAAACAGACAGACACACACACACACACACACACACACACACACACACACACACACACACACACACACACACACACACACACACACACACACATACGCATCACTGTTCAAGGCACAGCAGTGTTTTTACACCCTCATGTATATTTGAAGTTATTTTAGGCTTAGGCCTTCAGGAAAGCTTAAGATAGTGAATGACAACTGCTCCTTACCAAAACAAAAAGCAAAGATCTTGTCGATTAAAGTGCAATTAAGTGCAATGTCAAAGTAAGGATAGATTAGATACATGCTGCTGTGTATACATGCGCTTTGGCATTTCTTCCTCTCATAAAATCCTGCATCTTATCCCTGAATGGATCTGACTGCTGGCCACATTAACAGGGACAGAGATCTCCTCTCCCAATCTCCAGCTGCAGATTTGCTCAGGCCGTAATGTGTGTCCTGCTCTGATATGTAATCATGCACGGTTTAACCCCGGGGCTAATCTCCACTGGCCTCCACACACCATCCCGCCACTCCGATGTCCTTGAAATGTTTGTTACTCGCCTCTTCTCCGGAGTCCTGCCTGGATGGAATTGGGTCTCAGCTCAAATGTCTCTCGCCCCCAGCCGAAGGAGGATCTGCTCTGCTCAGGCCAGAGCACAGAGTGTGAAGGTTCAAAGAAGTCTAATATACAATGGCAAGAAAAAATAAGGCTTGTATGTGAGGTTGTGAAATATAATTAATAAAAACTCTGAATATACAGTACTTTTGACTTGGACTAGGTATAACATGCATTTCGCAAGGACAGTATGTTGATATCCTTTATCTGGTCTTTTTATTAAACCAGACTGCAAATAGTCAGATAAACATGATATAATAATGTTTCCTAACAGTATGCAACAGATGCTACAGGACAGAATCATTACCATAATGCATAATTACTGTATATTCCTCAAATGCACCTAGAGAACTAGTTATGATGCACAGGGAATGGAATTGGATTAAACCTGAACTTAATCCATTAATCCAGAATTGAATTATAATTAGTATTTAATTGGGTGCTAAATCACTCATTTTCCTATATAAATCTGGTTTCCAATATTATAGGAAGCTTTTAGGATATTATAGAATATTATAATATTATAGAATTATACAGGATTATACCACGTTATTATAATACTACTGATATAGGATATATTATAATGATCTAATAATTTTATCAGCTGTCAAAAAATGAATAGCTTTTATATTAAGATATTACAGTGAAGAAGTGAATATTTTAGCCTAGACTAGAATATAGAGGTTTTAACACTGGTCATTGTTGTGAAGCAGCTTTACCGAATTGAAAGAAAATTAGGGAAGTAAGTATGAAATGTGTGAGAAAATATGAATCAAAATTGTCCCTGACCGACGGTGGTAAGTCAAGTCAAGTCAATTTTATTTATATAGCGCTTTTAACAATTGACATTGTCGCAAAGCAGCTTTACACAATAAAAGAAGTAAGTTTGTATGCAATGTGTATGAATCAAAATGATAAGATTGTCCCTGATGAGCAAGCCGAGGGCGACGGTGGCAAGGAAAAACTCCCTGAGATGGTAATAGGAAGAAACCTTGAGAGGAACCAGACTCAACAGGGAACCCATCCTCATCTGGGTGATAACGGATAGCAGGGATTGATCAGCATAATAATGTGTACTGGAAGTTCAGTATAACAGGAGATGTGTTTAAAATTAAAATTAAAAGGAGTCCAGTTTGTTCCTGGTGGCTCAGGTAGACTATAGGAGATTCCAGTCCTGAGCTATCGAACAACTGAAGTCACAGGTCCCCAGAGCATCAATCGATGACAGGACAGTCTTCATGGAAACCATCCCCAGCCACCACATGAATCCAGGCAGACCACACGGGGCATTCATCCGACGAGATCTCCAACCAGAAGCAGGACTCCAGGACGGGTTAGACGGCTCCAGAGGGCAGAGGGGTCTGGATCACTGGCAACTCAGGAGTGACATGTATAGCTCGACAGAGAGACAGAGAGAGGGAGAGAGAGAGAGAGAGAGAGAGAGAGAAGAGAGAGCAGAAGAGGAGAGAACAGAAAATAAGGAGAGATGGCAGTTAGGTATGGTCACAGTCAACATGTATAAGGTGAAGGTATATTTAGTGCAAAGTGCAAGCAGGGACTCCGGCAGGACTAACTATAACAGCATAACTAAAAGGGAGAGCCAGAAGGAAACACAGACATGAGGGCTCCCTGTGATGTAAAGCAACCAATCACCTCACCGTCAACAAACCTGAGTGATCAATGAGAGTGGGGAGGACAGCATCTAAACATACCAGTTCACCAGAATACTCTACGTCCATGAGTCCCCCAGATCTGCTCCTTTACCTAAGGTTAATCTATTTACAAAAATGCTTGGCTAAATAAATAGGTTTTTAGCCTAGACTTAAACACTGAGGAAGAGGAAGAAGCCTTCAGAGAAGCCAGACCCAACAGGGAACCCATCCTCATTTGGGTGATAACAGATAGCAGGGATTGTTTTGCAGTCATAGTGTATGTTAGGCGGCTGGAAGTTCAATGTAACAGGAATGGTGTTAAAGTTAACATGGAGATTACTTTCTTTATTGGAGGCTCGAGTACAAAACTGTACAAACTTTAGGAATTTCAATCCTGAACTATTGAGTGACTGCAGTCACAAGTCATCAAAAAACAGTTGTCTGCATCAGCCGAGTCCAAGAACATCTTCACGGTGAAGTGAAATCGGGGCATCAGAATGAGTCACGCAGGTCCGGGGTAGGAGGGGTCTGGATCACTGGGGACTCAGGAGCAGCATGCCCAGTTCCACAGAGAGAGGGAGAGAGAAGGAGAGGATTGTTGTTTTGTTAACAACTTGTTTAAATTGTTTAAGCACTCACTCATAAAGCGTTCTAGGGGGGCCTGGAGCCTCTCCCAGAAGACTTAGGGCACGAGGTGGGTTACACCCTGGATGGGGTGCTAATCCATTGCAGAACACACATTCATACCCACATTCACACTATGGGCAATTTGGGATTGGCACTAATCTGCCTGTCTTTGGACTGTGGGAGGAAACCGGAGTACCTTGGAGGAAATTCACCAACCACGGGGAGAACATGCAAACTACATGCACACAGATCCCGAGGTGCGAATCCAACCAGGACCCTGGAGGTGCGAGGCGACAGTGCTAACCACTAAGCCCCACATGCCTCCCAAATTGTATACATGATTTTTTAAAATGTATATTATGTTTACGTTATGTTATTAAATATTACACGTTACTGATTCATATTCATCATAATCAGTTAAACCGATTAAACTTCACTGCTCTACCAAACCCAATAGACTTGCGCTTTGTCGCCCCCTAGCGCCAGAGCGTCACCTCTGCGTCGCTTGACCTTTGACTGTGACGCACGCTGGTCATGTGACTCCGGCCAAAATGGCGTTCGCTGGCTGACTCGATCCGCTCGTTACTATAGTAATGCTTTCCCAATCCTTTCCCATCCTTTTAAAAGCGAAAACGCAGGCCCTCGCCGCTTTCTGAGGAGGAACACACACCTCACCACTCGTTTAGCGAGATGCGTTTTTCGACTGCGAGTGTGTTTCCGCGGTAGAAATGGAAGACGAGGTGGAGACAAATGGCAAAAGAGAAGTAGGTGTGCAGTTCTGGTGTTTTGAGATCATGCTGCACAATCCGGCGACATCCAGCCGAAAGCGCTTCAAGTGTGTGTGAGCCGAGGCGTTTAACACACAGTGTGCACTCTCAGCTCTAACTGCTGTGCTTTCTTTCTCTCTCTCTCTCTCTCACCTGCAGACTTTTTTGCGAGTGCGGGCAAACAGACAGACTCGCCTGAATGGTAGGTAATGTTTACATCCACACTTCTGCTCCTCTAGTGACGTGTGTGTGTGTGCGCGCGCGCGCTGTGTGTCCTGATTAACATAGCTAACTAATTATATATATGTCTCATTATTAGCTCATTAGCTCCCTGTACACTCATTACTTTATGTCAACTGAGCTGCAGTTCTCATCTGGACTTGAGCTCAGGAGTTTATTGAACTTTAGTTTGAGATCAATTAGAAATAAGAGACAATGAATCACACCAGCACGGTTTTAATCGACCACTTACCACACACACACACACACACTGACCTGAAAGTGGATTATTATGAAATAATCCAAAAGCTTCCTTGTGTGTGTGTATATATATCTATATACAGTACACACACACGCACAGTCATCTAAAAATGTATACACAATTCAGGAAAAGAAAAATAGTATGATATAAATTATATTACTATAATATTAATATAATCATATTATGATATCATATACAGTACATCAATGCATTCTGTATTAAAATATTTTAAGTTTAAGTTCTTCTCTTCCTGAAGAACGTGTAAATTTTTTTTTTGCTGACTCACACCTACATGCATGCATATACACACAAGGAAGCTTTCATAATAATGTACACGCATACAAATTATGAGGTCGTCTGTGTGTGTATATATATATGTGTGTGTGTGTGTGTGTGTGTGTGTGTGTGTGTGCGTATACAGATATGCGCAAGGAAGATTTCATAATAATGAAATATCCAGTATATTTAAAAAAATATATACACACACGCACGCACATACATAGATAGACACAAGGAAGCTTTCATAATCCATTGTGTGTGTGGTGTGTCTGTGTGTGTAAAACAATCCCAATATTTAAAAATATATATATATATTCCTTTATTCTAAAATCACATAATTATAAGCATCCTTATGAAAGAAACCCAAAAGGCCTAACCATCATGACAATGTGCAGCACTGCTTCCTGCGCAAACCGGATAGGTGTTTGGTTTAGTTCTTGCCAGCTGTGTGTGTGTGTGTGTGTTTTTGATAGTATGTAACATAGAGAAATGAAACATGAATAAGGAGACAAAAGGATGAGAATCCCTGAAGTAAGAAAATTGCATTTTAATGCATTTTAATCCATGGTTATAGTCACGATCCATGACCGTATAACTAATATACACTAATCAGCCATAACATTAAAACCAGGCCTGATAGGATGATGTATCCACTATGTAGTGGTTAGCGATTACCAAAAGTGGTCCAAGGAAAGACAGTCTGTGAAGTGGTGAAATGATTATGGACACCCAAGTCTCACTGATGAACATGGAGTAAAAAGGCTAGACTGTTAAGGCTGGTTTTAAGAGAGAGGTGTCAGAACACACAGAGCATCACCGCTTGTGTATGAGGCTGCATGGCTGCAGGTCAGAGTGCCCGTGCTGACCCGTATCCACTGCTAAGCGCGCCAACAATGGCCATGTGAGCATCAGAACTGGACCATGGAGCGATGGAATAAGGTCTGATGAATCCTGTTTTCTTTTCCTTTATGAAGGCAATGAACCATGATGCTCTGCAGGCAAGGTAATGTTCTCCTCTGAAACCTTGAATCCTGCATTTATGTGGATGCTACTTTGACACGTACCACCTGCCTAAAACATTGTTGTTGACCAGGTACACCACTTCATCTAAATATTGTCCCATAATGGCATGATATTTCCCCCTGACACGCGGAGAAAAATGGTTCAGGAATGGATTGAGGAAGACAATGACAAATCTGATGAGTTGACTTGGCCACTAAATTCTCCAACTCTCAATCTGATGGGGCATTTATGGGATGTGCTGAAAAATCAAGTTCAACCCATTGAGGCCACACTTACTGATATCTGCTATTGACGGCTTGGTGCGAGATACCACAGCACAAGATAGTGTAGTCCACTGCGGGGACCTACTCAATATATTAGCGGTGTGGTTTTAATGTTTTGGCTGATCAGTGAATGTAGTTTATAGAGGTATAGGATGCTTATGTTTTGTTAGTAACCACCTAAAGCACAGCATTTCATTCAAGTACCTTCTGGAGAGAGGCAGTTACCTCTCATAGGTACGTAAATTACTAAGGTACAATTTGTACTTACAGTAGTAATAACAGCAATTCATTTCAGTGAATTATTCATTTTAACCAAATACACTTTTCCACAAGCATTTTATTTTTATATTTGCACTTTGAATGAAACACAAATATAGTGGCTAACTAAAGTCACGCAGCAGTCAGTTAGATCACCGAAATGCTCCCAAGACTATGAAATACGGATGTCTAAACCAGTTGTGATTTTTATTTGCCCTCGATATGGAAATAAAAGGCCAGTTTAAGAGCAACATAATGTTATGGCACTTTAGCTTTTCCCCATTTTTAAATAGATGTCTGCATTGCGCATGATAATATATTTATTAAAAATGCATGCTTAAGTTTAATGTAATTATGTTGACTGTTTATAGTTTAAACAAATAAATATTTGTGGCACCACAGTGTGCAATCAAACACAAGTGCAGCATAAAAATCCGGAGCTTGTCGGTCGAGTAAAAATGCTACCTAACATCAGCAAAATCGAAAAGCCTAATCATCAGTGTTTCCTGTAGGCTTCGCTAGCCTCTCTATAGCGTTATGTTTAACAGGTCTGGTCTTTGTACCGGTGCCGTAGTGATCAGGTGAAGCCGGTCCTGTCTTGTACATGTTTCTGTGCAGTTCCCTTGTCTGTAGCGCCTGCCCGAGCAGAGGATCTCTTTAACCCTTCGCTTCTTGATATGTCAACAGTCGGCGACCTCTGCTGGCGCAGGCGTTACGGCAAGGATGTGCCCCGAGACGTGCCCCTAGCTCCCTACTGCCTACACGACGGTGAGAATCAAACCCCCCCCCCCCCCCCCCCCCCAATCCCACACACTCCTCATAGCCAGGCTGCGTAGAGGCTAATGGAGCTGTCTTTATTTAAACCGTGGCCCCTGATGCTGTATTTCACCTCTCGTTTGAGATGCTGGCTGGGAAAACTCCTGCCCTTCCTAATTAATCTGCCTCTTTTTCTTCCTGTTTAATGATGCCCAGCGGCCCCCTCCATTACCGTCCGCTGTGAGATTGAGACGGAGACCATATCTTGCTCATCTCTCCCTCTCTCTCTTTCTCACTCACACACTTTCCCTCGGCTAGTCCTTCCTCCTCCAGAAGATATCAAACATGCTTCCCTTTTTTTTCCCCCCAAGTCTCCCTCAGCCTCTCTGGCAATCACAGCCACCTAAAAATTAATGTCCCCGCACGCCATTCGCAGTTAAGGAAAAGCGACAGAGACTTACGGCGCAATGAGCTCTGTTCTGCTACGTTAAATTTCTAATTACACGCGCACCGGTAAAGGAAACGCTCCACCCCAAATAGACACCCCCCCCCCCCCTTTTTCTTTTTTCTTTTTTTTTTTGCATACGTCACACAGATAAGGTGCATGGAATGATATCAGGGTCTACACCTTTGAGGTTCTCATAGCCAGCTTTTCAGCATTCTCTGTTGAACAGATTTGGGATCAGTTCCTCTGAGGGAGCTTCATAGTTTGACCGCCAAGCTCCTTCTTGAGTGAGCAATCTGTTCCTGCCAATACAGCGTTAGGCGAACTTTAGAGGGAATTTGGTCATGTGTTTATCCAGGGGCCAGTTCGGCTTCTTTCTGTGCTTTGAAAGGTCAAGAATGTTCCATGTCGTAGCACATACAGATGTCCACGTGTCTCCTGATCTCATTATCTCAATTTAATAGAATCAGACCCCGCTGTTTTTGTCTTGTAAATACATGTGATAAACCGTATGCTTGTGTTCCTGTGACAATATTCACGCTCTCCCTTCTTCTGTCTCCTGCAGCTCGGATCGGCAAGCTGAAGCGGCGGAAGCCGGAAGATGGACAGGTATGTCCGCTGTGCAGCGCTCCGCTGGAAGGAACGGTTGAGGAAATGAATAGGCATGTGGAAGAGTGTCTGTTAAAGGTAGCATCTCAAACCTTGGCCCTACCGAGCCTCCGAATCTCTAGAGTTCACGTTGTCTCCTCTTAGCCTGCACCTTTCCCTGGACATCAGCCTCTGTTAAAAAAAAATAAAAAATGTATATATATCTCACAAATGCTCAGACACACATCATGTCTGATGCACAAGATAGATGACCATGTCCAGGGGAAGCCGTACGGCGATCACACTTTCCTAAAAGGAGTCTCCTAGTTTCTATTCTCCTTCCCCATGTAGAATATCTGACCGGCTTGGCGAGGTTGGCTTCCTGAACCAGCTTGTTTTTTTCTTAGACCGCTAAAGTGAGCCTATGTGTTTTTTATTTATGAATTTTATTTATTTTTTTTTTGGTTCTTCGTGAGTGGTTCAGGAGGCAACACCTACCCATCCATTTCTCCCTAATCCAGTAGATCTAGCATTACTAATGCACTCTTGGTGTTGGGGTTCGGTTCATTGCATGTCCTTTACTACTCCTGTTAGAAATAGACATGTTAGAAGAGAAGCATTATAAAAGCAGTGTAATGCAAGACTGTAGAGCAACGGTGAGTGTAGCGTACCGTGTGTGGACATTCTCTCACGGTTTTATTTCCTCAGAGGGAGGGCGGCATGGACGACGATCAGGCCGATATGGAAGGCGAGAACGGCACCCGCTTTGAAGAGTATGAATGGTGCGGCCAGAAGAGGATCCGAGCCACCTCACTGCTGGAGGGAGGCTTCAGGGGTAAGCACTGAGATTTTACCCTTTTGAAAATGTCCAAGAAAGATAATGCCAATCCACACATTTTGGTATTAAGTAGGTACCTGAATTCTACTTCTTCTTTTTCTTCTTCTTATTATTATTTATTTTGCATTATTTAAATTTTTTGGTACAAAATCAGATTGCGTTGCCATCACAAAAAAACAAACTCACTCAGTCACTCATCATCAATACTAATTATCCTGTATACAGGGTCGTGGTCCAGGGTGTGCGCACACACACACTTATTCACACATCACGGGCAATTTAGAAACGCCTATTAGCCTAATCTGCATGTCTTTGGACTTTGAAAGAAAACCAGAGTACTCAGAGAAAAGCACGGGGACAACATGCACACAGGCGGGAATCGAACCCCGATCCCAGGGGTGCCAGACGACAGTGCTAACCAGTAAGCCACCATGCCGTCTGCAAAAAAAACTAACTGATTAAAATTTCTTGAACTTGCTTATGGCTTCAGCTTTTGGTCCACAATTTTAAATATAAACCATTTTAAATATAAAAAAAAGTCATAAAGCTGTGATAGCCCTTAGCATTTATCTCTAATGAACATCTCTGGCTCTAATTTATTCTCAAATATACATCTTGACACCCTACTGCTTGTGTTAAAGATAATTCAATAGGCTCTCCATGTGCCAGTAGAGGCAGAGCATGAGAGTTGGTGTAGTTTGGTTTCACTGGTCCAGGTGATTGGCTCTGGTGTGTTCTGTTTAGCTCTGTACAGAGCCATGTGACATCCGGTGACCTGCAGCCCAACATTGCACAACCCGACAGTTATAACTCACAGCCTACCACTGCTCACGTAGGAAAAGAAGCCACACACTTTACTGCCCACTCGCAGTCTGCGATAACAGACATTTATGTCTTTTTAAAAGAAAATATTTTAAGAATTCAGCTTAGTTTATAAAAACCAGTCATCACTTTTAATGAGTTTGTATCTTCGAGTGCTTCTCTTATCTCTTAAGAGGTAGTGTGTTGTAGTAGTGTTCAGTATAGTGTTCAAGTAGTTTAAAAGGCAACTCTGTGTTCATTGCTTCTTTTAAAACATGCACAGCTTAGTTACGGTGCACGGATGCGCGCTTTGTTTACCTCAGCATCTAAACCCCAGTACTGCTTTATCCTCACGGACACACTTAGTGAAGAGCCTCTCCTCCTCCTCAGGGGCCTTTTGTAAACTTCAGTGCTCTTAACGGTGGCAAGATGCTTCGATCGCAAGTGGAAGGAACTGAATAACAAAGCTGCGAGTGTGGATAGAGGGGGTGGCGCGGCTTAGCATCTTCTCTCAGTCCCAGCTAGGCAGCCAGTATAACCGAATCAATCGGGAATGTGACCAGCTCGGGGTCTGTCTGCGCTGGAGATTTTCAGCCTTTGAAATGACCGATGGAGAGCCTGAGCCATGCAGAGAGAGAGAGAGAGAGAGATGGCCTCCTGAACACTTGAAAGTCCCCTGTATTTACCTTGAAAGCGCTCAGCTAATGTCCTCAGGCGGCCAGCGAGCCCGAGTGGCGGAATCCCTCCAGCCCCCTAGAGAGGAAAATGGGGAGGAGAGAAAGCAGATAGAGGGGTGTGAAGAGAGCCATCAATGGGATAAGAGGCCTCTCAGCTCTGAACCTCCAGCTCCGATGTCTCCATCTCTCCGAAGGTGCAGGAAGAAAGCCGAGGGGAAGCACTTTCAACTGAACAAAAGGTGGAAAGAGAGGAGAGAAATCGAAGCGGATCAGTTTTGGGCGCTGGAGCTCCAGGCCTCCTGTGTCCCAGGCTTAGGAGAGCTGTAAGGCTGATGAACAGATAGAGACGGCAGCCACAGAGGACGGAGGGATAGATGTGCAGAGAGAGATAGAGGTTTAGAGCAAAGCACATGGGACGATTTTAAGCCTTTGTAAATTATTTCTTTAAACGTGGACTTTGTCCCCCCCCCACCCCCCTTCCCTCTTTTTCTAGTGGGACATGCTAAATGCCATTCTGATTAGGTGAACTTTGACCTCTGCTCCAAACAGACAGGGTTGCAAGGGCTGTGTTATTTTTAGTTGTTTCTTTTAGTCATCCCCTGTGGTGCCATATGTAGATTAGCCTGGTGTGTCAGTCACGACATATGTAGATCATGATGTAATAGTCATTTGAGTAAGGCTACAGTTTACAGGTTGCTGTTCGTGATGCTCAGCAGCCCCGTCTCGCTTCCGCTTTTGGTCTAGTTTTTTTTTTCGTAGCGCTCCAGAGCTTACTCGAAGTATTTCCGTGGTAGAAGTAGACTGCGTTAACCAGTAAAGCTACATGTTATGTGTGGTTGAGATGTTTTATTGATTGGGTGTGTGTCGACGGGATGGGAGGAGGACACTGTCCCCGGAGGGAGCAGGCAGAGACATGGCGCGGCAGCGTGCATAATGCGGCTGAAAGGCAGTTAGAGCGCCACTGACCTTTTCAGCACAGATTAGATTGCCTGCCAGGTCCAGTTAGCAGCAAGCCAGCGACTCTTCCAACACCTCTCAGGTACAGAGGCCTGCACTGCTCACACAGAGCAGCAGCGTTTACGTCGGCTTAGGGTTAGACAGATTTCAGGTTTGTATACGTACAGCTGAAGGGAAATGTCGGTATGTTTATAGGAAAGTTTTTCTAAGCACAGAATGTTCCACACACGTTTTGTTTAGTTGTATTATCCTTATTTTATGGATGTATTTTATGTCTTCACCGTAAGAGCCGCCTTGTGCTTTATGTGGCAATACTGATCGTGTTTATGGGAGCGAAGATGGGCTGGCTCTGTTTGTACCAAGTGTCGTTTTAAAAGAGGAAAAGAAGAAAAAAAAACTTTGTATATTATAGTTTAATAATTAAATGATTTAAAAATTAACCTAGGAAGTGCCACTCCCTGTGTCATAACCTTGCAGCTTACAGTGTGTCCACTGGCTTTGTATTGAATATTGATTGAGACACAGATGATAATATTGTGATAAATCTTAAAATGTATTCTCAAACACTCTTGGCCTCGCTCACATCATTCCTTGTAGGTAGCGTGCAAGCTGAAGTTCACCAAAGTTCTTTAGCGCCTGGCCAGATTTGTATGGTAATATTCTGCCTTCACGATGCAGTGAAGCAAAAATCCTGAAGAAGAGTGTCCTTCCTGAAGCTGTGTAGTGTCCAGTGTATCAGTGCTGCTTCTTTGCTGTGGCTCGAGCCATGCATTAATAATAACCACACAGGAGCCACAGCTTAATCAATTGATTGGATTAACAGTGATTTTTTTTTCTTCTTTCCTTGCTCCTTATGGCCTGCCACATCTTCCCCAGGCCTCACTACTATTAGTGGTCAGGACAATCTATTTATTTGGCTGTTTTCCCCTTTCTGCTTGTGCTTGTTCTCACATCTTCACAGTGAATTAATGGTTCAGCCTCATTTTCAGGTTATTGCGGGATTCCGGGTGGTACACGACAGAGCCGAACACTGATTCGGACGCAGTCTAGAGAAGGTTTCTTACAATTTGCCGAAACGGGAAGCTTTATACAACTAAGGTAATGTTCACATATGCTAGTACAGCCATAGGGACCAAATAAAACTTAAAAGCTTCCTTTTATTTGATCACTAAAAACCGTCTGCATGTTGTTAAAAGGAAGGGGGGAAAAAACAGGTAGCGTTTGCAGCACGTTTTATCCCCTTTCTGGCCCATTGGGCTCCCTTTAGAGAGCTGTAGAGGGAGGGGGAGAGTGCCCTACTCCTGCCACTCCTAACTTTCATTCTTCTGCACCACAGAATGGAGATCACTCCAGCATCACTCAGTGGGATGAGAGGAGGCAGCAGTCCCCTCTTTTCTCTCCCACACATAAGCACACACACACACACAGATCCCCACACCTTTGAACCTGTCAGGATGTTCGGAGAGCTTCGGTATCCTAACTGGAGCTGAAGGCGCCGGCTGGAGTTTGTGTGTGCGCTCATCACCGGGTTTATAGAGGTGCCAGTCAGGTGCTGCGCTCCACTGCACCAGGCTCCTGTGTGTGACGGGTACCTCACTCCAGCTGGGACGCCTCAGAGTGGAGGCACAGCCCTGTCGCCTTCAATCAGCCTGCTGCTGGGGCATTTAATTGATGTTGCTTTGGCCTCTGTAATGAGACCGGACTGAAAGTGGACATGGATTTATTGTTGGTTAGAAGCCATACAGCCAAGCTTTGATTCTTATACGTTGTATATAGCGATGAAGTAGAGGAGATTTTCTATGTTTTAAATACTTGGATGAGTGGATAGTATGGCAGCACTAATAATATATTGTATAAGGAGCTAAATATTTTTTAAAAATGGATCAGATTTAACTTGGGATCAAACACAATATCCTTGTTAGTATTTTTAAGACTAACTCGATTAAGCAGCTATTATATATCTAAAAAAGAAAATATAAAGCAGATTGTCTGGATGCAAATCTGCCTCTAAAATCAAAGGTTGCATGGTTAAATCCTGATTATTGCACAGCCATCCAAGAACATAATGTAATAATTAAATCTTGCAAGTGAATTCTCTGACAAATAACTTTATGCTGTTCATTATTGAAATCTGTTTGAAGGCACCTTGTGAACACAACCAACGTGTAAACATGTTTTTCTGGTAAAATCGTAATATAGAGTGTTTTTAACATAAAAAAAAAATCTGCAATTCTTTGTAATTCAAACAAAACATTTCCGTGTTTTTAACAGGCACGGGCTTTGCCATGTGCAGCGCAAAAGAGAGCCATGACAGCGACGCCGACCTGGATGTGGACGGAGATGACACACTTGAGTATGGCAAAGCGCAGTATCCTTCCCTAACCTCACTCGGCTAAAGGGGGTTCACAGATTTTTGGATGTGTAGCCATAGGACCAAACAGTTATGGGGTGATTTCCTTAACCTGGCATTCGCAGGTACACCGAAGCAGATATCATTCCCTGTTCTGGAGAAGACCAAGGGGAGACCAAAGAACGCGAGGCACTCCGTGGAGCCGTCTTAAAGTATGTGCTTTAATCCGCGTTTCGTTGTAATCTGCCGTACTTGCATCACCTTTGCTAGAACGTTCTGAATGTCTTTCTCATTTACAGCGGAGGCATGCCATCAAACCGGATAACGCCGGAGTTCTCCAAGTGGGCTAGCGACGGTGAGTAATAATAATAATAATGTATTTTATCCCTGTGATGCGTCGCAGCGAGTAGTTTGTAAGCGCGTATGCAAAACCAACACGATGACGTGTGTCTGCAGAAATGCCGTCAACAAGCAACGGCGAGAGCAGCAAGCAGGAGGCCAGCTCCTCATCGACGTCTAGCGCGCCCAGGACCTGCAAAAACAGCGAGATTGAGAAGTAAGTGCGACCTTAAGAGCAAATGCACATGCACACTCGTACACAAGCATGATTTGAGGCGTGCCAGTGACTGGCGTATCGGGGTGAGATGAGTTTGTGTAGAAGGTGATGGGTCATAAATGATGCATTTTATGCTCTCGGCTCTCTAGTGCAGCCTCGATCACAGGGAGGAGCTCGCACTATCGATCCTGGGCAGCTGAGCCTCGTCCCTACTACCAAGATACCCAGGGAATGCTAATGCGACGCTTTTTCAGTGCTTGTACACCAGCGCTTATTAGTTGTATTTGCAGGAGGACACTAAAGTCTAGAAAACAGGGGGTGACATGGAGTCATTTGGGGGAAGAAAAAAAGTACAGCTAATTAAAAATCCCACAGCTTTCCACATAAGAAGTGATAATTGATTTTACTCTTCTAGTAATGTTAAATGAGTTTTACATACCTAACCTACGTTACGCGTCCATCCCATTCCATCTTTTAGCGCTGAATAGTGCATGTGCAGCAAAGAGGGTGTGTGTACGGGCCCAAGTTTGGATTGAACATCAGCCACAGATCCTCGTCCCTTGGAGAGATAGCGAGAGGGCCGAGGGTAGGCTTGAAGGGCCGCCCAGAGCAGAAGATGAATCTGAATAACCTGGCTCGTGTGAAAAGGCCAGCCCCTCTAATTCCCTCATCTCCATGTCCTCATCCATATTCCCCGACAAGTGCACCCGCAAAACAATTTCCCTCTGCTAGTGGCTGAGAGCGCTACCCCCTCTGCATGGGTAATTGGGGTCAGAGAACAGCTCCTGTGTGTCTGTGTACGAGTTTCTTTTGTGTGTGTGTGTGTGTCCCTCTATCTATCTTTTCCATATATGGTATACATACTATATATATATATATATATAAAATATGTCGCCGCTAATTTTGTTTTCTCTACGTGCTATTTTAAGGTTAGTTCGTAATAAAACTTTTGCCTTTTTTTGGGAGGTGTGCCACTTGTGTTCGTTAATACGCAAAATCATAGTATAAAAATCACCATTGCGATTGTTACAGCCCATCTGGTCAGTTTTGTACCAAGAACACTAGGCATCATCGCAATCGCGATTTCCTCCACTCTGCAGCTCGAAGAGCAACGTCAAGGCCCCTTGTAGAGGCTTAAAATTAGATCGCTGAGCTATCCTTGTGCACATATAATTTTTCCTCACTTATACTCGTATTCTTTCCTTTCATTATTTTCTCCCCCCTACCTTTCTGCCGTTCTCCCGAGTGCTCTTCTTCTCATGGGAGAGCTGTCCAGTACAGCTGAATCAATCTGCCGTGCGTGGCTGCCCATCTTTGAGCCCCATATTAAATATCAGAGCTGAGAACTGGTGAATAGGCAGAGCAAAGCCAGCACAATTGATTTCTCCCATCAGCACACTGGAAGCACGTCCCTCCCTTGTGTGTGTGTGTGTGTGTGTGTGTGTGTGTGTGTGTGTGAGAATGGGTTTATCTGATGCACATCTTCCGTGACAGTTCCAGAGTGCACGTTTAACCGTGTTTGCCATTTGGTGAAGAGCTGTTGAAGTTATGTATTTCGGAGGGAAATTGCATTTTATGCATGTTCAATATGACAGTATCTGTGGAAATGAATACGTTAGTGAGCGCTCTGCTCTTCCTCCTGCTGTGTGTGTGTGTGTGTGTGTGTGTGTGTGTGTGAGAGGGGGAGAGAGAGAGAGAGACCATGACCATGTGGGTATGTGAATGGGAGGATGAAGATGGACAGAACACTGTTCCTAAGTGGTGCAGCAGAAGCGTGACAGCTTGGATTGATTCATCACTTTCTCCACCGAGACCCCCTCTCTGTCTCGTGCGCGCACACACAAACGCCAGACGTTGCTAGACTGAGCGTGTGTGTTTGGGGGAGCATTAAGTGTTTTAGCCTGCTGGAGTATGAATCACTGAGCTGTTTGAAGTTAAGGCCGAGGAGGAAGCAGGGAGCAACCGTCCTCCGGTAACCTTTCCTCTATTAGCTTAGCGCATAGCTACACACACACAGGCGCACACACGTGTTTATTTAATATCTCCCACAATATTTCTTTATGGCTGCGCCTTGTCCCCATCTATCTATCTCCATGACAGCGAGCATCTCTACGCGGCGCTTCCTCAGTCCCGGCGCACCAGCTGTTACACCATATCGCATTATGGAAGGAGCAGCACGCACAACTCTGTGATGATGATGTCATTAATCAAGCACTGAGGGGTCAGACGAGGGGGGGGGGGGGGGGGCGTGTAGCAGAAAGATCAGCCCTCGGTGGTTTTTGGTTTTCTGTGACTTTTTTTTTTTCCTACAGTAATAAAAGTGATTATATGCCTAGGTTGAGATTTCTGCAAAGCACGAAAGGGTAGAGATCATGTTTCTGCAAACTTTTCCTCCTTCCGTTACAAAAATTCTGCACATCCTAAGAGCTGGCCTGAAGCCCTGAATCCAGACGCATGGGTAAAGCCATGCGATGATGTTATTTCCAATTTCCTAAAGTGAAGGGCCTTAATCTGAGTGCACTTTAAAGATGCCAGACAAGGAGCTGAATGATTCCACTCCAGCAGAGAACGCTAAAAAACAATCACCCCACCACCCTCCTCCCTGCACGGCTTGTGAGACTCGTGCGTTTCAATCTGCAATGAAAATGAGATTTGTCGAGTTTAGTTACAGTGATTCATCGTGAATGGTTTAGAGCAAGAGAGGAGAACTGTGCTTGGTCTTACATGGTACATCGTGTAGTGTGTGTGTGTCATGATTAGGGGTCAGACAGGTATATGGGAGGAATTCTGTGCCTGCAGTGCCTCAGATTTATACAACTGGTCTGCTAGTGCATTAACTGCACACGTATTCTTCCTTCAGGCTTCCAAAGCCTTCGGAAGGTTAACAGCGTTTCCCATCAGCGAGGTGTTTGCATCAGTGGGTCTGTTTTAAGTCAAGTATCCTGTAAAGTGTTAAAGCGAGCAAAAACCAGTCCAGGCTTAAGAAGTCAATTTTAGCACTTCTGATGGCTAACATTCAGGACATACTTGTATAGGCAGGTTTTGAACAAAATAGTCTCAATTATGGACAATATCTAAATTCTATCATGTCTTTTTTTCCATTTAGCGCTTGCTTTTTTTTCCTGTTGTATCTGCGTGTACTTGGACAATATTTCCTTAATACAATTGGAATTATTCTGATTAGAGATTCCAACTTGACTGTTCACATGGGCGCTGATCCGATGAGGTGTGTTTACTTGCTCAAGGCATTTGATCAGATTATAAATCGTTTGAAATGTGCGTTTAATCTGCCGGAAATATAACAGAATAAAATGGTGTTGTTTGTTTGTTTGTTTGTTTGTTTGTTTGTTTATTCATTCCCACATGTTTGTGGTTAGATCAGGCCAGGCTTCTCATCTTTTTCCACAAGTCTACGTTTAGATCGGATACAAAAAAAATCAGTCTCATTTCTGATAAGTAGGATGCTGTTTTTTTCTGTCTAACATGTAAGCTGATTTGCGCACCTTTCTCTGGCAAAGACCTGGTGAATTAAAGTCATCACTTTATCAAGTAAGAGAGTTTACTGACCAGGAATTAAAGCTAAATTTCCTTCTTGGATATTCGTCCCATCACTTAATGTTACCCCTACATAGTGCGAACGTGCTTAAAGAAAGCAAGGGGGGAAAAAAGCTCACTCCAGCTAGAGATAAACTGGCTGGTTGAGTATTTACATTGCTATTATTTACTTACTATTATTTGAGATATCAAACGTTTACACCCCTCCTCGCATTCTGATTGAAAATGTGTTCAGATTTTGCAGAATGTTCTGATTAAGATGTTTACATTTTGCACTTTTATTCTGATTGGACTGTTCTCCTGATTGTTATGGTCCATGTAGTCACATCTAGTGTTTCCTGGTATAGCCTCTGAAACCATCGTGACCGTCACCACAAACAAAGCGGGGCCTGAACATGAACAATCACATGCCACTGTTGTATTTTTTTCAAAGTACTAAAACTATGACTGCTTTATTTAGACCCTTATTCCTCAAAAAGACACCACGTTGGACATTCTCTTGTACAGCACTGGAGTAAATCTAGTAGCTCTGCCTTAAGTGTATCGTTTAAGTTCTCGTTCAATGCCCCCTTTTCAAACCCGCTCTTACTCCATGCCTACCTGCAGGGGAACTTATTTCTACCTCTGTGAGTGAGCTCATCGTGACCCCTGTATCGTGTATGTCGGCACTTTATAGTAAAGTTGAGCTCAGTCTACTTCTCGTCCTGCATATAAAGAAGGATTAAAACCTTTTATTACTCAGAGGAATTAAATAACTTTTAGAATGTGGTTTTCTATAAACCTCAGCTCGATGAATATTCATGGTGTTATGGCCCTGTGTGAGAGGGGTTGGACTTTATTGGCGGGAAAGTTCTGCGTGTCGCAGGCAATGTATGCCACGGCGATTTACAAAGCTGTTAAAGAAAACCGTGGGCATGGAGTGCAACTCTCGCACGCGCACACAGTCCTCTGTCTGCTTTATAAGCAAGCACGCTAATCAAGGCTAAATGCTTTTTTACAAGCTGCCCACCAGTAAGAGGAGATTTTAAAGCTTTATGGTCCCTGAGCTGATTGTAGGTTAGTGAATAGCTGACCGCCAGTCTGTCCGGCCTGCCAGATGTACAGCCGGCTCTCCTTGCTCAAGGTCTTAATCCAGCGCTAGTGACTCTGGACTCTGATCTAGGCATGTGCTGATACTATGAACATTTTATAGCCTACCCTTTCGTTATAGTTTACAGTACCGCCATGATATTGTGCAAGATGATTGGTTTACTAAAGTAGCCACTAATTATGTCCGTTAGCTGTTAAATATAATCATGAGCAACATTTGGGAGTCCACAAATCTGACTGCACTATTAATCATGAACAAGATCTGATGTTTTGCCTAAATACGTTTCGTTAAAATCTTATTTTGTACAGGTTTTATTAAGCGAGTTTTATGTTTGATGGATTTGTAGCTCTATAGATTGGAGAGAATTGAGGGAGGGAATTGATCTGGTGATGTATTGGGATTTTTTGTTTTCTGTGTCTCACTCCAAAAACAATTATTTAAAATATTTAATTATTATTTTTATTTGAAATATATAGTTGCATTTGAGGTTGTGAAATCTCGCCATTCTTCTATAATCCTAAATGTGGTGCTCTCTTAACTATTAAAGCACAACACAGCGTCTTGTGTTGTAGGTGATAATTATTTAATGTTTTTAAAATTCTAACAAATAAATAATTGACAAAAAAATTCTAACAAAAGGAACCGAGTCGACACATTAAGTATTGATACATCGGTTGGTCCCTGGTGATTTCCCTTCCTACTATTTGTCCGGTGTGGTTCACAGTGATGTACACCCTGATTTTCACACAATTAACCTACAAAGCCTCATTAAGAAAGAGAGATTATTGTTAAATAGTATATCACAAAACTACCGTATACCATCGCTGTATATTCCGCATCAGGATCATTTTTAGACCATTATTTATTTATTCCATGCATTTATTTATGCATTTCTTGGTTGGCTTGAGGAACCCTATCTTGAGGAATCCATCCACCATAAACATCACTCTTTCCATTTAGTCTTGTAGGAGAGCTGCAATCCATAATCGTGCCACAACCACCCACCCCCTCCTTACTGCCCCTCACCTGATTTACATCTCTTATACCGTGTTTGTGTGGAAGGTGGACAAGTCCTCATCGAGGGCCGGCGCAGGCATGTAATAAATGGCGCTATTGGAAAAGGCAGCGGAACGGAACAGGCACTAATCGGAGGGAGAGTGCCGGGGAGAACGCCGGCGTGATCGATACCGTAGATCAGCGCTCCATCTGGCTGGAAAATGAGCGGATCACCATAAACATCCCACCAAGCAAGACGTCGCCCAATCAATGGCACCCACATCGATTTAGTTATTGCGAGTTCATATGCTACGGACAGTGTTAAATGTACATCCACCAGCCCACGGGCATTCATCAGCGGATGAGTAGTGAGGGCGTGAGACTGGGAGCTAGAGGGGAGAGACGGGTGACGGATTGAGACCATGTTATCATGGTGATGATGCAGCTCTGTGTTTTGTGGAAATAAATGCAAAATGGACATAATAGAAATGAAATGTTTTTGCTTTTTTGTTTGTTTTAATTGTGTAGCATCAGTGTTGGGTAGATATGGATATTTGCGTTTATTTCTCTGCCAGTTGAATTAACCGTAAAACTTTGCTTTCCTCTCTCCACAGGATCACAGAGGATTCCACAGGAACCACACTGGACGCTCTGAAGGCTCGCATCCGAGAACTGGAGAAGCAGATCCTCAGAGGAGACCGATACAAGTGTCTGATCTGCATGGTAAGATTACACCGTGTGTCAGACGTCACACACCGACCTATTTATGCTGAAGGAATAGAAATGGATGCACACTGATGATTAATAAGAGGTTGTGTTTACTCGATATTAATTCTTAAGGTTTTAAAATGCATTATTGCAAGAGAGATTGTGGGAAGAAAAAAAAGAACAAAGCCTCAAATGTTTGCTGCAAAAAAGTGCTTTCCCTTTTTTCTAAACTCCTGCTCACTTTTTTTATTACTATTTTTTCCTGTACACAATTTTTTTTTATATCCCCCTCTTTCCTAAAGAAGAAAGAAATGTTTCTTCATCAAGACAGAGTAGATATTAATAGTGGGAACATCACGTCAGTACGTCATCACTCGTTCTGAATAATCCTGAG
Source organism: Clarias fuscus (assembly GCA_030347435.1). Classification (NCBI taxonomy): domain Eukaryota; kingdom Metazoa; phylum Chordata; class Actinopteri; order Siluriformes; family Clariidae; genus Clarias; species Clarias fuscus. Next base: position 10,226,546 of record CM059205.1, on the reverse strand, counting down.
CAATTTTGCATTTTTGTTCACTCTTTACATGTCTCCGTTTCTCCAGCTGAATCCTGGCATTTATTTATTTATAAATAATTCTCCCTGATCAGTGGAGGTCTACTGCCACCTGCTGCTCATGTACACTAAAACAGACCTCCCTGCCGTTCCACCTCTTTGATCACTGCTCAAGTAATTATGGGGTGTGGTTTTCTAATAATGAATAAACATGTGTTTTAAAGAGCTGAAGATAATTACATGTCTGGAACTTGAATCCGCTCCTTGCTTCTGTGTCCTGGGGAGTCACATGTGCCTGGTACAAACCGCCAGAACTGGAATCAAGCTTCAGCTAAATGTCAAATATTAAACCTTTTTTTTTTTTTTAAGTAGAAATCAATTAATAAAAGCATTAATAAAAGTTTCTTTTTCAGGACTCTTACACAGCGCCCCTCACCTCCATCCAGTGTTGGCATGTCCACTGTGAAGAATGCTGGCTTAGGACTCTGGTGAGAATCTCTAGATTGTTGTATACACTTCTGGGTTACCTAGCAACGCACATCACAGCCTTACCGGACGCATCCTTCCACCACTATTGGTTCCACTTTCAGATCGAGAAAATGAATAGTGAACAGCCCGTGAATAATGTTGCTGGTTGTCTGATTGATGGAACTCGTTAATTTGGCTCACACACACGCACGCATCTCTCCTGTTTTCCTGAGTCTATCAGCGTGTTCAGCTGCTACACGAGGAAGCAATTAATAAATGCTTCCCAGCCACGGAGTTTTTTTTTTTTTCTTTTCTTTTTTTTTTCTTCCCCCAATATATGTTGTCTTAAATTTTCCTGCTTGCTCTCCTGAAAAGGCCCTCTGTGCCCACCACAGATGAATGTAAAGAGTGAGGGATCAGAGAAGTGTGTGTGTGTATGTGCGCAGTGAGCCCATTTTGCCACAAAGGCTTGTTACTAATGCAGGCATTAAAACAGTTGCCTTAAGGCTACAATAAAAGGCAGCACGCTGGGGCTCCTCGCGTCTCGATCAAAGTAAACGTGTGTAATTTAGTTACAGACAGGGCTAACCGAGGAGCCCACGCCTCACACACACTCGTTAAATACAGGTAACCCCTGCCTAGCTAGAACAAAGGAACCAGCTTAAGCATGGAGTGCCTTGTGGTTTTTGCGAAAGGCAGAGGGGAACCAGTTTTACCTGGAACTGTGATCAAGTGTCTAAGTGTACCATAAGTACTCTGACTTGCTTGTTTGCTTATTTATTTATTTATTTGTCTGTCTGTCACAGTTGATGATAGCAGTCTAACTGGATGGAAATTGTCCAGTAAGGTGGACAACGTTTTTAAAATAACTACATTTTAGGTAGAAAAATGAGAACCAAGTGAGATGTCAGAGAGCCGTATTACACTAACGCACAAAACTCTTATACACACTCTGAAGAGTTTAAACCTCATGAGTTGCCTGGCACTGCATCCAGAAACCTGTGTTTGCCCACAGCTGTGTGTTTTCATGTCTGGGTTTGAACCCCTGATGAGGCTCCTCTCCTGCGTCTGTCCTGCACAGAAATGTTAAACCTCTGGCTGTGACACAGATGTGTGAAGCCTCTGTACTGATGCTGGAAGTCGTGGTGTAGAGCTTATAGAAATTCCCCATTCTTGTGCCACTTTGTGCACATCCTGCCCCGTTCCCGACTGTGTAAAACGACTGCGCGAAACAGTCATCCATCCCTTTAAGTCTGACCTGTTGAAATCTAGCACTATGCCTCGGCTGGACTTCGTAAACTGTGTTCTAGTGTGCTCTTTAAACTTGAGTCACGCAGTCTTTATAAGTGCTGAGGACCTTGCGTGGCTGACTCTCTGTCTTGCTTGTGTGTGTGATACTAAAGTAGGTCCATGTGATCTCCCCCGGCTGGGCTTTCTTTACTGCCTGGCGTTTATGGGGACTGGCTGAGGTTCTAGCTGAGGCGGTAGGGTGTGTGCTTTTTCAAGCAAGGCGGGGCTGTCGTTTAGGAGGGCAATCCTATATTGTGTAATAGTTTTTTTTTTTTTTTTTTTTTCACCCACGTCACATCATTCTACCATTTTAAATGTATTACACCAGTGACGTATAGACCAAAAACTGAATAACCGTTTCCTCTCTCTCTCTCTTTTTTTTTCTTTTTTTTTCTTTTAAACAGGGAAATAAGAAACTGTGTCCACAGTGCAACACCATCACATCACCAGGAGACCTCCGACGCGTGTATTTGTGAACGATTCACCATCAGCGTGCGGATCCTTCCCCGTTTTTTTTCTTTTCTTTTTTTTTTCTTTCCTTTTTGTCCATTCTGTTCTGGTGGATTTCAGTTTCCTTCTCCAGACTGAGAGTCTTGTGCCGATATTACCGAGGAGCATCTGATGTAGCAGCAAACTGCACAGGGACTTGTAAGGACTATGTATAGACTCAGTACTTCCCTGTGAGTGAAAAGCTCCTCCCACTTCTTGCCCAGCCTCTGACTCTGCCCCCTTGTGGTGCTCCATGTTACGGTGCAGGTCCATAGCGCTGCCCAGGTCCAAGCTTCCCAGCTTCGCTTTGACACACGTTCCTCTGTTCGCTACGATGGAGTGTGTGTTCCTGTGTGTCTGTGTGTGCATGTCGGTGGGATCTCTCTCAGCAAGGCCACTGAGCTTCTTCAGCTGGGACAGCCCTCCATCCCGGCAGGGACTAAAAGATTTAAGAAAAAAAAAAAGTGATAATAGTTTAGCCTCCACCCTTCTGTCCCTTCCACCCCTTTCTTCAAACTGTCATTGTGTTTCTCCCCCCCCCCCCCCAATTTTCACTTCTTTTGTGGTGTTCTAGTGACGTCAACCAAATTCAATGAATCAGTGCAAGCACATGTATTATAGTCTTGTATGTTTACGGTGTTGTGAGTAAATGACATAGAGAACACACTTGTATACACATGCATAACATGCGCACACACTCGAAGAAAAAAAAAAATACACACACACAAGTATATATTGCTAAAGTCCAGTTTTAGTTGGGGGGGCCGAGGGTCGGGTGGGTGAAGGAGGGGCTGATGTTTCAATCTTTGTGGAAAAAGAAATCCCTCTGTATTTTTAAACAAATGTTGTTGTCTTGAGGTTGAAGTTGTATTTCATTGTACAGGAAGAAATTTAATAATATTAATAATGAAGTACTCGAACTAGGCTTTAAAGGTTTAGGCTGTACATTTTTTTTTTTCTCCAACTCTGATATACGGTATAAACTGTAGATTCAAGTCTAAAGTAAGGGAGCGCATCTCGTTTTTCTTTTGCCTTTTTTTTTTTTAATATTGGAAAGACTGAATGATTTTAATTTACTGTTAACCACCGTTTGGATACTTTCAAGTAACAACAGAAAACACTGCAGCATTAAACTGCTTCATTTGATGTGAGTTTGCTGCAGGCAGACACCTGAGCAGGTGTGATCGCGTTCTTCCGTTTAAAGATGGGCCTGCGTGAAGCTTTCCATTCCCATGTTTTGGGGATGGGCTCGGATCATTCAGGCCTGTTGTGGAAGACAATGATGCTTTTCATTTCATTCTTCAAGATGGATCAGTTAGGGCGGGATGATTGACAAATTGACCGATATCCTGGACCCTCCGCTCTTTCCAGGAGTGAGATGGTGTACTTTTGTATTTGTACAACTATATATTCTGTGATTTTTTTTTTCTTTCCTGTATTGATGTAAGCAAAGAAGGGGAAATTAATTCTAGAAAAGAAAGCAAATTGCTGATTCCAGTCCCACAATAAATGGTCAAAATGTTACAACTCTTATTTTATTTAATTTTTTTTTCTTTATTTTCCCCCTCATTTGCATCATTAGCTCAGAGATTAATGGCTGTCTCCTACAATTCTGTAAATAAACCAGTTTGCAAATTTGACATTTGGAGTTGCCAAGCTTCATCGAAAATCAAGAGGCTGTCCACAACAATGTATATGTATAAGATTATTGATCAGAGATGATAACCCCTTTTTAAATTTTCTTTTTTTTTGGAGAATAAAGGTCCTGTCCCAGTGATGAAAAAAAAAATGCACAAAGCGATTGTGTGAGCCGATCTGTGTCCTTGTATAATTCTTGGAAATGGTACATGTCTTACCCGTTTGTAAACTTCATTTGACAGTAATTAAATGATTGTACATCTGAACCATCTGTCCTGTGCTGGCCTCCTTCCCAGATCTTCTATTGCTAATTACTGGTGCTCATGTCTTCTTCCAAATGGAGCCAAGCACCTGGACAAACGGTTGTTCTTCTAGACGTTTCGGTTTCATTCAAGTCTTAAGATTGGACACTGATTTCCAAAAGGTGCTAAAATATGATGATGATGATGATGATGATCTAAGACTTGATGAAGATAGACAGGAATGGGAGCATTGTCATTTTACTAATTTGTGTTCATTAGCCAGGCAGCATGGTGGTACAGTAGATAGCACCAGTGTCCATGGTTGAGCTGTGTGCTGTTTTTCCCCATTGTGGGATTCCCCAGGTTCTCATCTGGTTTATCCTCACATTACAACAGCATGCTGGCTAGACTAAATTAGCTCTAGGTGTGAATGTGTGTGTGTGTCCTTTACTCAAATAGGTTTGATTCATTGCGACCCGGACCAAGGTAAGCAAGTCCCAGTGTCCTAATGGAAAAGGAACAGGCCTCCTAAATCAGGGATTGTTGGTTTACACAAGGTTATGGTTGGGTGGTTGTGATGGGGCAGGGTGTAAGGCTCTGGATTACCACACTGACACTAGACGTCCGTACAGTCTTTGGCAATATTGCATCTGTTACTATATTACTTGAACTAATACTTAAAATAAAAAAACCTTCACAACTATGTTTGACTGATGTCACTTACTTAGTAACCTAGTAACCCAGTGTAATTATCTATCTGATGATGGAAACTACAAAGCACTTTTTGTGTCACTCTGGATGAAAACGTCTGCGAAATGCATGAATGTAAATATCTAAACTGTAAGACGTTTAAGGTTTTCTGTTCTTCTAGACTTGCATGCAAAACAAAGATGCCACTTCTTCATTCACTTTTTCCACTTTAATATGAAAAATCAGAAACTTAAGGAAACAATAATTCCAGGAGTAGACCAAGCTCTTACAGAGCATCGAGCTCAACCAAAAAAATAAATAAAAAATAGCTGCAGGTCAAATACCTCTGCTGTTCGGACAGATCAACTGAATAGTTTATTATCCTCTATTTTGTCCTCCCCCTGATCCCAGAGATGAAAGGTCGATCGCGTTAGCATTGACCTGTGGATGCTCTCCGCTGTGTTTCATATCTTGTGGCAAGCGCTTACACGACTGAGAAGTGGGATCATCTGGCATTAATGTAGGAAGGCTTGCGTCATCCTTCCCTGACCAACCCAGCCCAGACCTCAGAGTGTAGTGGTCCAGACAGATCCATAGAGTACATTAAGCGTGGTGGCTGTGGGCCCCGTCTCGGGTTACCAGACGCCCGGGAGGCGCTGGATCCAAGAGGAGGTCCTGTTAAATGCAAGCTGATCTATAGAAATCGCTTTTGGAGGTCAAACCCTTCCCTGGCTGGGTAAGGCAAAGTGCGGAGGGGTGTTATTGCCAGTTTACAAACATCTCTATGGGTCGGTCGATAGGACAGGCCTCCTCTGGTGCCCTGGGTAATTCCTCGATCGTTCCGGCTATCCGACTGATGGTAATTTACACCTACGGGTGGGAATTTGACTTGCTCTTACTCCACTTTTCCACTCTGACACCAGTGTCCACTTCCTTCTCTTCACCTCAGTTTGAAGTGCTACTACGACTCATTCAATTAGGAAGCTCTCCATTCTCAGCCTCTTTGCATGATCGATTCGGTTGAGGTGCTTAATAGAAAAGGAGCTTTGGTGTTTGAACAAGAGGTGGGCTTTGGAAGCCATTAAAACGCTACATGCCTCATATACTCTTTATAGTTACACCACTCTATGACAACAGCGGCATTCTATAATTTGGAGTACATTTCATGTAAAGTAAAAGTACAATGTGCTTTCTCAATATAACAAATAATTGTTCAGGTTAGTGCGGTAAATTCCTTCAGTGTAGCATATACTGTACTGTACTATATGGACAATAATATTTGGCCAAACTTGTTCATTATTGAATTGAGGTGAAGGGCGATGTTAATGCTTCAACATACCAGGACATCTTGGACAATGCTATGCTTCCAACTTTGTGGCAACAGTTTGGGGAAGACCCTTTTCTATTCCAACATGACTGTGTCCCAGTTCACAAAGCCAGGACTATAAAGACTTGGTTTGATGAGTTCAGTGATGAAGAACTTGAGAGGCCTGCACAGAGAGCCCTGACCTCAACACCGTCGATCACCTTTGGGATGAACTGGAGCGGAGATTGTGAGCCAGGCCTTCTTGTCCACGATCAGTGCCTGACCTCGTAACAAGTTTGGCCAAATACTTGTGTCCATATAATAGGAATGATAACTGATTACTAAACCATGGCAGTGTGAGTAATATGTAATGGTCAAATAATATACTCAGTGACAATGAGCTATTATAGATAAAATATTTTTAAAAATGAGTTGTAAGCTACAGAGAAGAATGACATCATGTGATTTTGGTCACAAATCATTTTTGAGTTACAAGATCGAGTTCAGTTAGTAACTTACTTACTTGTCTTTGAACTTTTGCAGACAGTAGTAAATATACAGGGTCGCGGAGGGCTTGGAGCCTATCCCAGGGGACGCGGGGCATGAGGCGGGGTACAACTTGGACAGGGTCTCAAGCCATTGCAGTGCGCGCGCGCACACGCACACACACGCACACACGTACACACGCACACTCTCATTCACACAGGGGGCGGATCTACCGGGGTGGCACAGGGTGGCAATTGCCACCCTAAGAAAAAGCCTTGCCACCCCATTTGCCACCCCAACACTAGTGTACGAGTGTTCTAAAAATAAAACAGTTTTTTAATTTATCTGATGTTCCAATCCAGATATCAGGTTCAAATCAATCACACATTATAGGACAATGTAAAAATGTGCACTCTAGTGTATACACCGAATAAGAATAGCGTTCCTTGAATCCAAAAAAAACATGCAAGGATGCTTGCTTCAGTGTTGCCACCCCTCATAATTTTAATGCCACCCCATGAATAATTTTCTAGATCCGCCCCTGATTCACACACTATGGGTAATTAGTCTAATCTGCATGTTTTTTGGAATGTGGGAGGAAACTGGAGTACCAGGAGGAAACCCAGCAAGCACGGGGAGAACATGCAAACTCCACACACACAAGAGGCAGGAATCAAACCCTGATCATGGAGATGCGAGGAAACAGTGCTGCCATAAATTGATATATTTAAATTAATTAAATGAGAAACTTAAATGAATTTTTAGTGTTTATACTTTTGAAATAAATTAATAAATAATAGTTGTTAACTCTAATAGGTTTTTAAGTCATTATTTCAAAAGCCTCGAAAGGAAACCCATATTTGCGAAAGCGTTCATTGCAAAAATGGACAATTTGCCAACATTATGACAACTTTCAAGCTAAGTGAAGCACAGAATGGATAGGAATGAAAGGTTTGTGTGATATTATAACATGCTTTCCCATAAGTTTAACACAAGTTAAATATGACATTTGAAGACAATATTTATATTTTATTTGTAATTTAACTATCATATTATTTTTAATATTTAATTATTTAACATTTTGAAATATATCAATCATAATTTGTATATATTTATAAAATACTTTAAAATTAGTTAACTGTCTAATTGCATATATATTTTTATATTTAATACTGAATACAATATTCATATTTAAAACAGGAAATATTGAAATATATTGAAATATTTAATGTATCAACAGCAGATATGGAATATAGCCCAAATTATAGAATGCCTTAGAAAAATATATTTGATAACAAAATGTATTTTTAATCAATGTGCATGCTTTTGTCTCTATGTAAGTAATCTATCAAAAATATAGTGTTAGACACAACTGTGAATATATATATATATATATTATTAACTCAAGGATTGTGGAATTTGCTTACATCAAGGAGTCAGATATATTGCTTTTCCAGTTTTCTAAATAATTGTGTTTCATGGAACATTTCTAGAGGAACGAGAGTGGAAAAGCTGTCGGTGCTCTGAGAGCCTTCTTCTGTAGCTAATCTCATGATTACAACCTTACAGCCTTGCTAAATTGCTTTCATACCCAACAATACTTAATGACATTATTAGTATTATCATTAGTATTGTGAGGATTTGGCTGAGATATTTCTTCAATAACAAGGTGTAGGGAAATTGTGTGTTCATGCAAGTGATTTTTTTAGTGTATGTGAGTGTTTGTGTGTGTGCGTGTGTGTGTGTGTGTGTGTGTGTGTGTGTGTGTGTGTGTGTGTGTGTGTGTGTGTGTGTGTGTGTGTGTGTGTGCGTGTGTGTGCGTTTCACTGGATTTATGCCTCTATGTGAGTGATGAGGCATAATCTGTGAGACACTTGTAAGCTTTAAAGCATAGTAATGTTGTTCCAGTAACATCGCAACTACTTTAATCTATTCATTTCAACAAGTCATCAAACAGTAAGACCCGCTTTCTCAGGTACTTTCTATCCGTTTTATGACATACTGTATATTCAGACGTTTTTCATATATTCTGCATGACTATCTGTATTACATTTGACAACAGCTATCTACCTGACTGACTCCCAGTCACATCACTTTGTTGAACCAGAAGTAATATTTCATCAAGTCAGAACAGGGACACAACGGGTGCTTGGTGTTACCACCAAAATTGGTCTCCAAATGTTTTGTTCATACCACAAGTGCTTCTTAATTAATTAAAGAAGAAACATTTACTTTTACTTCTTATCCCTTTCTGGTTACACTGATACCTATGGTTGTACAGTGACTTAAAGTAGTTATGATTAACATAGTGTTCAGACATAATTAGGCATGGATGCAAAGTGTAAAATTGCCTTATAATTAAATAAGAATTAGTGTGATTCTGTTCTAATAATTAAGAAGGCCCAGGAGGATGTTTCATATAGAACATGATGGGGAGTTTCTGAATAGATCACTGGATGTGCAACTACATCAATATGTCAGCATACACTGATCAGCCATAACGTTATGACCACCCTCGTAATACTGAGTATAATAACGAGTCACAATCTGATTTCAAACACAAGTTACGTTGTTATTCATGTCTCAGAGGTAATCAAGTCACGCAGCTACACATAGTAGTCAGCAGGTGGCGAAATTCCCGCTTCAACACCCATACACCACTGTGTTTAGGTAACGCATCACCATGCAGAAATATACTTGCTGTATGACGTATGACTGTACTGTATAAAGTACAGATATGTGAAACATGAAATTAGATGCAGTAGTGAAGTAAATGTACTCGGTTACCTTCCACCTGTGGTGTAGTGGCATTATAGTGTGATCTAGTGCCAATCCAGGTGACTAAATCATTCTGACATTTGAATAAAAGGAAGGAAAGAAGTCCGTGGAGTAGTTTTTAATCTTGCTCTTTGATCTTGTTAATATACAGGGTGAGAAACAACAGGCCTGTGATAGACCCTTATGGGCCGGCATTACCCATGGTATGGAAGTGTGGTGTAAAACCATCCATAATGATGTTTCTATAGTCCCAGTAAGGTAGGTAATAAACAAATTCAGGGAGAGCTTTTCCAAATGCACAGGGAAAAAAAAGTTTATTAATAATATCTGAATGCTTTTGAGAGATCAACAAAGAATGCAGCAGGTGGGAGCACTGATAGTGCTGTGGTCTGGCCTGAACCCTGACTGCTGAATGTAATGAATATTGATAGAGTTACATTTGCATTACAGACATTTGCATTACGGCATTTGGCAGACACCCTCATCCAGACTGACTTACATTTGTATCTCATTATACATCCGAGCAGTTGAGGGTTAAGGGCCTTGCTCAAGGGCCCAACAGCGGCAACTTGGTGGTTGTGGGGTTTGAAACCAGGATCTGCCGAACTGTAGCCCAATGCTTTAACCACTGAGCACTCATCACCTTGGTCACAACGTTTATGGAGGGATGGGAGCAATGGTAAAGTGATTTTTGTATGGGCATAAGGATAGGAGCCAGTGGCAACCTCATTGTGACTCCGTGGAGCAAGAGGAGTCCTACCCAGAAATTGTCTCAGGTACTATATCTAGTGGGCTGGTGCATCTGGCCATTGAGGCTCTGGTTGCTGATTAGAGGGACAAGAGTTTAAGCACCTCCACCACCATTACCACCTCCCCACTAGGTACAGTACATGAGACAATTTCTGAGTAGAACGCCCCTTGCTCTCTCTTGCAAGTAGGACTCCCTTTGTAAGAACAGACTGGAATACGATTCCTGACCAAGTTGACATGATTGTGTAGATTTATGCACTACACATCCAAAGCATGTGTCTTCCTTTAAACCACCTGCTTATCATTGTTATAAGGACTGGTTCTTTGAGTAATTGTAGCCTTTCAACCATCCTCCACCTTTATGATGTTGTGGCAGTTTTTGAATGACCATGACCATGACTGCATTGACAAGATTACCTCAGATTTAGCCTGATATCACACAGACATACACAGGCTTGTGACCTAAAACAGCATACGCTGCAGACAAACATGCCACATGTGAAAAACGTCTCTTCTTTGAAGTCTGAAGTTCAAATAGATGCAAATTTTTCTGCAGAGTGCCCTCCAGAATGAGTAGGAGCCGCGTTATAAAGAAATAAACATACTAGATAAAAATTGACTTTGTTATTCAAATGTTTTATACTGTGGGAGCATTTAACAGAAAAAGGATTTCTCACTGGATTTAACTTTGGAGTATATGATTAGGATTAATATGGCCTACCAGGAACTCCTTTAATGGCCCAAACATGTGGAAATGGCTTGGAGCAAGGTCAGGACTATAAAGGGGAAATTTAGCACTAACTCCCTGTGGACTTCCTGTAATGTGCAGGTGGTGTTTATGAATGATTGTGTGTTCAGTTCCCACAGACAGATCAGTCTCTTCTGCGAGTTGGTGACAAGTTACCTGTCGATTTTTAAGGATCTGGCTTTTCATTTGGCTGAATGTTCCTGAGAACAAATGCAGTGGGCTGCACGCCATCTCGGCTGGGATTGTCATTCACGGATGGGATTCTTTAAAATGTTTGAAGTCTTCTGTAATTATTTATTTATTAATGATTTGAAATCAATTATTTTTATGGGCTCCCAGAAATTTCATCACAAATCCCGGTTTGAACATCAAACGAAGACCAGTAATAATAATAATAATAATAATAATAATAATAATAATAATAATAATATCATGCTATATATCGCTTATCCTGTGGAGCCCATCCCAGGAGTCTTAGGGCATGAGGTGGGGTATACCCTAGACAGGGTGCCAATGCATCACAATAATAATAATCTCATAATAATAATAATTGTAGATTATTCAAGGTGGTCTCAGACCTCTGGTCCCAACTCTATGTATTTTAATTATAAGCACCAACTACTTAAGGGGGAAAAGAATATGCTCTGTGGAATTTCACATCAACTCTTATGGACTTTTGTCTTCAGTTGTCCTGTTTGCTTACTAATATGGTTTCAAATAGAATTAAGAAGCTAAGAACACCAAATGATCCAATAAACTCTTAATGATCCAGTTGTAATAGCGTGTGGATCGACTCACTCACAGTAAGAGAAATAAACAGGAAGGCACAGAGAAGGCATAGAGTGTCACAGCTTTTTAAAAAAAAAAATTATTATTATTAAAATGGGTGTGATAGCAGGAAAAACACTAACATGTGCGAGACAGGGAGTCCTCCAGCACCAGAGGTGAGAACCACTGTGCTAGAACATGAAAATGTCTAGGGTTGAGATCTACGCTTGCAGTAAAGGACAAGTACCACATGGGGTCACTCAATACCCAGCCAACTTCAAGAAAAACTATCCAGTGCCCACTGTTGTAATGAGAAATGTTCTTCCATAGGAGATGATGCTGATGATGATGATAAATAATGGTGTGCCTTTAGTATTTCAGTACAAGCCTTTGGAAATATATATATATATATATATATATATATATATATATATATATATATATATATATATATATATATATATATATATATATATATATATATATATTTACAGCTTCATGCATGAAAAACAATAATAAAAAAATAAACCCTACACTAGTTCTTTAACAAATTATTATGTGGGATGGGATGCATAATGTTTGTTTTTATTTTTCATTTCATATTTGCTTAATCCCCTAGTGAAGTTTAATCCTCTTGCTGCTGGCTGGCACATACTTACACCCAACACTCAGACGCCTTTCACCCCTGCATGCTGCTCTCACCATTATACAAGCTGCTTCATCTAAGCCACTCATCACATCACCTTTCATCTTTTTTTCTGCCCAAGGCCACAAACTCGTCGTAGTGAGTGTGTGATATGCTTATAACGTTATCCTACCCTTTAGATCTCATTGGTGACGATGACGGGGGGTCTTGCATTTTGCAAGTCCTACATTTGACTAGTCAGTCCTGCCAAACAGGTATCAAACGATATTATACAAGTGGAATATTTTATGATGAACACTACCTGATTTAAATGTTGTGCCTTAAGGAGACTGTGTGCACATACTCGCATTCTCCCACGTACCAGAGTGCTAATATTGTTTTATCCAAATCACTGGTCTACTGCTTTCATCATTGCAAACACACGTAGCTGGTTGAAAAGTTTGTACATTGCGAGTAATACAGTATGTACATAAAAGAAATAAGTTTTTTTCCCCTTCACTGTTATTCAAAAGCCTGCCAGTAGATGTAGACCGAACCAGGGCGACTTGACAAAGCACATGTTTATTTTTCTTACCCTTTCCAGAAGTGCTTGCTTGATGAATTTAACCATGCCTCTTCATTTATCCTGGATAGTCCAGCCTAATTGGGCTATTATGCCCCTTACTGGCCATGCTTAATCTCCACTTAAAGATGGACTTTAGTGTGTTTAAGGGGTAGAGTCTATGAATAGTACTGTAAAGGAGATTTTTACAACTCTGAGTAAACATTGCATGTATGCTCCAACAAACAGCAGCACAATGTGTAGTTAAAAAGGGCTTTGGCTTACCCTGGTCATAACACTAAACCAACAGAGTGAGAAGCTCCTCGTTATGTTAAAGCAGAGCACACATATAAACACCATAAGCTCGTAATGAGCGCATACAAACGACTCTGCAAACAGGCTCAGAGCCCTGAATGACAGGTGGGAGGGTTTTGAAGCTGCTCAGGTACTCATGTACATTGTATGGAGGAGCTTATTGGACAATGAGTTCTAGAAGCTGCTTGAAAACTTGACCACTCGCTCATCATCTATACCGCGTTATCCTGTATACAGGGTTGCAGGGGGGCCTGGAGCCTCTTCCAGGAGATTCATGGCACAAGGTGGGGTACATCCTAGATAGGGTGCCTCAATCAACTTCTGGGCCAAATCCTGACTGATAGCAACCCATTCTTTCATAATCACTTCTTGGAGTTTGTCAGAATTAGTGGGTTTTTGTTTGTCCACCCGCCTCTTGAGGATTGACCACAAGTTCTCAATGGGATTAAGATCTGGGGAATTTCCAGGCCATGGACCCAAAAGTTCAACGTTTTGGTCCCCGAGCCACTTAGTTATCACTTTTGCCTTATGGCACGGTGCTCCATTGTGCTGGAAAATGCATTGTTCTTCACCAAACTGTTGTTGGATTGTTGGAAGAAGTTGCTGTTAGAGGGTGTTTTGGTACCATTCTTTATTCATGGCTGTGTTTTTGGCAAAATTGTGAGTGATCCCACTCCCTTGGATGAGCAGCAACCCCACACATGAATGGTCTCAGGATGCTTTACTGTTGGCATGACACAGGACTGATGGTAGCGCTCACCTTTTCTTCTCCGGACAAGCCTTTTTCCAGATGCCCCAAACAATCGGAAAGAGGCTTCATCCGAGAATATGACTTTGCCCCAGTCCTCAGCAGTCCATTCGCCATATTTTTTGCAGAAGATCAATCTGTGCCTGATGGTTTTTTGGAAAGAAGTGGCTTCTTTGCTGCCCTTCTTGACACCAGGCCATCTTCCAAAAGTCTTGGCCTCACTGTGCTTGCAGATGCGCTCACACCTGTCTGCTGCCATTCCTGAGTTTATGCAAATTGCTCTTATAAAAACTTAAGCAGCAACTTTTCCAATTTCCAATATTTATGTAATTCTCAAAACTTTTGGCCATGACTGTAGACTGGGTTTGACAAACCATGACTGCAGTCAGTACATGTGATGAAATCCAAAGTGAGTAAAAGAGTATATTGGAATTGACACGATTGATATTCACTACTTCTATTGTACGCATACACTAGCCTGGCCTGCGGTGGCTTTCCTTGTAAGGCGAACTTTACCAGCTTTATTACCATATATGAATAATAGGAGTCCCAAAAGCATAAAGAAACACATTCATAAAATGCATTTTCTTATAGACAGATAAAGGCAGAAGAAAACAAACAAAAAAAAATGAACAGCTCATGACTGTCATAGTGAATGGTGTGTAGTCTTGCTTTACAGCTTAGACAGTTTCCAACAGGTGAGAGATGAACTGGGGGGAAAGAGAGCTTAGTGGTGGACAGAGTCCATATCCGGTCTTCAGACAGGCCCGGGGGACTGAGGATAAGGATGGAAGGATGGAGACTTGTTCTACTCTCTGTTATCACAGACAACAGTGAGATGATCCCTACAGTCAATACTGAATGAGCAGGAAGGTGTTGACTCTCTGTCTAATCCATCATGCCTGCTAGAAGAGCCATTGTTACCAATGAGATATCACATAGTTTTACTATCTTCGCTGACATATTACAGAAAAAAGAATGTTCAGTAATCAGTTCCCATACAGAACAAAAAGGATTCAAATCACCTCCAATTTAATTGAGTTTCCATAAAGCATAACCTTTATTTTTGTTGCATGGCTCACATGCGCTTGAGGTCAAACTTCAATGAACAATATACAGTAGCTTTGTTGTTTTCTAGATTTTCTTCGCCAGCATCCTTTATAATGATTGATGCATGAAGAACATCATAAATTCTTGAAAAATGTAAACATTATAACATTAAAACCACCAAGGATTTGGGTTCTTCTTGTACCACTGGGGCAGCTGTTACCCATCAGTGCTTGACTTCACATGTCCTCTTGGTGTGGGCATACCTACTGTAGCACCAGGAATTTGCAG
Organism: Clarias fuscus; assembly: GCA_030347435.1. NCBI lineage: Eukaryota > Metazoa > Chordata > Actinopteri > Siluriformes > Clariidae > Clarias > Clarias fuscus. The sequence goes on along the minus strand of CM059205.1, from coordinate 10,211,308 downwards.
TGGATCCAATGGGTGCTGTGAGGCACAGGATGAGATGTCCGTGGATCGGATGCGTTTGTCGAGCGCATCACATGGCTGCTTGATTGGATTGGGATTTGGGCAGTTTGGAGGTCGGGTCAGTGATCTTTGGCTCTTTGCCCGCTGGACCCCATGTGTGGTAGGCTGTTGTGCAATGGGTGTTCTGGCACCATTCTCTTCTGACCAGCATTGACTTTTTCTGTGATTTGTACTGTACTGACGTTTCTGTGGGATCGGACCTGACTTTTGGTCCTGGTGGCTGTGAGTAAGCCTTGGGTGACCGTGATCCTGTCACCAGCGTACTGGTATATAACTGGTGATCAGTGGTGTTCAGTTCATTTGGCACTGGTGGTATGTATCTGTGATCTGATCTATATGTACTGTATATATTCACATACTCACATCCTACACATCATTCTAACATTACATTAGTAATACTGAACAAAGAAACTGGCTCACATGCGGACCGCCCCAGGAAAGGAAGGCCAAGAGTCACCTCTGCTGCGGAGGATAAGTTCATCCGAGTCACCAGCTTCAGAAATTGCAGGATAACAGCAGCTCAGATCAGAGAGCAGGTCAATGCCACACAGACACATCTCTAGAACAACTGTTAAGAGGAGACTGTGTGAATCAGGCCTTCATGCTAGAATATCTGCTAGGAAACCACAGGACAGGCAACAAGCAGAAGAGACTTGTTTGGGCTAAAGAACACAATAAAGAACACAATAAAGAAAACTCTTGGAATGAGAAGGTGTGCCCAAACTTTTGGTCTGTACTGTATATATATATATATATATATATATATATATATATATATATATATATATATATATAACACCATCTTCTGCTCCAAGACAGAAAAGATGGTGTGAAAGTTGTGATTTTTTTGTTGCGATCTGTAACTTGTTCCGTCCACCAGAGGGAAGCAGACCCAGAGCACACTTTGTAAGGTATGGCTAAAAAAAGCAATTGAATTCTTTTCATCAGAATTGCAAATAATTAGGGTGTATAACTTTATACAGTAGTAACTGTAGCAGGTTATCCAATCCCTACTACACCGCGCATGTCAACACTTTTTACAGTTGTCAACTGTTTTACAGGTTTCCATTACTACCATGCAGTGTAGGCAGTTGTCAAAATCATTCCCAGCCCCCCTCTCTCTCCATTATTTTTTTTAAATTGAAAAAGACAGCGCAGTGTGCGATGCCAGAGGCGAAGTGTGACTCACCTGTGCAAACAGATCTGCAGGACCGGTTTTAAATCCGCCATACTGTTTCTCCCTAACCGACTCCCTCCTGTATCCGAAACGGCCTCTTTCTAACCACAATATGTGAACAACTTTCTCCTTATAATAACACTGTATAGTGGTTACTCTGTTCATAGCCGTATGAACACTGCAATAAAGGTGATAGTCTTTATAGGCCGTGTCGTTTGATAAGATCAGTCAATCTCACAGTGCGTAAAATAAACACTCTGGGCATTTGCATCTTCTCAGCAGGGTAAATACGGGCTCTTCTGAGCATGGAAATGCTCCATGAACCAGGATGTTGAACAGGGAACCGCTGTATCCGCTTTTTATTTGTTTGTTTGTTTAATCCTCCCACGACAGACCATACGGATGTCTCACGGCTTTCCAGGTCACCTGAAAAAATCGGCAGTAATCGCAGGTGCATTCTTCTCCAGTCGTCACTAGTACTGTTATGGCACACTATGTAAGAGACTGCTGTTGAATTCTCAATAGTCGGTAGTTCTGTCTGCACAGGACATCATAGTGATGGGTTATACCAATGTCCACATCTTACTTAATACACTATTATTTCTATAGTAGGAATCTATTTACAGGAATGTGTGTGATATATTTTTTAATCCTAATAAACAGATTAAATATCTCATCATCATCTATACCGCTTAATCCTGTATTCAGGGTCACGGGGGGCCTGGAGCCTAACCACTACACCACCGTACCGCCAGATTAAATATCTGTTTTCTTCAATAAAGAAAAATATATAATTGTTGCTATAGTGAAATGGGATTTAAAATCTGTTGGAGTCTCTTGGATGACTAGATCTCTAGGATGACTTTTTTCTTTTTTAATGTTTTTTTCTTTTCTTTCATTGACATTCACTGAAGCGCACTACAGAGTTTCTTGTTCATCCTCTATCATTTATTTGTAATGACTTTTATTTATCTTATATTTCCCTACGGTCAACAGAATCATCAGCTGATCTTACTGTAAGTTACCTTTACCCTATTTTTTTTTCTTCTTCTTCTTCTTCATCAATTTGAAGAGCAAACAGGATTTCTGCTGCTGCAGAGAGAATTAGAGAAGCCCAGTCTATTTCCTTTAACTGTTTGCAGTCCTTTCAGCAGATTATACTCTTTAATACTGTATAATGTGTCTTTTAAACCAACAGTTAAACATAGCCTAATGGTGCGCTCTTCTTTGTTTACCAGTTCGACTCGAATCATCTTATGAGATCTATTTTGGATCTATTCAAAGCCTGCAGTTTTTCATTAATGCATTCAAATATCATTCTTCTGATCAAAAGGTTGAGGAAACCTGTTTTTATCTGTAATGGTCTCTTGCCTCAGTGGAATGAGGAAAGCAGTCTGAAACTCTGCCCGCCTCCTTATACCGTGCGTGTATGGAGGATTTTGATGTGGTGGTGGACAATGGGCGATTTAGAGATTTCCTGTCGTAGAGTGTCATATGATTTGTCCTCGGGCCATCTCGCTTAAGAAGTCTTTGTCGCTGCTTCACTGTGCTGGAAACTATACTTCCCATAGCTCCTTTGTGCCACCTGTTGAATGCTGGGATTGCAAGCCTTTTGTGCTATGATTTACACAGGTAGTGCTCGGGCTCCGGTGACCTATGCTTGATGTGAGCGAAGTCACCTGTGCATCGGATATGGCCAAAGTCGCTTTTAGTGCTTCTCGCTGACAGGGAAGTGTGCATTGTGAGGGACAGGGCCTTTTGTCTGCTGCCACAAAGAGTAAATTTCAAACATCCATTTGCGTTTCTGGTGTGACTTAAAGGGCACGGACATAAAATTACAGCGAAGAGAACGCGATTGGACAGTCGTCTCTCTTGCCCCCTTTCCGAAGCCAGTCCTATTTGCGTGCGCATAAAAGAACTGGAGCTATTAAAGCGGCACGGTTAAGGGCTATATTGAGTAGGGCACACAAAAGGGCAATGATGGCAGGAGCAGAAGCCAAAAGGCTGCAGGCACGGTTCTCTGGTTAATCAGTGAGATCGAGATGTGAATTAGATCTCTGGTATGTTCTCATGGTGAGGTGTTACATTCTGTCGTTCAGGCATGCTGTTTATTTCCTGCATGTCAGTATCCTCGTTCCCTCTTGAGCGGATTAGACGTGACAGCAGATGAGCAAAAGTGACACAGAGTATGCTATCATGATCTGCCAACAAACTGGATCATGTAGTGTGTGTGCGTGCGTGTGTGTGTGTGTGTGTGTGTGTGTGTGTGTGTGTGTGTGTGTGTGTGTGTGTGTGTGTGTGGATACAATAGAGAAAGACTGAAAGTCTTTTTATCTAAGAAATAGAAAGAAAGAAGGATGCATGAGAAAAACAAGGCCTATTGAGAAGACATCAAACAGCACTTCATCCAGCAGGACTGGTTTTCTACACTTCCTCCGTCTCAATGCTGCAGCAGCACAAACCGCAGCGGCACATTCATCTCCTTACCACTAGCGTTCCTGAATCACACTACTGTCTTTCAGAGGCATCATTACGTCTAGACACGTAGAGTGTAGGTCTCTTCTCTCCAGTGTTGATTCAACATTTAACCAACTGGACTCACATAAACAAACGCTGCTCCGTGTTAATTCAACACTGGTGAAGTTGCTGTGTAGGGTTCCTTCGTACAGTTCCTTTCATTCTCATATGGGAATGCTGGGTGGTCATCAGAGCTCCTCCAGGTTAGCTGGGTGATAATCTTTGATGTGGGAGTTCTGCTTGTGTTGGGAACTAAATACCTTTATTCTGCCCTATTTCCCCTAGTTGGGGTGGCCGAGTAACACAATCACAGAGTTTGTCTGAATGGTTTGGCTTGATCATGCTTTACGAGAAACGACAGATTGTTGAAGCCACCAGATCTCAAGTTCTACTTCTTCTTGAAAATGATTTCTAAATATTGGTAAATGTCTTAATTTCCAGGACATTTTTATTATAGTACTACTTGTGAATAAGTGAGGAAGTGTAATGCTTGTGTTTTATCATACCCAGGGATGCCTGGTCAGGGGAGTTGAAGTATGTGGTTGGATTGGTGCTCTCACTTCTTTGGACTTTCTTAGTACCAACTGTCAAAATACAGCAAGCTGCAATTTAAACATTTTTTAATTATCAGTACTACTGCATGTATTTGTAAAGTTTTATCAATCCATATATTATCCATACCAATTATCTCATGTAGCGTCTTAGTGGGACTTATTTCAGGGAACTCAGGGCACAAAGCAGGGTGGAGGGGTGGCCACGCATTACATGGCACACACACACACACACACACACACACACACACACACACACACACACACACACACACACACACACACACACACACACACACACACACACACATAACCAATCATCCACTATGGCTTATTTAGACACATCAATCAGCCTTTGGGGTGAAGGAGCAAACCAGAGAACCTAGAGGAAATTCAACAAACAGAGGGAGAACATGCACAGGCTAGATTCACCCCCCCCCCCCCCCAACCCTGGAGATGCAGGGCAAACGTGCTAACCACTAAGCCACCTGCCACCATGTGAAGTGGGAAATAAAGTTCATTTGTGAATTACAGAACGTGAGGGGGCGGCACGGTAGTGGTAGTGTAGTGGTTAGCACTGTCGCCTTGCACCTCCAGGGTCCGGGTTCGATTCCCGTCTCTGTGTGCATGGAGTTTGCATGTTCTCCCCGTGCTTGGTGGGTTTCCTCCTGGTACTCCGTTTTCCTCCCAAAGACATGTAGGTTAGCCTAATTGGTGTTCCCAAATTGCCCGTAGACATGTGTGTGTGTGTGTGTGTGTGCGCCCTGCGATGGGTTGGCACCTTGTCCAGGGTGTACCCCACCTTGTGCCCTAAGTCTCCTGGGATAGGCTCCTAGAGGATTAAGCGGTATAGATGATGAGTGAGTGAGTGTGAAAGTGAGGGGGCTTCCTCTGCAGAAAATAAAACAAGACAAGAGGCTACTAATGAGTGATTGTTGAAAAGAGGCAGAGTTTATATCATTTTCATGTGGTTTTATTTAATTAGTCAGTTTCTTTCTTTTTAAGATAAAAAAACATCTACAGTATGCTGCAGTACTTTAAGTACAGTATAGACTCTAAATGTGATTACATAGGACTTGTGAGCTCTAAAACGTGGATAAAAATGAGAGCTAGAACACGTAACCTGCGCCATTCACTGTGATGACTATGGCTGTGACTACCCACACATATCCTCTACCCTCCCCTAATATTTCACTCACTATCCTTAGATGTTCTGATACTGCACAGCACCGTACATGCACATTACATCTTGTTGCTTTAATGCCATTACATCTGTCACAGGTAATTTCCCTTAGTGGTAAAATATTCCTGTTTGTTTGTTTTTTTTTTCTTTCCCTTACTGGGGAATTACAACTGTCCAACTGTAATCATAATTGTGTAAAAACAACATGCGTAGGCTTAATTAGAATGTTTACACTTTTGCCAAATGACTGATGCCAAATGCACTCATGAAGAACAACTTGCATGTCAAGTCAGGTGCCTTTTATTGTAGTTCTAACCTGTGTACCTTTGAAAGAAATGTGGTTGCTTTAGGAAACGCAGACACAATGCAGTGGCACGCTACACAGTGCAAATACAGGACAGTGTCAGATGAGTGCAAAAGATTTACTAGGAAAAAACTCGGGACGAAAACATTCACAGGAAGTGCGGAACTGAATAGAATGTACACTGTGCACTGACTTATGTACTGTTGTCTGTGAAGTGTAGACTTTGTGATATTGCGTCATTTAATTAGACACGGCCAAATCAGGATGAAAGAGAAGATTAAAAGGAAGATTGATGGTAAATAGCAGGATCGTGCATTGTCTTTAAGGGCACAGTACATCCCATGAGGTAATGCTCTCATTTTAAAGTGCACTCAGCTGACGGTGTACTTTAATATGTAAGGAATGAAAGACTTTCAGCACATGCTGTTCTCTGAAAATAATCAATGCCAGGGTGGAGCAATTACCACGTATGTCCGTGAGACAAATAGCACTTGTACTTTAATTGTAATTTCTCACATTTGAGCAAACAAAACACCCAGCGAGAGTCGACTGATACATTACCTTCTGTTAACGTTAAAGTCTGTGAAATTTTGTTAAATATAAAACCTTTTGTTTTTTCGACTTGAATATGACCTGAATTCCTTTAAATGATCATTTACTTAAAAACACATTTGAACTGTTTACATTTTACATTGGAAAATTAATCGCAACACTGTTGCGGTATAAAACTCATTATTTTTTTATGATACAGTATAAAGCAGTATTTTTTCCCCACAGTGAAAGAACTAGCGTTTCACCAGCGGATTAAACACATCATCTAATTAAACTCTTTTTAAGCACTACGAGCATAGAACTAGTGGACAGATCCTTTTTCAAGCCCATTGTGAGAAGGATCAGCAGTATCTAGTGATTATCCGTGAGAGAAACATGACTAGTACTTACATAATGCATCCTCCTGTGACAAGGTATTAAGGCAGCTAGTGGTAAATCCTCAGAGGCGATACTGCTTTGTCTCGCTTCTAACATCTGTTCATATTTCACTTTTTTCATTCTGCTCTTTCCTCTTTCTCACCCTTTTCTCTCTCGTATTTTTGTCCCTCACACACGAATAGATAACATTTCAAACCTCCACATAATTCCATAAACCCCTCATTTTCACCCCTTGTACAGTAATAAACAGAAAGTAATAAAAATCTTCTAAAATGATGCTTCAGAAATGGACCTTTCATTTTTAATAATCGCAAACTGACTTTGCATAGTTTTACTTAATGTACTGTGTTGTCTTAAACCAGAATGCATTGGGTCAGTGGCGCTGTTGGCTTGTCAGTGTGATTCTTGTGGTATTAGCAACGGAAACTGGCCAGCATTTTAACACAACACTGAAATTAAAATAATGTCCTGTCGGTTATCATGACATTATGGCTAATTAGCTAACATGATTCCATCAACAGGAACCTGCTAAGATTATTTAACCCTTTTTCTTTATTCCTTTTTTTAAAGTCTTTAAGATCCTGTATTTTACCATTTCCTTTATGAGTTATAACATCCACACCATAAACTAACACTCTTTCACTCCCCTTACAAACATGCCATTTCAGTGTCTATGTAAATTCATTACTGTCCAGCCCCGCCCTGCCAGAGAACAGCATGATGTGTGTGGTATTAGCAATGGAACCTGGCAAGCGTTCTTAAACAGGACTGAAATAAAACAACGTACTGTCAGTTGTCATGAGATTAGCTAATTAGCTAACATGATTTCATCTACAGGAACTTGCTAAGATTATCTATGTAAATGAGTTACTGTCAAGCCCCGTCCTGCCAGAGAACAGCAGAGCTGAGCAACAAGCTGGGGGAGGGGGGGGGGGGTGGATCTTGTTAATATGAGATTGCATTAGGGACAAAATTTAATTGCCACATTTAAACCCTAGCCCATAATGGAAAAATGACAAGGAGCAAGAATTTTAAATTTACATTTTTTTTTTTTTTTTACACAATTGGAGACTTAACAAATGGTTAAAAACTGAAGTCTGCATAAAATTTCCTTTTCTAATAATAAAATATCTCATTATTAAATATGCCATATTTTTCAGAAACACTTGAGAAGTTTTTATGCTATGTGACACTGAATGCATAAAAAAAGATGAGCTCCACAAGTCTTATAATTCTGCATGCAGTCTTTGACGGGACGTTAAAAAGAACTTTAAAAGACATCTCCAAGCGGATAAAAATAGCACAGCATGCACAAGAGTTTCTATAGGATTAACCTAAATACTTTAGAGACTCACTCGGGTTGTACAAGATCTCCTTAATATATAATTACGGAGAAGTGTAAAAGGTGAAATGATATTGCCATTGTTGACAAATGGCTCTGATCAAAGCAAGCACATACTTATGTAGGGAGGTGCGGCAAATGATCTGCACTTCCATCGCTCTCTTATTGCTTACTCTGGAATTTCTGGTTCATGTTAGTGTGACTCACACACTCACTGTTTAGTCTTGCAGAACTGCAGGGGATTGTCACTTCTGGAGCTGTCAGGCGGCTCTGCAAGTCTGGGCCATGACAGGTGCGTGTGAGTGTGTGTGTCTAGGAGGGAGTTCCTAGATAAAGGCAGTCTGTCAGGTTTATCTGTAGCGCACCGTAATGTGCTTGTTAAACAGGAGACGCTGAGGGGTCACTCTCCGCCGCCGTCTGCTCCGAGCCACTAACTCTGTGTTAGAGTAATTGATTGCTGACTTTCTTTTAAGCGGACACAGTTTGAGATGAGGCCCGCTCTTTCCTGGAAAGAATGAGTAGGGATTGACCAATCAATGAAGAGGAAACAGCTCTCTATCCGTTTAGCACTGCTAGCAATACACTCGGACGCCAACCGTACTAACTTACACAGACCGAAAAACTAGAAGGAGATAGAAATCTAAAGACGGATTATGTTTATCGTGCTTTGTAGCTGGGTCAAAGAGGTACAGTAACGCCACAGAGGAAGTCTTAGATGATGCATAATACTGGGATCATTTTTCACGTTTTCTAACGAAACATTTGCTAGCGGAGATAGAATTACAGTCTATGTGAGTGCAGATGCACCAGTTGATATCCTAACCATGAATTGTCCCGTAATATTCCTATGCAAATTTTCTCATTGGCATCACAATCGTTTCGACTGACAGCGAAGACACAATGCTGGTGCGAGCAACTGACAAGTCAAGATATTAGCGATAAGAGATACTTTTCCTGGCTAAAACACCCAAGCGCGATATGTTTCTGTGTCATCTTGGAGTGTATTTTGGGGCCTTGTGTGTGTGTGAACTCAGACTTCAGGGTTTTTAGAAGGTGCTGTCGTTGACAGAGCAATGGCCTCGGGGGAGTACTTGGAGGTAATTATAAGTGACATGGTGTAGTCAAGCTGAACGGTGCTGGGGTACCTGTCTATCACATACCGGGCCCTCATCCAGACCACTCCAGAACACACCTCTCTCTCTGTATCACTTTCCAGCTCAAATTTCAATCCAATGTTGCTTGGCATGAAACGAATGTACTAACTGGAAACTTCTTAATTTCTTAATTAAGAATTAGGTTCTTAATTTTCTTTCCAAGCGCAAGTCAATATATGACTGACTCTAAATGGCCCCCAGGTGTTAAATAGTATGTAGTGTGTGTTGGCCTGATGTTCTGCAAAGAACCCATAAAAAAAATACTATAGTTTACTATAGTAATTACTTTTGTACACAGTATCTTACTAACGTAAACTATAGTATTTACTATAGTAACTTCCTACATCCTGAAGTATACCATAGTATTTGCTATAGTAACTGACTACAGCCTTGAATAGGTTAACCAGGATAAAGTGGTTACTCAAGATAAATGAATGAATGAATGAATGAAAGATAACCCGGGGCTTTTTGAGGTGCTGGGAGGTAATAAATCTCAGTGAACTAAGCCAAGAAAAAAGTTTACATCATTTGTCTGGGTTTGGGTTCGATTCCCGCCTGTGTGCATGGAGTTGGTGGGTTAGGGTAATTGCGTCCCTGTGTGTGAATGAGTATGTGTGAGTGCCCAGTGATGGATTGCCACCCCATTAAGGGTGTACCCTGTCTTGTGCCAAAAGTCTCCTGGGATAGGCTTCAGGCCCCAGTGACCCTGTATGTAGGATAAAGACAATGATGCGTATCTCTTAAATGACTTTGAAGTCTTATAGGGGCATTGCGGTGGCTTATTGGTTATTGCTGTTGTCTCACTCTCCTCTGTGTTAGGGATACAAATCTCAGTGTGTATGGAGTTTGCATGTTCTCCCTGTGCTTGGTGGATTTCCTTCAGGTCCTCCAGTTTCCTCTCACAGTCTAAAGACATGTGCGGTGTACATTGCCAGTAGTTCATGAATTGGTTTGTTAATGTGTGTGCATCCTTGTGCCCTGCAATGCATTGCTATCAAATCCAGGATGAAGCAGACCCTACAGGAAAAGCGGAATAGATAATAGATTGAAAGTTGAAGTAAACCTGCCTACCCTAAGCCATACAAAATTTTTACAGGTTGTACCAAAACTGACCATGTTTCTAAACATTTCTAACTTTTTTTTTTTTTTTATCTTTTAGTCTCTCTTTCTATTTCTCTCTCTCCACAAAGGAGTGAACATGCTCTCTAAGAGCAACATGCGCATGATCTTATCATCAGCAGGTGTTTCTTTATTAAATAAATTGGAGCTCTTAGAATATTATCTTGTGTTGTGAACTTGGCAGATCAGGGGAAGCAGCATGTGACGGTTGTGAGCCACACAAACAGCGTCGTATTCATCTCCATCCACCTCTCTAGCACTGCCTAGAGGCTTTGAGTTTACGCGCGAATGCACTTCAAATAAATAACATTCAGTCTGTAATCAAGCACTGGCACCTATATGTCCAAGTAAAAGTGACACCAAAGTAAAAATGCACATTAGACATCTAGACTGGGTGTTTGGAAAACCACAAATAGACAAGGAATGTCTCTTGGTCGACATAATTGTCAGCTATACAAAAGACGCGATAATAGAGTACAAATGGTGGTATTATTAATCAGAGATATGTAAAATGACACATAAATGCAGCTGTATGATTAAAACAGCTCCTTTCAGAGCCAAGGAGCGCATCTGTGTTATGGTAGAATTATACTTTATTCAGGTTTTGCCATGAGTGTCAAGGTGTTCTGAGTCGTGACTACAGCAGTCTTGTGCTGACAGCTAAAGGGATTTTGGGACATGTTTTGCTGACTAAGAGTTAGCATAAATTAAATTAATCCTCCTATGATAACTACCTGTCAAATATCCTTTTCAGTTCAGGATTGGAACGGCACTCTAATTAGGAGCTAGCATCTGTGACCTGAATGTTTCTTATGTCGCTTCACAGATTTCTGTTCACTCACTCACTCATCATCTATACCGCTTAATCCTGTATTCAGGGTCACGGGGAGCCTGGAGCCTATCCCAGGAGACTTAGGGCACATGGCAGGGTACACCCTGGACAGGGTGCCAATCCATTGCAGGGCACAGACACTCACGCATATACTCACTCATTCACACACTACGGGCAATTTGGGAACACCAATTAGCCTAACCTACATGTCTTTGGACTGTGGGAGGAAACCGGAGTACCCGGAGGAAACCCACCAAGCACGGGGAGAACATGCAAACTCCCTGGCGGTGCAACGCGACAGTGCTAACCACTACACCACCGTGCCGCCAATTTCTGTTCAGCTATAGTTAAACATTTATGTCATTTCTTAAATATTTCTGAATAAACATACAGTACCATGCAAAAGTCTTGAGCCCCCTTAATTTCTGTATATTTTGCTTCCAAGGAGCCACACTTTCTTGTATTTCTTGTATTCTTCTTGTATTTCAACAGTTTAAAGGTTTAGTTCTTTGGCACATTTTTGACTCATTACATGCATTATTGCATTATTGGCAAAGGTTTTACACCAGATGCCCTTCCTCATGTAAACCTCCCATTTTATCTGGGCTTGGGACAGGAACTTCATCCAGTTGTTTGGAATCAACCTGGAAAATAATAATTGCTAGTAATGCATGTAAAGAACGATTAATATGAATGAGTACACCAACTTAAAAACTGATAGTTCTGTTTACTTGAAATTGGAAACATCATTACTTAAAAATTTGATGCAACTGATTATCTCAAATTGATTTTGATTATCTCAAATTTTTTAAGTTTTGCCAACTTATTCGTGTTTACAGTGTACCTGTTCCCGATCAGTTTCAGAGGATTTTTTTTCCTTCATTTTGTTAAGCTTATAAATCATTCAAGCATAAAAAAAAAACATCTAACATACCTGTAAGACATGAACCTGTGCGAAACACAGATGCAGATGATGACAGATGACCAGGCCGCTGATTAGTACAGTATACTGGTGATGTTGAATGCTGAGTGTTTAGAACAGACGAGAGGGGAAATGAGGTTGCTGCTGAGGTTGTTACATAAACAACCAATTTTTAAATTGTATTTTCCAGCACTTTGCAGCCTGTTACAGTAAAACAGGTGTTCCCATTTCTTTAATTGAATCTGTATCATTTAATTAAATTTAATATGAGGAAATGAGGGTTTAGCTCAAGACGTTACAAATACAATACTGTACAAAGTGAGAGAAAAGGCAAAACGTCCTGAAGACTGAGCAACAATATGGATATGGTAAGCAAATAAGATTCAAATTAGCACTGCAATAACATTCAGAAACATATTGTTAAACTTAAATTGATGATTAAACTAATAAAGCATATAAATCTGTTTATATACGCTACATAAAATTAGCTGCTTCAATTTAATTATAATCATCCAGTGTGTGTGTGTGTGTGTGTGTGTGTGTGTGTGTGTGTGTGTGTGTGTGTGTGTGTGTGTGTGTGTGTGTGTGTGTGTGTGTGTGTGTGTGTGTGTGTGTGTGTGTGCGTGTGTGTGAATCTTCTCCCTAATTTCATTGTGGCCCATTTCCACTTGTCACGTGGGCGCTCCCACATCAAGGTCACAGCGAAGACCCAGGAAGCCCAAAGGCGTAACACAGCTTCAGTAGAATGCGCTATCCATCTGCTTCTGATTGCCAGAGATCACAGATTCCCGTGATTGGTGAGTGTTGCTATGATTGATGTGGGAGTACAAGTATGCCACCCCTCCCGACTGCTCCCTAGACTAATGGCTGTAGCACCAGCCGGGGCTCGGCCTCAAGCTAATGCTAATTTACAGGGGTCTAGTGTCACTGCTTATGCTTGATTTCTGCCTATGTTGGAGTGATTTACACCATTTACACCACGATTTTTCCACCACTGTGGACCCAGAGCAAACCCAAAATGGAGAGCACGCTTACATCATACACATAGACCAGAACTTTCTTAGTGAATGTTGAACAAAGTTAACCATAGCTATAAACAAATCAGGTATGACATGATGTTCTTTAATGAATAAACATGAAATAGTTGGTAAATGGCTCTAGTATAGAAGGAAACCAGAAAATACAAAACATTTGCATTTGGAGACATTTAGAGTGAAAACAGTAAGTAAATACACGTGTGCCAACTACTTAACAAGTACTACTGCGGATGAGCAGATGAGCAGTCGTGCATAGTGTTATGAACATCACCAGATCCTCCAACTCCTGGAATAGACCTGTTGGCTGTTTGTCTAGGAACTTCAGACCTACTTGTTCACTTTCACATGCAAAACAACAGTGAGATTCACAGCGAGATTCCAGTGCAACCACATGACTTGGTAATCACTCATGTTTATCTGTTTGTGCGCTCACCGGCATCAAGATCTTGATCAGCTCCATGGAAATGTCGGCCCGCGTTGATGGCTTTATCCACTGGTTAAACAACGGTTAACAATGCTAACCCAGAAGCGAATGCTGCTCTTTATCAGCAAGACAAGATGCTCCAGGTAGATTACATAAAGCCATCCAATGTCAAGTCAAGTCAATTTTATTTATATAGCGCTTTTAACAATTGACATTGTCGCAAAGCAGCTTTACACAATAAAAAGAAGTACGTTTGTATGCAATGTATATGAATCAAAATGACAAGATTGTCCCCTGATGAGCAAGCCGAGGGCGACGGTGGCAAGGAAAAACTCCCTGAGATGGTAATAGGAAGAAACCTTGAGAGGAACCAGACTCAACAGGGAACCCATCCTCATCTGGGTGATAACGGATAGCAGGAATTGATCAGCATAATAATGTGTAAGACTGGAAGTTCAGTATAACAGGAGATGTTTTAAAATTAAAATGAGTCCAGTTTGTTCCCATCAAGCATCCAATGTCAGTCTTTAATGTGAAGCAAGCGGAATGCCCAGTTCATTGCTTGATCTGGCATGCAAATACTGAATTTCTAGACAGGATGTTGACAGACTGGACGACTTTCAGACTGGACAACTTTCTCCTTAATTAATCTAATCATACTGTTTCCTTAAAGTGCGTGTTGCTAATATTCTCTATTGATTGATGGGTATCATCAAGTCAAACTGGCACTTACAGTATATTTTTTGATTGTGTGCAGAATAATGGCTACACTCGTGCACTTATAGAAGTGTCTCACTAGTGCTGAGATAACATCTACTTTTTTCAGTTTGCTGGAGCCATGATCGGACTGTCTGCTTCACGTCTGTAATGCTGGCCTACCAGGAACTCCCTTAACCGCCCGAACATGGGGAAATGGCTTTGGGTGAAGTCAGTTGGTGACAAGTTATCCCTCAGTTTTTTAAGGATCAGTCGTTCCATTCGCCAAATATAAGGATGTACGGCCTTCTTTTTTATTGCGGGTAAGTCTCATGTACAGTAAATGTCAGAACATCAGTTTTACGTCTACATTTACCACCAATCCCGGTTTGACTTGAACACCCTGTGTAGTTTAGTTTAAATCCTCAAAATCAGAATAGTTGTTTAATAAACAAACAGTTTCATCTGTAAGCTGTGAAGAGAAGCCCAATCTGGTGCAAGATACACGAGCTGAAACTATTAGTGCTCAGTTGTTGCCTTTTTTTCTTTTTTTTTTAAATAAGGACACTAGGGTAGCTATTTTTATCCCTAACCTTCAGTGTTGGGTTTGTAGTTTCTCAAGCAGTGAGGCTTAAATATAGTGTCCACAGGAGGGTGCTGTCTCCTGAAACCTTTCCATACACACACAGATGCACAGTTCTGTTCTGTACACATAATGTAACCTATGCCGTACTAGCATTCACATGTTTTTGTGGCTGTTTACAAATGAAAGTAGACTTCAATTTAGCCAACCTAAGAGAATATAAGACCTACGAGTGCTTTCTTAAAGCCACTAAACTGTGCAGACAATTAGCATTAGACTTCAGTGCAGTAAGTGTAAAGATACAGTAAGGTAGTACTGTACAGAAAGGTATTTATAATATTAATAATAATAATAATAAGAAGAAGAAGCAAGTCAATGTCTTATGTATAACTCAAAGTATTAGTAGATTATTCAAGTGATTTATCATAATAAATATATGAACATGCAATAACCAAAATGATTGACATTATATTAATAATTGAATAATACACCAGCTGAAAAATGACCAGTTAACAGCTGCTAAAATACAGACTGGTAGCCTTGCTTTGCCAGATGGCAAGTGAAGGTAGATGGGATCCAGTTTCTGAATTACCGCCCATCATACGTACATCACCTTAGGCAAGTCTTTTTAAACAAAACAGAAAAATTCTAATAATTTAAAAAATATATATATATAAATAAACAGGGAAGTAGAAACAATTTATTATATGACAAAAATAAGTATTAAAATGTGCAAATACTTCAATCAGCATTTAACATCTAGTTTCCCCGGTCTTGTTGGATAACAGCTAAAAGTAGGTGAGCCCAGTGGCTCTGAGGCATTCTGTCTGGCACCAGTTGATCAAACATAAGCGGTTTAATGACACTGATTATAATTATTGTTTACTGCTTCAACACCACTCAGGGACGGACCGCGCTGTACCGTATATAAATGACTCTTTAATGACTTGTAATAAGTGGATTTACATAGAACAGAACTAGTGAATGTTGGGAGTGTTGGGAAGTTGGAAGTAATTGTAAACACAAGAATAGAAATCCTGGACAATTTGAGGACGTTTTTATTTAAAAAACTCCAGCTTTTTATATATAGATAAATGAGGTAATGAATCAATGAAAGAATGAATGATCTTCTGGTTACTGAAGCCAGATATAGGCCTAGATTTAGGTGCAGCATAGCATTACATATCTGCATTAATAATCAACGTCCTCAGAAGTGTAGTAAAATGTGTGTGTGTGTGTGTGTGTGTGTGTGTGTGTGTGTGTGTGTGTGTGTGTGTGTGTGTGTGTGTGTGTGTGTGTGTGTGTGTGTGTGTGTGTGTGTGTGTGTGTGTGTGTGTGTGTGTGTGTGTGTGTGTGTGTGTGTGTGTGTGTGTGTGTGTGTGTGTGTGTGCGTGTGTGTGTGTGTGTGTGTGTGTGTGTGTGTGTGTGTGTGTGTGTGTGTGTGTGTGTGTGTGTGTGTGTGTCAGGGGATCAGGGGAGCAACAAAACCGATCCGTATCAGCACCCTGGGCAAATAAAAGATTTAACATAACTATATTGTTCATTTTTTTGTTTGTGTGTGTGCGTGTGTGTGTTTTTAAGTATACTCATTGCTGCTCGACATCTCAGAGAGAAAATGGTCCGTTACTGTCGCCGTTCCGCCTGCAGTACTTTGATGTCGAGCACAAGCGAAACCTCCTTCCTCTTTCTCTCGGTGTGGAAGCTGGTGAATCCCCACGGGGCTCCGCTACGTGCCCTGGCCCATGGATGAGACGAGCTGGAGACGAGCCACATACCACACTAACACATTCCCTAAAGCCCCTGTCAGCTCCTTATCCATATATACACTACTGTGAATATGATATATCGTAATTAAACAGATCAGAGATAGGGCACTTTTTGTCCTCAAAAGCACTCCGGTGTAGTGCGCATCCACAGGGTTCTCACGCATCATCCCTAATGGCACAAATAATGCAGCAAACTCACTAAACTGCCAATTTAATGCCAACCTTGGCTTAGTTGGCACAACTATCTCAGATGACTCACACTGATTCAATGCTATGTACACTATGTAAAATATTATCTTACTTTATTATAAATATGTTATTACATTATATGTTACATTATACTGTATATATGTTTATTACATGTACAGCTGTTTACAATGAATGCCAGTACTTTGTACATGTACTACAAATATTGTTTTGGTTTTATCGAGATGTTTTATTTAACTGCTAAAGTTTTACTGAGTACCTTGGAGAATCTGTCACGTGACTTCGGGAGTCACAATTGCTTCTGATTTTACATGCAGATTTCTTTTGTCTATAAAGTGATCTGTTGTGTAATACACACGTGAACTTCATGCTCAAGGAACATCAGTGTCAGATCGCACCATCCGTCGTTGTTTGAGCCAAAGTGGACTACATGGGAGACGACCAAGGAGGACACCATTGTTGAAAACAAATCATAAAAAAGCCAGACTGGAATATGCCAAACTACATGTTGACAAGCCACAAAGCTTCTGGGAGAATGTCCTATGGACAGATGAGACAAAATGGAACTTTATGACCCAAAACACACAGCTAAAAACACCCAAGAATGGCTGAGAGGAAAACATTGGACTATTCTAAAGTGGCCTTCTATGAGCCCTGACCTCAATCCTATTGAGCATCTTTGGAAGGAGCTGAAACATGCTGTCTGGAAAAGGCACCCTTCAAACCGGAAACAACTGGAGCAGCTTGCTCATGAGGAGTGGGCCAAAATACCTGCAGAGAGGTGCAGAAGTCTCATTGACAGTTACAGGAATCGTTTGATTGCAGTGATTGCCTCAAAAGGTTGTGCAACAAACTATTAAGTTAGGGGTACCATCATTTTTGTCCAGGCCTGTTCCATGAGTTAATTTTTTTTTCATAATTCTGTTGAAGCATTGTTGAAAAGCAATATCTGACTTTCATTGGTTAACATTCATAGAATTCTTATTTATTATTACTTTTGTCAGATTAAAGTTATTTCTGTGACCATTGTGAGTTTTTCTTTCATTGACCGAAGGGTACCAACAATTTTGTCCACGTGTGTATCTTGTTTCTTTGCTGACATTCAAACATTTATTTTTTTATTGTTGTTCTCAGACAAAGAAAGTTTTGAAATAAAAAAATGCTATGACTTGATAATGTGGTGGCTCAGTGGTTACTAATCGGAAGATCGGCGGTTCGATTCCCAGCTCAGCCAGGTTGCCATTGTTGGGCCCTTGAGCAAGGCCCTTAACCCTAACTGCTCCAGGGGCGCTGTACCATGGCTGACCCTGCGCTCTGACCCCAGTTACGCTGGGATATGCGAAGAAGGAATTTCACTGTGCTGTAATGTATATGTGACAAAATAAAGGCTTTACTAATGGAGAACACAAATTGTATTAGGCTTCGGTCTTTTTGGACATTACTGAATGTGTTGATTAAATCACATTTTTAAGAAAAAACTTTATTTATTGGTACAAAAAAATGCATTTTTCTTGTTTTTATTCTTAAACGTTCATTTGATTACAGATCATTCATCAGAACAGTCACTTGGCCTAAGAATCTATATCCATAGAGTGCATCCTATTTTAAGATAGTATTACGTGAAAAAAAAAGTTTAAAAAATCATAACAATTATTTCCTATAACATCATATCAAACAGTCATCACTGGCAAAAATAATAATAATAATAATAATAATTTGCCTTTGAGCAAAAATTTGATTTCATAACTATAAACTTTCTCTGCATCGACAATTCATCATAATCAGGCCACATGGTTTTCAACAGTGAAAGAGAAAACAGAAAACCCACAAATAGTAACCTGAGCTCAGGAATCAAGCGATATGAATCAGCAACATTAGCACGCTAATGCTTAAAATTAAGCAATACCGCACAAGAGGGAGTGATGTTGTCATAGGCACAAGGGCACAGCGGTTCAACAATAGTTTCACAGACATGATTTATTATGAGCAAGTTATGATTTGTTTGTTTATTTAAAGAGTTTTCTTGCTCTGCCAACACATATACTTCTTCAACTGGAAAAAAAAAAAAAACCTAACTGGTGGACTGGTGGATCACTGTGTAATTAAAAGCGTTGAAAGTAGTTTATATTCTTATCAGTACTACGTAGCCAAAAGGTGTGGAGAATAAAACATGCCGGTGATGGACGGTTCTGTAAATCTTGTACATTTCTCCTTATATTTCCACTTATTTCTGTTATAGAATATCAACTCTGTTAACTTGGGGTTAAATACAAAGCTAATGCACTAGGATGTACACGTAGAGCCTTTGATCAGGGTTAAATAGGGATTTGGGATTCAGCCTTGCGTTAGAAACTAGTTTGCTTTGTAGCTCACGTTAAGCGTAATAAACAATACTTCTGCGAAATGTATCAACATACTTTCACCATAAGGTACTTATGCGTACATACTGTGACTTTTGCCAATTATTACAACACCTGGGATGCAAGTTCATACGCATTAATACGTTAAATGTTCCAGTGCTGTTTACAAAAATTGTCACCACTCATGGTAAGCCTCAAATCCAATTCAATTACAATCAGATCCAATCAGAACTAATTGTTGTATAATATTGCACAATGCATATTGTTTATTCTATATACAGTAGACCTGTTCACTTTTTAGAGTGCAAATGATTCAAAGTTTTTAACTGTCAGGTTGTCCATCTTTGATGCGGGCACTGTAATGAACCCACTGATTTAATCAGGCACAAGGAAGTAGGTTCACCTACTTTTATAAAAAGCTATTTTTAGCAGCAGACACATACAACAGCAATGTACTGTAACAAATCAGACTAAATAAGACAATAATAATAATAATAATAATAATAATAATAATAATAAATAATAATAAAAAAAAATAATAATAAAAAGTAAAGTTACTTTGTATATTGTGGTACTTTATAATCAGGATTATTATTAAGGGAATTGTGAACTTTGTGGAAAGAGGCTCTATACCTGGTGTAACATGGTGTAAAGGTTTAGATGAGTTGTTTAGCTTAGTTCACAGTTTAGCAGCAAGTTTGAAAGATTTTACTATGAATTAGAACTCATTAGGCTGGAATCTGTAATAAATCAAGTCCCTTACACTTGGCTGCTACAGTATGTGACACTAATCTACTCCTAATACAAACCTATGTAAAGGTCAAGTGCATGTTCACTGTCATCAAGCATGTGGTTTACCCTGACAGCTAACACATACATGCAAATCTAAATGCGCTGTCACTGGCTAGGTATCTTGAACACCTAATAAAGTTACGCGAATCTTAGTGAATGGTCAAATGGACAAATATTTTGGCTCCCCACCTATTGCTGTATTTTCGCAGAAGTAGTCATACGTCTCTGGGTTCCTTTTCCTCGAATTCCCTTGCTCTGTTGAATGTGTTTGCACAGCTTAATCTATGAACACAAAATGTTTACCTATCTTACTGAATACCAGAGCTGCTTACCTGACAGCTAGCTGTAGCTAGGACAATGTGAGTCAAATGGAGACGTTTGCTTCGACCTGTTTATCTGCAGTAATTTATCTATAACCTAAATCGACGGACTGGCACATCTCCTTTGTTTGAATTGAATAAGCTATGATGGCATTGCAGTTTCAGCAATTAATCAAGATTAATAGTAGGAGTTGTCATTGCGGTGTCTTACATAGGTATTTAACCTCCTTGAAATCCCCAAGCTATACAGTGTTACACTCTGAAATTTAAATGCATTGATTTGTGATTAAATGGTGTAAAACGTCACAAAATGGCACAATATTGAACACTTGTTGCCTTAGTTTAATTAAATTTTGCTCTGTGGCAAGTTCAAAGGTTTTTTTTTTTGTTTGTTTTATTTTTAACTAATTAACAAACATTAATTAATGTTTTTTTTTTTTCTTGACCTATTTTTCATTTTTCACGTGACACTTCAATCAAATAGTTCAACCAGGAACAATTTAGGGTTTTCACAACAACAATCACGCCTTTTATTTTATTTATGTAATTTTTCATTTGTGAATAATTTCATGGGTGTTAATTCGAAAAGTTCAAACTATAGGATAGCTGTAGTTATTGTAGGATTTTAACCTCACCTCATTGTAATTTCCCTCTTGTATGTTGTAACCAAATGTGAAAAAGTTCAGGGGACGACTGTTTCTATTTTAGGTAATGTATTTACTGTACCATAGCAACACTAGCAATCTTCAAGTCTATTGATGGAACATGTGTCTGTTTCCTTTCAGTGTCGTGATCTTGATACATTTGAAGCAAGGCATGGCCGTTCTCATGGAGGTGACTGATTGTTGATGGAGTGGTGAATAAGCACTGAGTTACTTATCTTCTATTTACAGTCTGAGTCTACAGTGACACGATGATTCATAGGTAGATCTTATCAGGTTTGCACAGCTAGGAGTTTGTATTTGTTGAGGCCATAATAAGAAACTCCTCATGAACAGCCTGACAGCACATTTCTACACGCTGAAAAAATAAATAAATAAATAACCCACATACGATTTGTCCAAAAAATATTTCTTAAATTCGTATTTTGATGATGGTCTGCATCAAGCAGTTATCAGGCACGCAGAAAAATGTACATATATTTGCCTAGATATGTATTTGAAATTTTTTTCACATTTATGTGAGCACACATCGGTAATTCCATCACCAATAGTAAAAATATGGAGTTACTCAAATTATAAATAAAGGGTTGGTTGCGTAACAAGTCAAGGTTGATTCTGAGGGTCAAATCCTGAAATATCCGTCATTGCAATAGTTGGTATTCTTCATTTCATACACACGTGGACAAAATTGTTGGTACCCTTCGGTCAATGAAAGAAAAACTCACAATGGTCACAGAAATAACTTTAATCTGACAAAAGTAATAATAAATAAGAATTCTATGAATGTTACCCAATGAAAGTCAGACATTGCTTTTCAACCATGCTTCAACAGAATTTTAAAAAAATAAACTCATGGAACAGGCCTGGACAAAAATGATGGTACCCCTAGAAAATACTGAAAATAATGTGACCAAAGGGACATGTTAATTCAAGGTGTGTCCACTAATTAGCATCACAGGTGTCTACAATCTCGTAATCAGTCAGTGGGCCTATATATAGGGCTCCAGGTAGTCACTGTGTTGTTTGATGACATGGTATGTACCACACTCAACATGGACCAGAGAAAGCGAAGGAAAGAGTTGTCTCAAGAGATTCGAAAGAAAATTATAGACAAGCATGTTAAAGGTAAAGGCTATAAGACCATTTCCAAGCAGCTAGATGTTCCTGTGACTACAGTTGCACATATTATTCAGAAATGTAAGATCCATGGGACTGTAGCCAACCTCCCTGGACGTGGCCGCAGGAGGAAAATTGAAGACAAATCAAAGAGACGGATAATCCGAATGGTAACAAAAGAGCCCAGAAAGACTTCTAAAGAGATCTAAGGTGAACTTCATGCTCAAGGAACATCAGTGTCAGATCGCACCATCCGTCGTTGTTTGAGCCAAAGTGGACTACATGGGAGACAAAAATGGAACTTTTTGCCAAGGCACATTCTGTGACCATTGTGAGTTTTTCTTTCATTGACCGAAGGGTACCAACAATTTTGTCCACGTGTGTATTTGCCAAATATTTCAGAAAAATAAATGAGATTTTGACATGAACGCATTATTCTTTCCCTCTTTCCAATAAAATCATCTGTTTAAAATAGCTCGGTTAAAATCTACCTGTGGATAGTGTGTGGAGAGAGATTTGTACAGGAAGTACATCAAGCTATAAATGATATAGCAATGGAGTAGGTTCACTGTAGTTACATCCGTCAGTCGAGTTTGTGCAAGCACCTTTACTTATTGCTTTGTGGATTAGTAAAATTAGGAAAGTCTGTCATCTAAGAAAGCGTGTAAGAAAAATGAACAGATACACTATACTATAAGCACTGTGTGAAGTTCTGTTCTCAAGATTTGTCAATGAAAAGTAAGCAAAATTGAGTCATCTCATCTTTGCTACTCCACCCATCTCTCCAGCACCCCACCTCGCTGAGTTTCTCCAACGGCTAGTCTGCTGGTCCAATTAGTGAAAAGTGGAACAAGCATGCTGGGTGAGGTTCTCAATGCACATATGAACATTACTGAAGTTGTGCTGTATACAAAGCGAATTGACTTATAGTGTCTTGGTTTCATGCACAAACCTAACAGCATAGTGGGCCCTAGACTGTGATTTGGAAGAGATTTGAGTTATATTTTAATGGAATAAAACTTCAGGGGAGGGGAAAAAAAAAATCTCCTCGACACAAGTTATTTACTTGTGTGAAGGATGTAGGTGGATTTGCTTGGGTATGATGGAATGAGAGAAAATGCAGCTTTATTTACCTTAGATGACAATGCGCACTTAGCTCTTCTTTTCAAATCAGCACTTGTATACATACTTGCAGGCTTATGGTCTTTGTGTTGCCCTGCAAACTTGACTATCAAGTCTGACCACTATTGCACTCTGTAACTCACTGTTAGAATGCAATGGAACATGTGTGTACTGTATGCACTGTATGATTGTCAGGCAGTTGACTTGGACTTTAAATGTTCTGCACATTAGGTACATTCCCATTAATTAGAATTGTAATCATCAAAACTGTTGATTTAAGTGCACATACTTATACGTTTTTTTTTTATGCTTTTTGTTACTTTTCTGCTATGTCATTATGGCCCAGGGGGATGTAAGTGTGAGCTATTTATGAACAGTTTAAGGGATCAAAGGTCATGCTAACAGAACAATGCAAAATTAAAATGAAAGGTCGTAGCAAAAATGTATATGTGGACTGAGGTGGGTGCTGGCAGTCGTTTCAGATGTCACTCATCAATCTGAAAAAGAAAAAAAAAAAGAAGTACTGGAAAAGTAAGAAACAGAAATTTGAAAAGTTTTATAAATTGAAATAAATCTTTCTGGGTTAACAGTACAAAAAACAGAGACACGCGGAGGGAAAACTGGTTCTTAGAGGTCGCAGTGTCTCAGATCGTGACTAAAGCTCACCTTTTCAGCATGACAATGACCCAGCAAACCCAACCATGATAAGACAGGAATGGCTGGAAAACATCTGTGAATTCTGTTGCCAGAGCCTTGACTTGAATCTGATGGAGTTTGAAAGTGATGAGGAAAAAGTCAGTAAAAAGTCATCAGAATATGAACTAAATGCACTGAATATGCTTTAATATATATATATATATATATATATATAAAAAAAGTTTGCTTTTTTTTTTTTTTTGCACTGATTATTGTTTTGAAGATCAGAAAACTGAACATTGGATATGTCTTCCTTTCATAGCGTCTCTAAACAATAAATACAGCATTCATAAGTCAATATTAACGTGCATATAATGACAAAACAGCAGCACAGGCTTTCCTGTGGTGACTGGAATAGACAACTTTTCATAATTGTTTTTAATGGGCTCACGACCATGATGTGCTTCCTTTGCATCCACTGGGGGAACCAGGCGGCTTCCGGTAGCCAAGTCTCCATCAGTTAACCTCCTGATCGTTAACTAAGCCGCATCAGGGGGCCTGTTAGCCTGTTACGGCCTGAAATCCTGCATTGCCTGCCGAAGTGGCTCCACTTGGGAAAGGCATAGGCAGTGGGGTTTTCCCTACGATCGCACTTCTCTTTCCCACATTGAGAGCTGTTTGATGTGCTACGGTGGAGGTGAAGTAGCGGAGGTGGTAGAGGGAATTGTTAATAGACCACAGAGAGAAATACCATGGAAGAATGGTTTTACCCTTCCGTAATTAAGAACACCGAAGTCCCTTGGTACAATGTCATTATACAGCACAATCCACTGTAAATGTATGTAAAATATTTTCGAATTCATGATTAATATTTCTGTATAGTATTTTCTTTAGCAGCTTTACAGAAATCCTGATATTAAAAGTTATAAAAGTTAAGAAACAAGGGCAAGTCCTTAGGATGGCAAATCCCTAAGGAAGAAACCTTGAGTGGAAACTATGATTCTAATATTTTCCTCTTTAATAACAGTCAACTAGTGCTCATTCTGTTTATTCAAACTTGATTATGAGCATCATTAAAAAAATGTTATGAGTTAGAGTGTCTGTGAGGTACCATCCACACTAATCCCATGGCGATCTTTAGGCTAGTCTCAGCAGCCACAAGAGCATTGGCAGTGATGTTGGACGAGAAAGCCTGGATTTCTCATTAATCCCAAAAGTGTTTGTGGTGTGAAGATGCCCAAAATCATTCTTAGCATAGCTAAAAAATATACAGTAAGTAGGATGCATAATTATTTAATGCATAAAACATTAAATACCTGCCTCACACCCTCCCCTTCAGAAATGATGATTTCTTTATAACTTGAAGTCTTGTTGTATTTTATTCCTTATATAATTCTCTTTTAGACACTGATTACCCTTAGAAATAGATTTATAGGGAGAAGACTAGCAGTTATAGATAATAGGGGGAAAAAAAACTGTTTGCCCAAGACTGAAATATAGTGCGCAAAGCAAGGACTATAATATAAAGACATGGTTTGATGAATTTGGTGTGGAAGAACTTGATTGGCCGGAACAGAGCCCCGATCTCAACCCCATTGAGCACCTTTGCGATGAACTGGAATGGAGATTGTGAGCCAGGCCTTCTCGTCCAACATCAGCGCCTGACCTCATAAATGCCCTACAGGATTAATGGGTACGAATTCCCACAGAAACACTCCAACATCTTGTTGTCAGCCTTCAAAGAAGAGTGGAAGTTGTTATAGCTGCAAAAGGGGGACTGACTCTATATTGAAGTATATGTATTTGGATCCAATGTCATTCCAGGTTCGGCCAATTACTTTTGTCCATATAGTGAATGTTCGTTTTGTTGTTGCTTTACCTTCAAGTAATCAGTTTATTCTGGTCGCTGAGCTGGGCCGCAAAGGATGTGAGATGAGCATGGTATTCTGCTGTTCCAAATAATACAGCATCCTTTTTCTATTTGATTGAGGTCTGTTGACTTTATAGGCCTGCCAAAGTGGTACAATGATCCATCATCATGCTTTGTAAACAAGTCACACACAGATTTGAACATGATGTACAGCACCACAGAGCTGTCACCCTGGTAGGAGGGCGTGTCAATGCTCTACTTGGACATCAAACACAAAAGGCAGTCTTAGAGTCAAAATGATCATCCTGTTTTATGCTAGTTTGTTAACTAATTATTTTGTCCTGACTATTTATACAACATGGAGATAAACTGTATAAGCCTTTATGAATTTTTGCTTCAGTAGTAGTAGTAAAGAGAGCAGTAAATCCTGTCTTGCCACACCTTCATCATTTTATTCACAAGAATTAAATGCATCTATACAGAGAAAGGAATTTGAGAATCATGAGAGGTCAGAGGCAGAGAGACTTTAAGATAACCTAGTTTTTTTTTAGGTGTGGTTAATAGTTTTATTATGGATTAACACACTAGAAAATCATCTCAACTTCTTACAATATCCAGCACAAATCTATTCAACGGGTCATTTAGACAAAATGTCTCTATATGCAGATCTCTTATTAAGACATGATCAATTATATTACATAACCCATCCCATATATACATATATTACTTATATTACTTATATGACTTATATTATTTACATATTACATATTACCTAACGCTAACCCATCACTGATGTTAACTTCAGCTAACAAATAGTGCCCTTCCTTAGTGTTAGTTTTGCTTTCACAGCATGGGAGCGGCTGATACATTGTCTATCTTTGGCAGGTCCTTTTTCCGCCCTAACATGCAACCTTTCGGCTATCATTAAGACTTGAACAATTCTGGCTCCTGCCTCCACTTGGTGTGCCTGGCAGTGCAGCAGGCCTCAGTTTCCTGCCTGTGCACAGTTCATTTTCAAAGTAACGTGTCATTCTGCATGTAGCTGCATCACTCTGCACCAGCGCACCCCAGCCCTGCTACTGACATCACAAGCTTGTTAGTCTTGGGTCTGGTTCAAAACAAACATAAACTAGCCTTGTGTGAGTGGCCATGCCTAAGCAGTGCTTAATGAGGTCGATAACCTTAACAAGTATATGGATTTCTATATGGCATTGGTGGCATGCCGTTTAGCTGCTTCAGTATCATTCTGTATTCTGTGGTTATTCTACCAGACTATCATGTGATATGATAGCCCATCATCCTTGGTAACGTCATTAAAAGCATCAATCTTTTTTTTCTCTTCAGCAGAAAAACATGTTAGCACATGGGAATAAGACTGGAAGCTAGCTCACTACTTTTGGATGTCATGGACAATGACGATCAATCAAGATGATTGCCATTCGAATTTATTTATTTTTGCTTGTTACTACTTGTTAGTTCTATTAATTTGCAAGCAATCTAAGTGTAGACTTGTATCTTGTATATTTCTGTAATCATAAAGACTGTGATGCTTACACTCAACATACAGTACATAACACTTTCACATTCTTGATACAGTTTGTGTAGAAGCGAAATAATTTATAATCTGACGGTCTAAGGTTACCAAGCGGAGAACAGCCTCCTTCAGGGTTTATAGTCTTCTATCTGTGGCTCAGATCCTATTTGACTGATCGTTATCAGTTTGTAGATTTAGATGGTGACCATTCCTCATGTTCTGAAGTGGAGTTTGGTATTCCACAGGGCTCAGTTTTAGGCCCACTGCTTTTTTCCCGTTTACATGCTTCCTCTGGGCAACATTATTCGTAAACATGGTATTAGTTTTCATTGTTATGCTGATGACACACAATTATATGTCTCAGCAAAACCAGATGAGCAAATAACCAGTTTGCTAAAATTGAGCAGTGTGTGCAGGACATAAGAGATTGGATGTTAACTAATTTTCTTCTGCTTAATCCTGATAAGACAAGTAGCTTAAAGTCAAGTAGCTAGAAGTAAGCTTTCTGATCCACTGTGACTTTAGATGGCCTTTCTGTTCCATCAAGTGCAACAGTAAAAGACCTCGGTGTGATTATAGATTCCAGCCTTTCGTTTGAAGCTCATGTAGATAATATCACCAGGATAGCTTTCTTTCACCTTAGAAATATTGCCAAGATAAGAAACATATTGTCACTAAATGATGCAGAAAAACTAGTTCATGCTTTTATCACCTCTAGGTTGGACTATTGTAACGACTTACTGTCTGGTTGTTCAACTAGGTGTATAAACAAGCTTCAGTTATAGAATGCAGCAGGGAGAGTCCTCACTAGAACCAGAAGATACGAGCACATGTCCCCTATCTTATCTACACTGCATTGGCTCCCTGTGAAATTTCGCATCGATTTTAAGATACTACTTCTGACATTTAAAGCACTAAATGGTCTCGCGCCACAGTATTTGAGTGAACTGTTAGTGTCTTACGATCCGCCACGCCTACTTCGAATCAAAGAATGCAGGCTGCCTGTCAGTACCACGTATTATTAAAACTACAGCAGGGGGCAGAGCTTTTTCCTTACAAAGCCCCAAAGTTATGGAATAGTCTTCCTAGTAATGTTCGGGACTCAGACACAGTCTCAGTGTTTAAGTCTAGGCTAAAAACCCATTTATTTAGCCAAGCATTTTTGTAAATAGATTAACCTTAGGTAAAGGAGCAGATCTGGGGGACTCATGGACGTAGAGTATTCTGGTGAACTGGTATGTTTAGATGCTGTCCTCCCCACTCTCATTGTTCACTCAGGTTTGGTGACGGTGAGGTGATTGGTTGCTTTACATCTCAGGGAGCCCTCATGTCTGTGTTTCCTTCTGGCTCTCCCTTTTAGTTATGCTGTTATAGTTAGTCCTGCCGGAGTCCCTGCTTGCACTTTGCACTGAATACATTCACCTTATACATGTTGACTGTGACCATACCTAACTGCCATCTCTCCTTATTTTCTGTTCTCTCCTTTTCTGTCTCTCTCTCTCTCTCTCTCTCTCCCTCTCTTCTTTCCCTCTCTCTGTCTCTCTGTCGAGCTATACATGTTCGCTCCTGAGTTGCCAGTGATCCAGACCCCTCTGCCCTCTGGAGCCGTCTAACCAGTCCTGGAGTCCTGCTTCTGGTTGGAGATCTCGTCGCATGGATGCCCCGTGTGGTCTGCCTGGATTCGTGTGGTGGCTGGGGATGGTTTCCATGAAGACTGTCCTGTCATCGATTGATGCTCTGGGGACCTGTGACTTCAGTTGTTCGATAGCTCAGGACTGGAATCTCCTACAGTCTACCTGAGCCTTCAGGAACAAACTGGACTCCTTTTAATTTTAATTTTAACACATCTCTTGTTATACTGAACTTCCAGTCTTACACATTATTATGCTGATCAATCCCTGCTATCCGTTATCACCCAGATGAGGATGGGTTCCCTGTTGAGTCTGGTTCCTCTCAAGGTTTCTTCCTATTGCCATCTCAGGGAGTTTTTCCTTGCCACCGTCGCCCTCGGCTTGCTCATCAGGGACAATCTTATCATTTTGATTCATACACATTGCATACAAACTTACTTCTTTTTATTGTGTAAAGCTGCTTTGCGACAATGTCAATTGTTAAAAGCGCTATATAAATAAAATAAAAAATTTAAAAAATTATTTATGTTGTCACAAGGATGTTTTTTTCCCATCGATGGCTTGCTTATTAGGGATCTAAATGTACTGTATGTCTCTCCAAAGAAAGTTTCATTGACTTTTTGAAATTGTTGAGCATTTTGTAAATCTGCTCTTTGGGAATATAACTCTAAGTTGTTTTAAAGCCACAATCTTGGCACAGACACAAGTTCCTATACATTGCTAATGGTGTTTGGGTTAAAAAGCAGTAACAATGTAATAGAACTAATTGCATATACTAATTGCAGCTTTTCTATAGCTCTGCCACTAACCCTCATATCTATAGTAAACAAAAATTTTCTCTTTGTCAAAGAAAAATGCATCAATTGGACAGCTCAAATTGTATGTGGTAGCATGTACTAAATTGTACACTGTTTGGCCAAAAAAGAAAAGAAAAAAAAGAAGAGTCAAATTAGTGACCTGCATCAAGCAAAGTAGTTGAAGTTGCATAATCTACTAAATAAATAAATAAATGAAAGAAACCACAGCAATGTTTGATAGTGGAAGTAAAAGCATTTCCACTCAAACAATGTGACAATAGTGACAATAGCTGTGTGGCTATAAGAAAATGCATAAAGATTGTATCCTTGAAACAATGCGAAACATCATGTGGTCTGATAAGTCCAGATTGACCCAGAGTGTTGGTGCATCAAGGTAAGAAATGGAGAGCGTGAAGTGATGTATCCCTCATACTCAGTGCCCACTGTAGAAGCATTTGGAGGCAGTGTTTTGATCAGGGTTTCTTCAGTTCCTCAAATCTAGGCTCAGCAAGGTTATGTGGCAATAAAATGATGTCTGATAACCTGAATGTACTGAATGTCCAGGATATCACATCTATGATTTTTTTTTCTTTCCAGATGGCAGGGTTATATTCCAGTACTCAGATTGCAAATGAGTGGTTCTGGGAGCATGAGGACCCATATTCAGAAGATGCATGGCGTCATCAAAGCTAAATGCAGTTGAACGCAGTATTAGAGTCTGCACCTTTTACTTTTATTTGAGCCAAGCAGTGTATATAACAATGCCAATTCCATGTAGGACACCGTGTTCACATGAGCAGAGCAAGGCAATACATGGATCCAAGAGATGGGCAAAGCTCCCATTATGGACAGCAGGTCACTGGTGTGAGGGGGTGGTGGTGATGGGACTGGCTCCTAAGTCAAAAAGCTGAGAGATTGGAATCTGCTCTCTCTCTCTCTCAGCAGGGCATCTGCTTTTATTCCATGAACAGGTTGTGCTGTAAAGCAAGTCTCCACAAGCAGAGCTGTTCTATTCAGCCTGTCCTCTGATCCTTTTAATAGCCAAAACATAGGGTGACATTTTATTACCACATTGCATGAGTTAAATACATGAGACTGTATTTTTTTTTATCTAGGCCACATATGCGAACAATGTGGTTTTACGGTAAGAAAGATTCAAAATCCGTAAGTCCCCTAAGGTCTAATTGTGGTAATACACAAAGATAAATAATAGAGCCTTTAAACTGGCTCAGTAAGCCTTCGTATTGTTGCATCAGAAGATAATCTCACCTCTTAGAGTTTAGTAATAGGCATTTTCTCTTCTGATCAATATCTCACTCAACACCAAGCTCTTAAACTGGGGTGCTTTTTAGCAAACATTCTTTTCACCAATCATAACTGCGCAAACTGCTTTTTAAAAAGAAACAGGCCTGCTTACTTATTATTATCAATTCTGTTACTTAGCAATGTAATAGAGACAGTCATATTAATATGGTCATCATTTATTTTACAAATTATTAATCAACTGCCTCTCTAACTTTTTCAAAAAAAAAATTTTATTAAAAATTAAATTGGTTAAAAAAAAAAAAATTATGATGTCCCATAAGTGTATTTCACAGAAATTAGTTATTAATTATACATTGTAAAACAAAAATGAAACAGATTAAATTCTAGCACCATCTATGAAAGGAAAGCAATATAACTCATGATAACTTATAATGTCATATATAAAAATGTATATACAGTAAATTTACTGCATTTACTGAATTATATTATGTTTGCTAAATGGCACTTGAGAAAAGAAATGCATTAGAATCAATATTACTGTACATAACAGTTTAAAAGGTTTATTCTTATCCACTGGACTATACTGGGTGACTGTAATTGACAAATCTATAAAAAAAAATCAATTTGGGATAATTAGCAAGTGGTGAAAAATTCACTTAACAAAAGGAAAAAGCTAGCACGAAAAAGCTATCTAGTTATCTGGACAAAAGTTTGTGGACACTTGACCATCACACCCATACACAGTATGTACTTTTTGAACTTCCCTTTCTAGATTGAATCCTCCTTTTTGTTGTTATAATATCCTTCACCCCTTCAGATTTTGCAGCATGGCTATGAGGAGGGTGAGGAAATCTGGTGTGCAGTCAGTATTTGAATTCATCCCAAATGGGGTTGATGTCAGGCTTTTGTTGAGGACACTTGTTCAGTTCTCCACTCCAACCTTAAACACATTTGGGAAGGTAAAAGACACACTAAAAGACAAACAATGCCCTTTTCCCCCCACAATTTTGTGCTTATAACTGGATGGCAAGGGTTTGGAGAAGGGCAACATGGGTTTGATGATCCATATTGAATATCTAGAACAATTGTAATGTTGTAGAATTATGACAGGGGAAAAATATCAGCTAAGGCTGACAAAAGGTTAAGAATATCATACACTATACAACTTATAGAACAAATACATTGACATAGCATGAACAAGTAAAACCTGCTGGCATCCTTCTCACCTTGTCCGGAGGAATCGCAAGATGAAAATTTGTAGAGTTTGAATGCTTTTTGAAAGTTAAATTAATATGTTACTCATCAGGCTTCATTAACCTGCTCTATCGATTTTGCCACCTTTCCCCCTTATATATCATGCAAATGTCCTTTTTTCTTATACATGTGGTGGAACTGGAGAGACATGTTTATCTGATGGCACATTTCAAGCATTCCTCTTTATTTTTGCCCTGCAGCTGTACTGTCCAGGCCAGAATGGATGCTTATCAACTCAGCCTCTCCAGGGCTATTACCCCTTTGTCATCCTCGTCTTCCTTCTCCTCCTCCTCCTCCTCCTCCTCCTCCAAAAGCTTTGACTATCATCACAAGGCTTTAAGTGACCCTAAAATGAAACGCTGCAGAAAACCTTATTCATCACCAAAGCAGATATAATTAAGATGGTTTCTCAGGAGGTCGAGTTTTCTGTACAACCCTTTTGCTGCTTCTGATCAAGGTTTGTGTTTCAGAAACAGCACTTGCTCAGATTAGCCATGATAAATGCTCTTTTTTATCAGAAAGAATAACAATCTGTTAATGGTTTAACCTAGCCTTTAAACCTAAATCATACAACCCAACCCTGACTGCTTAGTGTTGTCTTTTGGAGCATTTCCTGTACTTCGTGTACTAGTGCGGGTGGTGATGGACAGGAAGTGTAACCCATGCCAAGCTCATTATGGCTCGTGATTTGTTAGAGTTTCCTTAATGTTCCTCAGGAGAGGTGGAAGCATGTCTGTGCTCACTATAATGAGCAGTGGAGGAAGTGCCCTGGGCACACTATGCTAGCCACTGGGATCTGGAGCCACACCACAGACTTGACCCTGGCCAGGTGATGACGTGAGCAGTCTATTGCTTACCCTTACTCTGCCTGGGTTAAGCGCTTGCCCCTACCTAAGCAGATGCCACCTGTGAAAACAGAACCAAGAGCAACAACAACAAAAAAAAAGTGCTGAAGAGTTTAGTTACAGTATCAGCTTCAAGGATGCACACTGTAGTGACAAGCCCAATCATTTTAGCTGTATACTGTACAATCAAACCTCCTCCTTATGCATTCTTTCAGCATGATGAACTGGGCACAAGTAACAGAACAGTACTTTTGTGTTTGCTTACTTCTAATAAGTCCCATTCGATATCTCTTCTTGACTGATACATAAACATGTGCATGTGTACAGTCATTTTAATCTACATGAATGGACAAAAAAACATTATGGGTATAAACTTCACCAACACTCAACACTCAAGGCTCATACAGTAGTTAGATCTCTGGAAATTAGAGGTAGCGGTCAATCTGTACGCTTTTTTTTTTTCTTTGTAATGATCCTTAAATGTATTTTTGAGATGCCAAATTATTATTCATATTCTGCGCACTGAAAGAAAGACTAGGTGGACATTAAGCCAAGTTAGTAAACTTTC
Organism: Clarias fuscus; assembly: GCA_030347435.1. Lineage (NCBI taxonomy): Eukaryota > Metazoa > Chordata > Actinopteri > Siluriformes > Clariidae > Clarias > Clarias fuscus. Next base: position 10,177,734 of record CM059205.1, on the reverse strand, counting down.
CATTAAATCATGGAATTGTGTTGAGCAATAAACCACTGCCACCTGTTTCAAAGTTGTAGTTTCCATATACACCCATGGGACATCAGTCTTTCCAAAAATAAGTCTCTGTTATGATAGACATAAAAAAAAAAGGTAATATTTTGACTGAAGGATGAAACATAGCGCTTAATTAAAGATACACATTGTGGCAAGAAGCCTTGAGTTCGAACCATCATTTTAATTTGTATGTTCTTTGTAACTCTTCATTCTTGTGGTTTAATTTGATGCACTGTTACACAGAATCATGTCTGAACTTCTGACAAATGAATCACATTCTATGACAGCTTTGGTCATGTTGAAAAAGACTTTCCTTCTAAGCCAACAGATTTGTCTCGGGACAGCTGTGGCACCAGGGCTATGTAACAGGAATACGGTCTCCCGCTGGGTCTCTTTAGCTCCAAGCAGAGCAGCCCAAAGGCTAGGGCAGGCCTGCGATTGTAGCCCCCTGCTGAGGTAGAATGAGGGCTCTGCCTCCCAACAATTACCCTGAGGAACTGCCCTGTGAAACACAGTTTTACAGCTCCAATCCAATCGAATCCCCAGGCAATAGAGGCCTGCAAGAAAGACTGACGGCAGGTAGTAATGGTCAGTCAAAACAGAAACAACATTCCACAGTGGGCAGCCTCACCCCTTCCTACTGGGATCTCTGGGAAGCCCACCAGGGTCCTCTCTTAAAGGACACATGATACCAGCTAACGCCCCCCTACTGTCCAACTCCACATAACTCCCCGTGCTATAATGGGTCTGTTTTCTCTTCTCCATTGACATGCCTATGCTAAGGAAATTTAGCCAGGCATGTGCCATGGTGCTGTTCAATTAGGATATTATTTTGTGAATACGGACATCTAAATATAAGACGCGTCTCCAGAGCTGACACAAATGCATTATCCATGTTTGCTAAGCTAGTTGTTTCACATATTTGTTTCTTTTGTGCAGCTATCTATGCATATCATGACTGGAACACGGCCAGAGCAGTGTGCCAGCTTTTAACCAAAAATGTTAATGTGCCTGTCGTGGCAGCTCTAGATTGTGACTAAGCTCAAAACAAGCTGCACCTTCACCTTACCACACCCGTGGACAATATATAACTCAGGAAAAGTGTAGTCTAAAAATGACAGTATTTCTGAGAAATCAAAATAACGAAATTCGGCTTTCAATGTTAATTCATATGCCTGGCAGGATATACATGCCTTGACAAAAAAAAAATTATAATAATTTTTGCAATATGCTGTCAAATCAGCTGATACTTCCATTTAATAAAATGTTGACCTTTACTGCAGGTACATAATTGTACAAACAAATAGGCAAGTGCTGCAGTTCTCAAAAATATACTGTAACATGTGACAAAAGGATGAAAAAAAGTTTCTGAAATTATTTAAAAAAATAAAAAAAAACTTAATAGCATGTCGCATTTAATCAAATTATATGATTAGAGATGGCCCAACCCGCCTCCTGGACTCCCTTATAAAATGTAGATGCTACCCAAACACACCTGATGACACTCATGGGGACATTATGTATATAACGCACCTAAAGCAAGGTGTGTTAGACGCTGATGAATGGGCAAAGTTCTGGGTTCAGGGTTGGGCAGTTCATTCACTCGTTGTCTATCAAAAGACCCTAAAACACCACAGATTGTTGGCTGGTAAACGTTTAGAAAGATGAAATGACTATATTATGAGCATCCTTTGGTCATCTATAAGACCCCCTTCCTTCCCCTATTATCCCCATTGTTAAGAGACTAATAGTCCAGGTACAGGTATCCAGCTGAGTTCTAACATCTACTCTGGGCTCTTCCTCAGTCTTAGGTGGGTTGTTCTTTGACTTAGTGATTAGTCTCACTCATGGACACACACCCAATCTGTCTGCTGACTCCACATCTTCAGATCCTGTTACTGACTTCTGTTTTGTAATTTGGCTTGCATTCCTGAGTGACTCACCATCCAATTATCAGTCTTCTACGAATTTGCGATTGGGTCAGAAAGATCTGTAAATATTCTTTTGATGCAGGTTTGCATTGTGCACTCATCATGTGGCATCTTTTCCTCAGAGAGTCATGTTGGATTTTGGTTTCTGCCCATACGTTTGATCTTTCGGAACATTTGCCATTATTTTTGTCAACTGGGCAAAAATCTCTGCACTCGTGCCTCGGTCATGGAAACACTGCGCTATAACATCCCACCCCCTTCCCCTGGAATTTTGCTATAATTAACAACGCTCACAAGCAGAACTGCTTTGTTTTCACAGTGTATTTCCGAAAGATCATCATAAACAAAGTGGCTCGATTCAGTTCTAGATTAACTGGGCATTTATATCAGGAACAGTGCTACGAGCTAGTTTTTATAAGGGTATAGCTGTTATAATGCCTAAACACTTCACACTTCAGTTCTACATGAGTTAATAGACAACATCAGATTGTTTTTGGCACACTGAAAGATTTAATATAGCATCACCAAAATAAATATTTACACATTGCAGTAACAGAACGCAGATTGTGCCAAAGATTTTTTTTTTTAAATACAGTTTTCTAAAAATACAGCTCACAGCAGCATGAAGTCCAGTGATTGTGAAATGATAATAATAATAAAAAAGACCCCACAGACAATAAGCACAGCAAATCTAAGAATAATTATGGCAGTGTTAAGACAAAATAAACACATTAGGTACTGCAAATGTAGGATAAATTATAGCCATTACGTTCAGTCCGTAAGGCACCTGTCTGTAGCCCCTTATTGTCCCTCATTAGACAGGGACAGACAAAAAGACAAGTCCCCCACTCTCACCTTGCATGCGCTCCGTGCTGTGTCTCGGCAGGTCTGAGGGCTGCAGGGGGTCAGTGCCGAGTGACAGGGATCCTGCCGAGAGGGGTGGAGGCATCTTCATGGACCCAGCATGCAGCTCCATTCCCAGCAACACCTTGAGGCCTGTGGCCACTCCACAGGGGAGCAAATCTGACTCTCTGCCTTAACCTACTGGCCGCGAGACAGGTGAGTGCAGGCCACGCCAAAAGTCAAGCCTCTAATTTATCCAGGCCCTCAATCCTGCCGCCCCTTCCTCTGACAAGCACCCTTAAAAGAGACCACATGAGAGCTAATAAACATTTCCACGCCTACGCCTTAGTTATGGTGGACAATGATAAGGTGGATCGTGGTAGTGGTCTGTGTGCTGGTATGCAAAAGACAGTTTTCTTTATTAAATGAATATAAATAGAGTGCATTCAAAAGATACATCTAACCGTGGGCACAGTCAGACTGCTGAATTAATCCTATGCACTATAGCATACACACCTTTTTTTAAAAACTTTTAAATGATGATGAGAAAAATAGGCTGAGTGATAGAGCATGGACATATAAGACAGGGCAGGATCCATCGGCAGGGCAAGGCAGGGCAGGGCAGGGCAGGATCCCCAACTCCATGGGAGGCCAAGAATATGACGGCCGCACCAAATACCTGCACAGACACGTTCTCTTCTCTCAGTAGGTGAACTGACTATAATGAGTAATTATGTCTAGTTTAGTGAGTTGTTTCATTGACACTGTGAAGCACTGTGGTGCTGAAAGACTCCAACTGATTATCCAAAATCAATTCCTGTTTTTTTTTCATTTTATTACCATTAAATGTCATTTCTAATCAAAAGGACACATGAATTGTAGTAATTGTAATCTTTATACCAGCCTTTATTAATAACCTACAGACCGTTGAATTGGTTGGACCCATGACTACTCTTGGTATGGCATGTAATTGTCCAACATTTTGATTAAAGCCTAACATTCACTGTGTGAAAGCATCACAGCATGGAAGTTGCAGGAAGACAGTAAATAAAAGTAAGTCAAAACATATTTCAGGAATACATCACATGAACAAAAGTGTTGACAGACAACATAAAATATGAATTCACCTTACTGGGTCCAATCTGTATCTCATCTAAAATGTTACGTATTAATGCATTTCATTGAATTCTATCAGTGTGGGGTGTTTTGTTTTACCCTGCAAGCGGACATGTCTTTAATAAAGAATTAATGCTAAGATCTAAAGGTGAGTAGTTAAAATATCAAAAAGCATTAGCTTACTTCATTTCATTTCTGCTGTCGATCTGTTTTTTGGTCTGTGATTTGGGTTTAAATTGGCATGCACAGGTGTGTACCCAAGTCTCCGTCAATGACAGTTTGAGAACTTCAACAAAATGGCCTTCATGTTAAATAAAACATTGATAAACCGTTGCATTTTTGAACTTGTGGCAAACAGAATATTTGCTTTTCCAAGTAAGTAGGGAGAATTATCCAATGGTAGTCTATAAAGTAAGTACAACAGTTAGTGATAAAATCATCAATATGTTAGCTACCTATAATAAAATTATATTATTATGGCGAAAATTTTTTGTCATAGTTTAGCAAATAAAGGCTTAATGTTTTCTATATATATATATACTAATTGCATTGTTAAAAACACTACGTAAATATAATTGAACTGAACTGACACAGTTTATAGACCACCAGGTTGTCTGTTGTAGATTGTAGGATGTGAGAGGGAACCATGGACCTTGCTCTGGCTGGGATAGTGAGAGAGCTTGACAACTTTTCACTTTAAACTGATTATTGCACTTAAATAAAGGAGAGACAATGCCTCAAGTCACTAATACACATTGACCCTGTGGTTTACCTCTACCATCCTTCGACCCTTTTGAATCTTGAAAATTAAGTCTTTGATTGAAAAGTAGATCTTTAATATATCTTTAGTCTTTAACATTATCCATATACTTTACAGTAGAACACTTCATTTAATCTCCATAGAGAGTGAGGTGGGTAAGATACTAAAATATTGGGTTGTTGCCTATATAATAAGGGATAAAGGTTATGTACGAAATACATTTTTCTGCAAGATAAATATTATGGAGATACAATAAGGATGATGGAAGTTGCAATATTTAAAAAGTTTCACACTTTCTCGCTTAATCCTTAAATTGAAGCAGATTTGTGACATTGACAGTGTTAGGTCTTTGGTACAAACGGTCAGATGTTTCATGAGTCGTATTCCTTATCGCGCTGAAGCATGTGTTTAAACGACACTATCTATGAGTTTGCTCTGTCATCGATCAGTGGGGTTTAAATTCAGGCACTTTGTGTCAGCTCGAATGTACAGTACACTGTCATTAACACCAAAAGGGGACACACCAAATATTAAGGAAAATATTTTTTTTTATTATTCTCAAGTCATTGCTAATATTTAAAAAAGAAATTGTAAAAACTTATGAATTAAAGTTTTAAAAACTGCTAAAAAGTAGTAAAAACTTTTAGACTGAAAAAGTAAGCATTTTTATTTATGTAAACCCTATATACTGTAGTTTCACCTCATAAAAATTTCAGTCGATTCTGCACGTTTTAATTTAAATCTAATGTTTAAAAACTTGGGACATAATTGAATAAAAAAAAAAAAAAATTTAAATAGTGACAACATTCATTAAGTAGTCATACCGGTATCAGGATCACGCCATTACTGATTGGTAATATGTCACGTACAAGACAAAAGACCAGTGACATACAGTAATAAATGCAAATTAAACTGCATGACTAGCAACGTCAAGTGTGTGGCACTGTGATACACACTGGGATACAATAAATAAGGGCAGGTCTCAAATGCAATTTTTGCTACATTATTAATACTAATAGTACTAGGCTGATATTCAGAATGATTAGTTCAATGTGCGTGTGTGTGGCTTAGTGGCTTAGTGGTTAGCACTTTGGCCTGTTACCTCCAGGGTCAAGGGCTTGATTCCCTGTGTGTGGACAGTCCAAAAACATGCACGTTTGTCAGTGAGTGTGTGTGCTTGCGGTGGATGGGCACCTCGTCCAGGGTGTACCCTGTGATAGGCTCCAGGCTTCCTGCAAGGTTAAACGGTATAGAACATAAGTGAGTGAGAGTGTGAGTGTATGTGCTGACCTACACCAGGTGCAGGGTTGATGGAGCATCGCTGGGTACTGTTCCAGACGGAAAGGTGTTTGAACCTTTTCCATGATTCCACTGTAGGGCAGGGGCCTTTTCCTGTTTCCAAATGCCTAAAAAAAGCTGCTCCAACATGATATCAGCTTGAACCACGCGACAACATGCACAAATCCAAACCATATATTATATATGTGTGTGTGTGTGTGTGTGTGTGTGTGTGTGTGTGTGTGTGTGTGTGTGTGTGTGTGTGTGTGTGTATTTCCACAGCGACCCTCCATCACTAAAGCATGTGCCTCATTTCTAAACATTTAAACAGTATGCTGTACATCGTCAGTTTTCCATCACCTTACAATCACGCACCCTGATCAGTTAGTAATTGTCCTTGCTCTGTTGCACTCTTCCAGTCTAATTAGCATGATGTCAGTGTGTATGTCAGTCATACGGCATCAGAAACCATTATAATAGTAATAATAATCTACAAAAAAAGAGAAGTCTTTTCATCATCTCAATAAAGCTTCTCGGTTTTATTAAAAGCATCTGCTGGCCACTGCAGATAATTGCGCTTCTCTATTTTTGATGTGAAATAGGTTCGTATTATATAAAACTACTGAATGGAGTAACTCTCATGGCTATGTGAATAATATGCCATGGTTTTGCACCTCATTCAAGAGGCTTATTTGTAAAAGCACATTGCCCAGTATGTGTGTTAGCTTGGGGACAGAGACGCACTTGAGCCTGAGTGTTTCAATAGGACCCTGTTGTCTTTTTGTACTCACCCACTCTTCAAAACCCTGTGTCCTGAAATTGTGCAATTAAAGTGTGAAGTGGGTCGGTTTAAAAGCACACTCGTACATTGACACAAAATAGGAAATAAACACTTTGGAAGCGCGTTGTTATGTAGACTACAGCTTTGGAATATTCTTTCTTGTGGCTTTCAAATATAACTTATGTGTTACAGTCTTGGCATCTTTTTAAAGACCTTTTCCTGTTTAGATTCTCTAGCAACATGATTTTGTTTAGGAGTTGTTAGGGCTTGATGTCATCGTGCATAATTCACATTGTGTGAGTGTCATGGCCAGTTGTGATAGCATGCCTATTTAAAGAGTTTGTAAAATCTGATAATAGATAATTAACATGAATCAGAAATGACTCAAAGAGAATCATTATTTGTTTCTGGAATTTCATCCCCGACTTAAAAGTGTAAGCACTCACCAATGTTCCATGATTGTAGCATTTCCGTGTGACGAATATAAACGGAAGACTCTTTGTTTGATCTCAGGGGTTCCCTGGAGATCATTGCTTGAAAGGGTGATGACACTGGCACATGGGGAGAAGAAAGAATGAGAGCAAGACAGGGTGAGAGAAAGATTCTGAAGAAGCTTCAATTACAGTGAACACAATATGTCCAAAAATGAGATGAGAGAGAACACCCTCCCCCCCCCCCCAAACCCCCCCACCCCCAAAAAAAAAATGCATTTTCAGAACCTTATCTGAGAAAGTGTCAGGTGAGACAGCGGCTTTGGAATCAGGGATGCTTCCATCTGAGGAAGGTGATACCAGAACATGACAAATCACTTCCTTTTCTTTTCTGGTCACTCATTGTATTGAGGTCAAAGTTTATGGCTGTTTGTCAGTATGTCCCTGTAGGCACTGGATCTAGTGTACCAGACTGGTGGGTCAAATGGGCTTCAAAGGTTCTCAGATTAACTGCTTAAAATAAAAATAAAATAATAGTATAGACCTTCTGGTTCTGGTTAGTTATTAAAACTATAAAACTATAGTACACGCCATATAGTTCGGTAAGAGTAAAGGTCATTCCACGTGCCATCAGACACATCAGGCAATAAATACTCCATCCCCTGGAAAGACGTCAGTCTTATGGTTTGATTGTATCTGAACAGGTGAGGTTGGAGGACTTTGCTCAAGGGCCCAATGGTGGCAGTTCGTCAGCCCTAGGGCTTGAACCATAGTCCAACACCTTAACCTAGAGAGTTACCCCTGCCTCACAGGCCATACTCATATAGTCATTTTAAATAATTAATGGGCTATGGGTGTTTAAATAATAATAATAATAATAATAATAATAGTAGTAAAATTCAGGAAAATAGTGGGAAAAACATACACTGCCTGGCAAAAAAAAGTAAAAAATGTAAAAGTTAAAAACTCAATCATTTTTAGCTTTGATTACAATTGACTATTTGATTGATTGGCCAGTTCATATATGAAAATGATTCTTCATGCTCCCAGAACCACTCTTTCACAATTTTCATATAATAGTGCCATCAGGGAAGAAAACTCCATGGATGTGATAACATGGTCATTCAGTACATTCAGGTCATCAGCTGACTTTATTTAATTACCACAATTTTATTACCCTGATGTGCTCCTTGCTGTAAGATAAATCAGAACTCATCAAAACACTTGACCTTTTTTCCATTGCTCCAAAGTCCATTCTTAGAAAAATCCTCCCTAGAAAAGTCAAGCCTTTTTTTCTGATTAGTCTCACTATCAAGTGGTTTTATTATGGCCACAATGCTGTTTAGTCCCAATCTGGTAAATCTCATCTCAATTACTTTCACTATTTAACGGCTTACTTTTGATGTTTTACGAATGCAACTTCACCAAGGGTTTAAGTAATCTCTTTCATATTTTTATAACCACATTTCTTCCACAAAGTTTGGATTTTGATGAAGTTGCAGGGTTCTTAACCCAACTCCAGTAACTTCAAATCTCCTTATCTGGTTCTTTGCTTGCCGCAGACAAATAATTTGACCCTTCTAATATGGCAAACAAATGGCAAACTTTTTTTTGGGCCATGCAGTGTATACAGACTGCCTGTTGGTTTGCTGGTGGTACAGTGGATAACATTCCACAGTGGATAGCTCCAGGGTTCCTGGTTCAATCCTTAGCCCATTACTATCTGTGGAGAGTTTCATGTATTTTGTATCCCTTAGGTTTAGGGCAGCACAGTGGCTTCATGGTTATCACTGTCGCCTTGCACCTTCAGTGTCTGGGTTCGATTCCCACTTCTGTGTGCATGGAGTTTGCATGTTTCCCCCGTGCTTGGCGGGTTTCCTCGAAGTACTCTGGTTTGCCTGTAGTGTGTGTGTGTTTTGCGATAGATTGGATAGATGTCCAGAAGGTACCCTGCCTTGTGCCCTTATTCTCCTGGGATAGGCTCCCTGAGACCCTGCATACAGGATAAAGTGCTATAGATGATGAGTGAGTGAGTAAAGGTTGCTAAAAAGTGTTTTGTTTAAAGTTAGGAAAGTGTAAACAGTTGCATGTTTGCCGACAAAATAAAGAAAAAAATATCTGCGAAGCGGTCTCTTTTTCTGAAAGTAGGTGGTTTTTAACCAACTGTTTCCAGTGAAGAAATATACTTGAGTAGTCTGGCTTTCAAGACTACCCAAATATTAACTCCACAAAAATAGCTTTGTTAAATACCTTGCTTATATATACTAAAATATTACAGCATTTTACTTAATATTTAGTAATATTTAATATTAATATTTAGTAAATAAAAAAGTGATTGGATGTACAAAGAATAATGCTTAAGATTTGTAAAAAAAAAAAAAAAAAGTGTAGATAATTGCGTAAATACTAACTGTGGAATTTAAAAAGAAGCTCAACAAAAAACATAACCATGAACTATGAATTGTGTGCGTGTGTGCGTGCGTGCGTGCGTGTGTGTGTTTGTGGACCTCTGTGGGAAAACATGCACAATGGGAGAATGGTGATGAACCTGTTTGGTAGAGGAAGCTATGTTATACTGTAAGAGACATTGTCCTCGCTGTCAAAAACAATGTGAATGGTTGAACTAAGCAGCTTTTAGACCTTTAATGACCTGAGGCCATGGAAACATATGGGGACCTGGTGTGTCATTGGAAGTGACAATACAGATTGAATCCAGTGTGGTGTTTGCCTTGCCTCGAGATTTTCTCACCATAAGATGAATTGCTTTTACCTGGATATCCTAACTCATGCCCCAAAGCCATTCCCTAATGCCCCATACTTCAGTCTATCCTAGATCCGCTTACCTCTCTGACACCGCTAACAAAACGGTGCCTCTGTAAAGAGAAGATTTTCATTACACTTTCTGTGTCTGTGCTTTGCATTTTTTAATTACTTTTTCCTCTGGTGCACTATATAGTTTTGGGCACCTGAGGAAACTCAGGAAATTTGTGAAATAAAATCAATATCTCTAAAAACAGGCAGCGAGCTTAGCTAGACTGAGGATATATCAAGCCAAATATTACTTTTATTAAACAATAGTATGAGATCACAGCTGCACAAATGGCCACGTCTGTGATTACAGCACACATGGCAGTCACAGACTCACCTCCATCACAGACTCATATTCCCCTGACTGCTGATTGTGCACATCTGTCCCTAATGTCACACACATGCACACTCTCTCACACACACGTTTAACATCCGTCAGTACCACATCCGTGTTGCAAAGCGAAGCGTGCACTGTTCTTGAATGTGTTTAAAAGTATATACTTCAGTCATTAAAATATCTTTTAATGATTGAAATTATTTAGCCTATCTGGTCTCTTGTTATGTGGTCAGTAAAATCTGTATGCAAAAAAAATAGCCCATTTTTGTCAACTTGCTTACAGTCAGGACTCTTGCCTGGGCTACAGCTGTAAGGAGCCAAGGAGGAGAACACCTGAACTCTTACACGCTTTTTCTCCAGCTGTTTCACTGGGTTCCTCTCCAAAGGGCAAGGAAGAAGTGGAACATATTCTTGCCTGCAAACAAGAGACATAAAATTGCCACAAAGTATGCATTGAGTTTCCACACCATTAATGCTGGACGCATGAGAGGCAGGTTCTTATGAGCCATTAGTTCTTAAGCAGAGTATCCAGGCATATTAGCCCAAGCAGCTGGGGCAAATGGAACAGAGAAAATGTCATTGGTGGCATAAAGAGTGATTTAGTTTCTACTGTTGCCTAATGAAATGTGATCCCTGAGCTAAAGAATCACAGTTTCATACAGAGTGAGTGTCCTCTTGCTCCAGCTTGGTAAGTCAAAGACATTAAGCTTTACAACCAAATATGCACAGATCATGCAATTAGAATTTAAAAAAAAAAATCTGGGAACCCCATGGGGGTTTCATAACTCATCACATAACCTGTTATCATGTAAGACTGTTATCATGTGCACCCCCCCCCCCCCCCCCCAAGTCACAATAACTACTTTTCTTGTTAGTTTCTTGTTGTATTAGGCTTTACATGATCCACAAGCATCAAATGCCCAAAATCTCAGGTTCCACTGGAAATCCCTCTTGAGTAAAGGTAGTGTTCTGCAAAACCAAGGCCAGTCCAGCAAAACTAAGGCTCCCACAACATCACATCTTTGGCCGTGTCATTGAGCTGCTAGCAGAAGCCGCACTTCGTCATAAAAGAATGTACCCCAAAGAGTAACAAAGAGATCCCAGCCATAGAGGAATATATCGTGGAGTCACTTCAACAGAGATACACCCATTCTTCTATGTCCCCAGGCTCTGCTGGACTCTTCATTGTGGAAAAGAAAGAGGTTTCAGGTCATGCATTGACTATTGGAGCCTAAACCAAGTAACTGTAATGTAACACTAGTCCCTGCAACCTTGGAACAACTAAGAGAGCTCAAAATCTTAACAAAACTTGAAGCATGTACAGTATTAACTGGTGTGCATTTGCATGGGATATAAGTGGAAAAGAATATTTAGCACCACCACTGGACAATAAGAGGACTGCATTATGCCATATGGGCTTTCTTCAGTTCCAACAGACCTGATCTACAGTACTCCCTAGACATTTCCACAAGTGTCAGTCATGTCAAGCAATTACTGTCTTATCCTCATAGACCACCAGATTTATGACAAGGATGAAAAGGGTGAAATTAAATCACATTTTCACAAAACAGTGATTAGTGTGGACACCTAAAAGCTATTTCAGTGGACCAGAGGGGGTGCTCATGGACCAGGACAAAGTGATTGCGGTGACAAACTAGTACTCTCCTACAAACATTTAGGAGGTAAAATGCTTGCTGGGGTTAGCTAAAGTCTATTCCAGTTTCACCCGGAGACTTAACATGCGTGTATCTTCACAGATTTTTTAAGAAAAAGGCAAAGGACCTCCAATGGAAAACAGCCACTGCCCAAGCATTTGAGGAACTGAAAGAGGGTTTTAACTTTTCCCTTTAAAACCTTTATCATTGTGGCGGAGGCATTAAAGAATGAGGTTAGCGCTGTTCTCTAACCAAAACTTTAAAACACAACACCCATGCAAGATGATGCAGGCAGAATGCAACAATGACACTGGAAATGTAGGATTTCTCACATTAAAGATAACATTAAAGGACGATTTCTTTCCTCTTGGTTAGGGGAATGATAGGGGAGGTCGTCTGCCAGGTCGATGAAGGAATTGCCATTAGACTCTTCCGTGGAAACAGAGTGACCCACAAACTCATCTACATCACAGAATCTTTTATGTTCACGTTCAACCAACTACTGATAACTGACAATCACACCTGTCCTCAATCACACACAAAAAACTGGCAACAGTATACCAGTTGTGGGGTAGAAATAGAAACGGTTATGAGATCCAAAAAAAAAAAAAAAAAAACGTTTTGCTATCAGCTATTAATCTGTCTGGCATATAAATATGTGTTTTTCTTATGATATTAAAAGCCTAAAAAATGGATACCGTGAAGCTGCTATACTACACTGTGACAGATTTGCTCAATATAATCTCAGCTGTGCAGGAATATTAACTTGTTATGGTGAACTTTCGAACTTTAGTTTCCTCAAGAAATTCCCTTGCACCTTTGAATAAGAACTGAGGTATTATGGTCCCAGGACAGATCCTCAGATATGTGGACACCCAGGAGCCTGAAGCTGGAGACACGCTCTACTTCAGACCCAGAGATGTACTGTAGATAGGAGAGTGTCGGCTGCTTTTAGATGTCCAAAAACCCACTGTGGTTTGTCATCAGTCTGTAAAGGGAGTGAGGGTCAGGTGAGTGGGAAAGTATGCAAACTTGAGGAGCATGTGTCTAATTTGTGTTGCAAATTTTTTTTGGTCTTTTTTGTTTGTTTGTTTGGTTGCAGTGAGCCAGGGGAGAACAAAAAGAGCAAGCAGAGCGCGTGAGCAAGAGAAGTCCACTCAAGGCATCAAGTGCACTGAAAAGACTAACAAATTCAATATTGGCAAACGGATAAACTTTGAGTCACATCAGCCACTTGTGCACATCTTCTAACAGCTCTTCTGTCAACAGTTTTTCTCAGTGATTATCCTACGGTTGTTTGGAGAATACGATACTGACTTGGCGTCTCCTCCCTGTAGTTATGCAGAGGTACACAGTCATGGGTGACTCAGCACACAACTCTGTTAGATGCGAATATTCAGGATGTGGGTAGAGGACATGCGATTGCCCCACCTAAAACCTCCGATCTATTGGTCAGGAAGTCCAGAATCCAACTACATATCGGGGATCTCCATGCCAAGGGTCATTGAGCTTGATGACCAGATTAGGCGGAATGACAGCGTTAAATTCAGAGCTCCACTTACTGACCAATATCCTTACGCATGTGTTTTTATCAAAATGAATGAAGACCAGTGGGCATGGCATACTCTGGTGACGTTTCTGGGCATTAGGAAAACTGGTGGAAGGCTGGTGTAAGGCCCACTATGAGGTGGCACACTGTAGCAGAAAGCTTAGGCACCAGTATGACGATTGTCATCTTCATGCATGTGGGAACAGTGGCTTGTGCCACTGACAAGTTGAAGATGTCAGTAAAAACCAGTGTCAGATGTCTGTATGCCATAGCCACATGTCTGCATATGCTCTCAGGGTCACCAGTCTTTCATGCAGCCACCATTTATGCTGTGCACTTACACACGTGGACAAAATTGTTGGTACCCTTCGGTCAATGAAAGAAAAACTCACAATGGTCACAGAAATAACTTTAATTTGACAAAATTAATAATAAATAAGAATTCTATGAATGTTAACCAATGAAAGTCAGACATTGCTTTTCAACCATGCTTCAACGGAATTATAAAAAAAAAAATGAACTCATGGAACAGGCCTGGACAAAAATGATGGTACCCCTAACTTAATAGTTTGTTGCACAACCTTTAGAGGCAATCACTGCAATCAAACAATTCCTGTAACTGTCAATGAGACTTCTGCACCTCTCTGCAGGTATTTAGGCCCACTCTTCATGAGCAAGCTGCTCCAGCTGTTTCTGGTTTGAAGGGTGCCTTTTCCAGACAGCATGTTTCAGCTCCTTCCAAAGATGCTCAATAGGATTGAGGTCAGGGCTCATAGAAGGCCACTTTAGAATAGTCCAATGTTTTCCTCTTAGCCATTCTTGGGTGTTTTTAGCTGTGTTTTGGGTCATTGTCCTGTTGCAAGACCCATGACCTGCGACTGAGACCCAGCTTTCTGACACTGGCAAGCACATTTCTCTCTAGAATCCCTTGATAGTCTTGAGATTTCATTGTACCCTGCACAGATTCAAGACACCCTGTGCCAGATGCAGCAAAGCAGCCCCAGAACATAACAGAGCCTCCTCCATATTTCACAGTAGGGACAGTGTTCTTTTCTTGATATGCTTCAAGTATAATTAGCAAAATTTGCCTTGGCAAAAAGTTCCATTTTTGTCTCATCTGTCCATAGGACATTCTCCCAGAAGCCTCGTGGCTTGTCAACATGTAGTTTGGCATATTCCAGTCTGGCTTTTTTATGATTTGTTTTCAACAATGGTGTCCTCCTTGGTCGTCTCCCACATAGTCCACTTTGGCTCAAACAACGACGGATGGTGCGATCTGACACTGATGTTCCTTGAGCATGAAGTTCACCTTGGATCTCTTTAGACGTCTTTCTGGGCTCTTTTGTTACCATCCAGATTATCCGTCTCTTTGATTTGTCATCAATTTTCCTCCTGCGGCCACGTCCAGTGAGGTTGGCTACAGTCCCATGGATCTTAAATTTCTGAATAATATGTGCAGCTGTAGTCACAGGAATATCTAGCTGCTTGGAAATGGTCTTATAGCCTTTACCTTTAACATGCTTGTCTATAATTTTCTTTCGAATCTCCTGAGACAACTCTTTCCTTCGCTTCCTCTGGTCCATGTTGAGTGTGGTACATACCATATCACCAAACAACACAGTGACTACCTGGAGCCCTATATATAGGCCCACTGACTGATTACAAGATTGTAGACACCTATGATGCTAATTAGTGGACACACCTTGAATTAACATGTCCCTTTGGTCACATTATTTTCAGTATTTTCTAAGGGTACCATCATTTTTGTCCAGGCCTGTTCCATGAGTTAATTTTTTAAAATAATTCTGTTGAAGCATGGTTGAAAAGCAATGTCTGACTGTCATTGGTTAACATTCATAGAATTTTTTTAAATTATTACTTTTGTCAGATTAAAGTTATTTCTGTGACCATTGTGAGTTTTTCTTTCATTGACCGAAGGGTACCAACAATTTTGTCCACGTGTGTAGAAATTTGTGATAACATCAGAGTTGCATTGAACTAAGAAGGATGAGTCAATAATACCAAGAACGATGAGAAAGGTTCTTATATGAGTAATGTCTCTTCACATTGACAATGTAACAATTGCTGATAAACCTGGAAGCATAGTGCTAAACCTGTCAACCTGTCAGGGTAGGAATGGAAGGGCATGAAGCGATGCACCCATCATGCATAGTGCCCACAAGCCTCTGGAGGCAGTGATATGAACTGAGGATGCTTCAGTTGGTCAGGTCTACGCTAAGCGAAGTCATGTGGCAATAATGACCTGAATGTATTGCATGATCAGGGTATCACATCTATGCCTCCCCCCCCCCCCCCCCCCCCCCCAGCCCTTTTTTATTTTCTTATGGTAAAGGCAAATTCCAGGATTCAAATTGTGAAAGAGAGGCTCATAAGGAATTTTTTTTTTTTTTTTTTACACATGAACAAAACCTTAGTGTTTGTGGATTTATTTATTTATTTGTTTGTTTTTGGGCAGGCAGTGTATAAGGAGCAATTTTAATAGAGTCTGTAACTGTTTATATGATCAAGTTTACTGTAAGAAGACATTTATTTAGCTCTTTTTGTAAGGAGTCCCCGGTGTCAGCAGTAACTTTCTTGCAAACAAATTATTAAATAAAATAAAAACCGTTCGGACTGTAGGAAAGCACATCAAGTAAAAATTTTAAACATCACCACATGGAGGCTGGTGAAGGAAGGACTGTTCATAGCTGCTATTACTTAAGTTAAAATTAGAGCTAGCTTGTTTTTTTGATTGCTCCAATAAATTAGATTTTTGTATACTTAAGAAAAAATGAGAACAATATAAAAGTACTTTTAAAGTTAGTGTATTTAAATGATCATGGGATGAGAGGGAAACATTTTTTTGTTGGAAAATAGTGATGTCCAGCCTTTGTATAGGGCTGCATCGCATAAACGATTTGTTTCCTATAACAGCTTCTCCATTACATACTGCATGTTGTTCATATTTCTGGTTCGACTTCATCTCACATTGACTTCAACAGTTTTGACACTCTCTTCTAATTTTATAAAGTCTATGTTTAGCAGAAAGTCAACATGTGCCACACAAGAAAAACAGGAGAAAAAGAAAACATGCTTCTGCCCCCATCCCCCCCTTACCACCACCACAACTCTCTTTCACTAATAGTATAATTGGTTGTTTCTTTTTCTCTTCATGTGGCTAAGGCCGATCGTTATCAGAGGCGCCATTGGAAGGTGGAAGATGGCGGCAGCGTGCGGCATGTGTATGTGTGTGTGTCCATTCCTGCGCACACTGTGTGGTCTACGATGGGAACTGGCACGTTGTCGCTACCGCTGTGTTTGTTTAAGGGGTCCCAAGCCTGTCACATCTCTTTAGTGACACACTTGGGACATGGTGGTGCCTCCTGCACTCCAGAAACATCGGAAATAGGAAATATCGGTCTATACGTTTTCATGGTAGAAGGATCAAAAACAGATACAAACGCAAATCGTGTGTGTCGGTTGTAACTAAAACGCAAACAAGAGTTAACAGCAGAATTACTGTATGTGCTCAGTTTAACCACGCAAGGAATTAAAAAAAAATTATATACTCACACTACATTTCAAATAGACCTCCATAACAATTAATAGACAGGTAGGTTTCGTCATCACAAGCTTTAACATCAAGTAAGCTGTGTAACCCATGTTATTGTTGTTGGCATTATCATGACTTCTTTAATGAAAGGTGATTTTAATATTGTTATACATATACAGTACAGTACAAATATTATACATATTTTATACACGTTTAAACATATCTAATTAATCTGCAGGCTTTATACTAGGTGTGCCTCCATAAACATACCATATCTGTGAAAAAGTATATTTAAAAATATAGATAATTGTGCCAAAATGTTTTAAATAAATATGTAAGCATCCAACCAAAACTGCACTTAAGGATTTTTTTTTAACTAAATGCTCATTTCAGGTTTTAACTGAATGCTGTCTAAGTTAATATCATGTAAAAAAAAAAAAAAAAAATCCTTTAACTGTGAGGGGTGTTATATATAATCCCCTGCTACACTGACACACTTATCCCAGCGTTTCACTATTGCTTGGATACCATCAAGGTAGAAAGTTTTCTCGGTACTCCGGAACTTTGAGCAGACTGCCTGCTTCACATCTCAAATACTGGCCCCCCAGGAACTCCTTTAAAATGGCCCAAACATGTGGAAATCTCTTGGCGTGGGGTCAGGACTATACGGAGGATGTGGCAATAACTCCCAGCCAAGTTCCTGTAATGAGCAAATGGTGCAGTGGGCTGTATGAGGTCCCTTTGGTGATCAATCCAGGCTGTTTTTTCCTGAGAGAGTTCCGCTCGCTGAATGTTCACAGGAACAATTCTGAGCCACCTTAATCAGGATCATCATTCATGAACATACACTCACTCTCACTCTCTCATCGTCTATACCGCTTTATCCTGTATTCAGGGTCACATGGGGCCTGGAGCCTATCCCAGGAGACTTAGGGCACAAGGCGGGGTACATCCTGGACAGGGTGCCAATCCATCGCAGGGCACACAGACATACACTCACTTTCACACTCATTCACACACTACAGGCAATTTGGGAACGCCAGTTAACCTAATCTGCATGTCTGCATGGACTTTGGACTGTGGGAGGAAACCGGAGTACCCGGAGGAAACCCACCAAGCACGGGGAGACAATGCTACCCACTACACCACCTTTAAAAAGTTTGCACCATTCAAATATTTTACTGTCTATATATTAGCTAGACTTTTGACATAGCTGACATAGTTTATGCTAGCTACTATAGTCCAACCTGTCATCAGCAATAGAAAAAGACAACTAGGTTAAATATACTATAACTAGTTAAAGTTAAAACCTACCTCAATATGCTTTAATAATAATAAATTTAATCAGACATAGTTCATTCTTTCTCACATGACCCTTTGCAGCACTAAGTACATATTTAACGCTAACATGTAGTTAATGGTATTGGATGAGAAATTCACAGATTACAATTTTTCATAGATACAAAGTACATTGATAAAGTAACTTTGGATGCTTTAAGCTAGCATGCAAATAAAATGCACCAGATCCCATTTAACTGCTGTTTAAGAAAAGAAAAATTCAGCAGTTCTCAACCTAGAAACAAATGTATATATATATATATATATATATATATATATATATATATATATATATATATATATATATATATGCACTGAAGAATAAAACTGATTACTACTACATAATTTAATGTCTGTTTTTGTTCTGCTTTGTAAGTGTACAGTAACTGACTTGAGCTCACTGTATAACCACCACTGAACAGAGGGTGGTGAATCATTCTCTACACAGCTGACACTTATGTGGTAGTGTGTATGGTGCTGATAGTGTATCAGGTACGTCAGCTCGAGGTCTTAAACAGTTTGAAGTTTTATTGGTCACTTTGTTAAAAACACTTAACTTGTTAGTTTTAAGGCTTAGATACTACTTATCTTTCAGATGGCATTTTTTCCCATGTTAATTGTCCTTTACTTCTTTATCAGTGTCAGTTTCTGACCACATAACCAAAGTTTGTTCATAGTTTGGGCGGACAAACTGTCAGTTGAAGCAGTCAGTAATTGTACATGTACTGTACAAAGCTAACCAATTTGGTGTCTGTAACTGACAAAATGACCATGTCTGTATCCTGTAGGTGCCATTGGAACTGGCAAGTATGTGTTGGTCATTCATCATTTTTTGGGCCTGTGTAAATATTTCAGAGTAAAAGCTTGAATTAGAAAAATTGACCTATTTACTATAACAAATAATGAGGTACAGTATATATTGCATGCACATGTTAATATTGTAGCAAAATTAAAGGTCTTTAAATGCAAGCCAGAAACACTATTGTTATTATCAATTATCAAGTACCCCATGGCATTTTTGGCCTAGTTTGCATTAAACACTTCCTGCATTCGTGAAAAAAGTTGACAACTTATCAACTGTGGTGTTATTTGATATTGGGAATCCTAATCTACTCTCTAAAAGGCTCTGTATCCTTTCTGCTTTCAACATTAAAGCAGGACTTGATTACAGTACAATACGCTGTCCTTTCTATTCCCGTTAAAAATCTTCCCAGTCTTTTCACTGTCCAAGTTCATTGTCTGTCAACACAAAGATGTGTTGCATGTGAATAATGCCAAGCGACTCCAGTTACCTCTGTGAGTTTTTAGCTTGCAAAAGTAACAATGACTGTAAAAAATGACCTCAACTTTGATCAAAGGCTTTTACAAGTGAAGCTGAAGTTTAAGATATACTTCCACAGAAACCTGACCCAATTTGTGCTGCATCATACAGCAGCGCATCTACTGCTGCTTGATTGGTCTACGTGGACGGTCTCAGCTGCGCTCCTGTGTGAGTTTAATCACCAGTAATCGGCTCTCTGCAGGCCAGACTGTCCCGAGGTGGACGCAGATAGTGGGCCGGCTCTAACGGAAACACAAGAGGGGAGCAAGAGATAACGCGCTCTTCTCTTTTTCTTGGAAGTCGCATCGCAAACGTTCCACTATGGGGGTACTGGCCAGGAACAACACTGGTGTGGAGCCTATAAGGAAGGAGGACCCTAAAAGCCCTCTTTATTCTTTTATTGTTTTGTAATAAACCGTACTTATGTGGTACCCTTTATGTACTTAAAGGAGAGCTAGAACACAAGTGAAGTATACAGTACCGGTCACACTCAGAAAAAGAATTTAGCATTGTTTAGATTTACATATTGATATTATGTATATTTTATTAAAATAAATTCACTTTGCAATGACCCTCATTTTATTTAATTAGTTTAACCTAAACATTAAAACATTTCAACTTACATTTTTTGACTTGAGTGGAGATTTCTCCCTCATTTCTCCCTCAACATTTAAATATGTTTTTGCATGAACCATTTTCCAGCAAATGATCAGAAACAAGTACAAGATAAATATATGAGTTAAGGCAGTCATTCTCAAAGTGCCGTCCAGAAACTTGAACAATGAAAAATAGCCAACTTATTCGAAATCTTACAAAAAACAAAAACAAAAAAAAAATCACACATCTTTATCAAAAGAATTATTTTGTGTTCAAAACTATAGATTTATTTTGAAATTTATTTAAAAATTAATTGTAAACCTATTTACAATGTAAACCTATTTACAATGTCATCTTAAATCTAATGAATTCTGCTTTGTTCAAGAGTGAAAAAAATGCTCCATTGAATGTTTAATGTATTGTGGTTCACATTTGAACCATAAGCCTAATATTTAAAGAGCAAGAACATGTTTTATAAAATAACTGTGTATTCTATTTAATAGGATCTCTGGTTGTAAAATATTTTTTTTTTCCTGATATTAACGTATGAAGAGTTAACTTAAAATAAAAAGTGAAATAAAACTAAAAAACAGTTTCATTTATAAATGTAGTACATTATACTGCAAATATTTTGAATTACATATAACCCAAGCACATAAGCGACGTGGTTTTCCGGTACATCCAGATTTCCCTTACTGTGTCTTTTACAACTTCCTGTCTGTTGTAGGCTGCTGGAGAGGAAACACTAGCTTAAACCCTGTTATCAGTACTAACCCTATTAGTCAATAATCTCGGTTTCAAATTGTCTACAATTACATTAATATTTTTGACAGATATTCATGCCTAGTGGACTAACCAGAGAAACTGGTACTGTGGACAAACACCAGCTAACAAGCAAGGACAAGACATTTGTACGGAGCTTCACTTAAAAACATTAGCTACTGCACCATATAGTTAGTCACAAAGCAAAACGTTATACAAGCAATAGTCATGATACCTAATAAAACACTAATTACATTGTCAGAGAAGTGGCAATAATTGCAGGGTGCATCAGTATATAGTTAATAGGAGGGGCATTCAAGTCAAACCAGAATTCATGATGGAATTTTTTGTGTGTGTGAAAGAAGGCAATCCGATTAGATGGATGAGACTCTTAGCTAAAGTAACATTTGAATGGTGCAAAGGTTTTTTAGGAATGTTGTACGTCCATGAATGACGAGGTTGATTAGAGCTCACTGCAGTGTGACCATTCAGTGAGTGGAATGCCTGATCCTTGAAAATTGATGGATAATTTGTCATCAGTTTCTAGAAGAGAGCATCTGTCTGTGCGAACTGTATACACACAATCATTCATGAACGCCGACTGCACATTACAGGAACTTGACTGGGACTATCTCCAGTGGTTCTGACCTCACTCCAGGTTTAGGCCATTAATGGAGTTCGTGAGAGGCCAGCAATTCAGATGTGATGCAGGCAGTCTGATCAAGATCCAGAAAACTTTCCAACTTGATGGTATCCAAGTAACACAGAGATAAGTGTGTTGCAAGGGATTATGTAGAAAAATAAAAGTAGTTTCACTCTTATACTGTAACTGTGCTATTATTTTGCACAATCAAAAGTCAGTTTTGACTTGAATGCCCCTCGTATGTATGTTACTAAAGTAGACTTGTAAGCAACATGCCTTGATATGAAATAACATTAACCCCTTAAATACAGCTGTACGTAAACAATGTAATATAATAATGTTAATGTTATAATAAACATTAATAATATTAATGTGCTTCGACAATAATGTTCATGTCCAAGCAGGATTCTGGTACAGAAAAAAAAAAAATCCAGCAAATTGTAAAGGTTTTCAATTATCCAAATGTATATATTTATTTATTTAGTTGTTTGAAATACTATTTAAATAATAAATTGTTTTAAAAGATTAATCCATTTGGAGGTTTTCAAACTTCAGCTGTTTTTACTGATAAGCTTGAAATGGCGGTGGTGGTGGTGTGTGTGTGTGTGTGTGTGTGTGTGTGTGTGTGTGTGTAGCTTCTCTTTCTTAACTAGCACTCATTCATTATCTATAAAAATGTTTCGTTGACCTCTGGGTTTAAAGTGTTTATTTAATCTCTCTCCTATCTTTTGCTTGGATTTACACTTAAGATGAACATTAGTCTAATCCACAAGTGCGAGACTCCCTTAACAGCACCAATATTTGCGTTTAGCATATTTATTAGCAATCAAATTCCAGCATAAGTGCTTTCTTTTAGAAAACATAAAGGCGACCTTGTGGTATTGTATCAGTAGATAAGCATATAAAAGAGGAGCAGGTAACGCTGGCAGTTCTCTGTTTAAGCAGCCCGAGGGTGCGCTGTAGAACTTCAACACAAGCTAAATTATGGACTTATCATTCTGAGAGCTTCAAAGAGTACCAACCACAAAGTAAACTATTAGGCAACAATTACATGAAATATGACTGTACTAACCAAGGGAGAAATGTTCCAGCTGTGTTTAAAAATACATTTAAAGTGCGGCTTTTGGATGGAACATTAAAAGGGAGCGTTTGAATAAAATTAAAAAAACATCAATCGCTTCAAGAGCTTGTTAGTTATTGTATGAATTAAGCTTTTTTTGTCAGAATCAAAACCTGTGCATGGTGCTCTTTCTATCCATTTTTTGTCCATTCATCCCTCTCTCTTCCCCACTCTTCACTTTCACAGAGTGCCAGTTGGCTCAGTAAACACCTACGACACATCGACAGGTCCAGACTTACTATACACTCCTCACTGTCAGAACTATAGCTTGATTGAAGTTACTGAATAATACACTTTACCATGTAGGACTGTATAATATGCTGAGTGTTTAAGGGTTTCATTTACAGCTTTGGCATATGACCAGGCAAAGTGCCAAGCACCACACACATATATCTGTTCGCATTCTCTTTCTTGCTTGCTCCCACTTTTGCATCATCTCCCTTATTTGCTTTTTCTTTCATCAGAAACTACAGTTAACAGGCTGATATCCTGCACCGTCAGCTTCCTGAGATGTGTGTGTGTTAATGTGTGCATACTGAACACCACCTCTCAATTCTGTGGATAACCCTGGAGTTTCCAGGGAGTTCCCTGTCTGTACCGAGGCCTTATCCTGTTCTCTTTGGACAAGCACAGAACAAAACAAAAAAAATCTGATTTGAGGTTAAATACACCAGAAGATTTTTAAATAAAATATCCTTATAGCAGTTGAAACATGGGGTGAGGCATATCTGAAGATCTCCCAAAGTGCAATAGAAACAATGAATGACATTTACTGTGTAGGATTCCCAACTGTTTTGAGTAAGACCAGTTTCTAATAGAACAAGACATAAGCTTGAAAAGCATGGAAATGTTAACTCCAGGTCTGTACAACAACGATGAACTGGTTTCAGAGGAGAAAGTGGAATTGGGGGAGTGGGGAGAGAGAACTCAGATTACACCTGATACTCATTACAAGGTGTTTGTCATTAGCATCCCTGTGAAATGAATGAGATCAATGATTTGACGCATTGAAAAGTCATGCATGCCTTGAGCAAAAACAACAACAACAAAAATATGCTGCAACAAACACTGATGTGCAAATAAAGTATGCCATCCCAAGATTTTACAAAATCTCCATGTATTCATTGTTTTCAATTGTTCTATATACTGGGACAAATGAGCAATCTACATAGAGTGACTGATATTTAGACATTAAACCATTTTTAATATCTTACTTTTTTTTGCTTGCAGTAATAAATGAACACCTGTAAAAAGCTATAAATGATATAAATTATTACAACATAATAATTAGAACACAGGAGCATTAGACGTGGTTTCATTAATGACAGAGTACTCCTGGGAGCACACATAGCCTGACAGGAGCCTCTCATGATTATTAGCAGCTGAAAAAGTCCTATTGGAAGCCACTTCCACAACCTGCTCTACCCGTTTGCCTTGGAGAAATTAGCTTTAGTATCTACACTGGCTGAAAGCTAAGAGGCATCAGAGCCGACTCCTGATACACAGCATATCCATAGAGCATAGTAAGATCATTTAAATGAGGTACATGGAGACCAGGAAATGACTCAAGTTACCGAATCAGCCCTTAAATCCCCCAACACTTTGACTCATCATGTTTGACTCTTGAACAAAAATTCACATTCAGCGTGAAAACAGTCTTTAGATATTGTACTTTTTACTACATATTTATGCTTAACTTGAGTGCTATTTAATACTTCCTGCTGTACAAGACAAAAAACGGTTTTCTCTTTTAGTTTTTATTTAGATCATCAAAACACTCATTACAAATCTCAATGACTCATTCTCTTCTTTCATCCACCCAATGAATGAGCACTGTTTATCATTTGATGGGCTCTGTTTAGCACCAATTTTTTTTTTAAATAATGTGTACAATAAAGTTCATCAATGTACAATAAATAAATATCTGCAATGACTATCCCATGATACCTGATGTAATTAGCAATTCAGCTATCTGTGACGCTAGATAAGCCAGATAGTGTGGAACTTTGGTAGCATTAGCACCCTGTCAAATACCTCAGTAAAACACACTTATCAGCAGCTATTCGTACAAAATAAAGCATTTTCTTTGCCTCCAGAGAAGACATGAATTTGAGCAATAATTTAGAGGTAAGTTAGCTAAGTTAGTCAGTTTTTGTTGTTAATGCTATGTATGTAAGTTTAGCCTAAATTCCACTAGCTAATCATACTGGCTAAGCATTAATGTAAATTCAATTCTAGGTAATAATAAATAATTTAAATAAAAAACACCATATAAATGCTGAAGATGAGTAATTAAAGTAACTTTTCACATAAATAATCCTGACATTTACTCAATTTTAGCAGTTTCAACGCTTATTATTTTATTTATTAATACTTGAAGCTGCTTTTAATGTTTGAATGCTTTTAATCAGCTATATTTATGTAGAAATAACTTTTAGTACTTAGTCCAACCTTGTAACAATTTTTAAACAAGCAAAAACACAAAACATGACTTTTTTTCCCCCTCTCTTAGAAAACAAAGTACTTAACCACTATATTTGATTGTTATTATGCCAACAAGCTATTTGCATTTGTTCATTTGGCTGGCACTTTTAACCAAAGCAACTTATAGCAGAGACAGGATACAACTGAGCAGTTGAGGATTAAGGGTCTTGCTCAAGGCTTAACGGTGGCAACTTTCAAGATTTCTAGTCCTACTGATC
Organism: Clarias fuscus; assembly: GCA_030347435.1. NCBI lineage: Eukaryota > Metazoa > Chordata > Actinopteri > Siluriformes > Clariidae > Clarias > Clarias fuscus. The sequence goes on along the minus strand of CM059205.1, from coordinate 10,152,173 downwards.
AATTGCCCAAAGCATTAATCAGTAAGCCACCTTTACCTCGTATTTCCATTATAATTTATAACATAGCACTGTTATACGTGTACGTATAAATTTGTTTATACGTATTCATTAAGAATACTTGGCATAGCTGGTACTGAATTGTTAACCAGAGAAACCTGTCCTATGCTATTTGCTAACCCAAATGCTAGCACCTTCTAGCACTTACATATTCCCTGCTGTTACATCCATGTTCTGTTCAGTGAGCTCACTAGGGTCCACCTACTATTCTGTTTGCACATTGTTCTAAGTCTAATACTCAATTAAGATAGTGTGTGGAAAAAAAACCCCAAAGCAAGTATTTGTCTCTAATAATTGAGAATGAAATTAAGCAACACCTGTGTTCTTATCAGACTGCTAATGGGTTCATTAGTTCTGCATAATTAGCCTGGTAAGTCTAATCAATATCTTAATAAATCTTGTCAGGGTCTCAGCATGTGGTAGTGTGCTTACTTTTGCCTCCTGTAAGGACACAAAGGAAAATGCACTTGTTCATTTAGGATTCACTAGTTTTAATTGCGCTCCAAATTTGAAAGAAATATGTTATATAAGCGGGTAATACAAGACGTTACTGGTGTCACGTCTTATACCACACTATTAGGAAACATGTTTCTTTCAGGTTTATGTGAAAAGATTGAGGTTATACGTTTTTGAACCCTTCAAACCCCAAAGCACTCAGTTGTATTTAGGGAATTTTCATTGGGGGTATTCCTAAGGGTCCTAGGTTTATACCTTATACATACTAAGTAAATATGTGCACAAGATCTAATCATGAGTTCTCACACTTTTCTGTGCCAGTTACTATTCATCTCTTCTTGCTGTTGTTACATGTACAAAGTGGCTTGCTAACTCCTGTGATTACTGTGGCTTAAAATTCCAATTGTAATTGCAACTGATCATGGCCAAAACAGGATGAACAGGAACTTTTGGTACTAAATGCTTATAACGCCGAACTAATTTAATCCTACAATTACATTTAATTTAAGAGCTGTTTTATTGATTTTTAAGCTCATGTATGTACTCCTGAAACTCTCAAGGGTACTAACTGACATGCATAAAAATCCACACAACTGCCCTAGTTACAGTAGGTCAGTTTATGATATGTGTCTTTTACATTGTGTGGGAAATTCAAGTCATGTTTTGGTTTTTTTTTCAATAGTAATATTTGCACTAAACATCTGCTTTGGATTTTTGCATAAGAACACTTACATATATTTGAAATAAATTGTGTATTTTATGTTATTTTTTGTTTCTCTCCATGTAATATGCAGGATACAACAAGTCAGCAAGGCAAGTAGGGCTGTGTGATTTTATTTATATCAGAAATTTTCCATAATTTTCCACACAGAATATCTACACGATACTGTCACCCTAATTGTTAGGTTTTGGTTTCTGCCTTAAGGGTGTTTTATGAATGAAGAGTGTTATGAAACTGACAGAGGGAGTGAGTGAATCTGCACTTTTGAGGGTTGATATTATGGCCATGATAATGATGACAGGTTTTTTATGTCTCCATCTTTAAAAAAAAAAAAAAAAAGTAGAAAGAGAGAGAGAGGGTTTTCCAAGCACTTAAGATAAATGAAATGTGCTACTTTTTTTAACTTATCACTGTAACACAGCAAGCTTACTATTTCAGGTCAAAATGAGTCAACATGGCTTGCAAATCTTGTTGCTTGCTTGTTGATTTATGCACCAACTCTTCATGATCTATGCAAAGTACGACCACTGCCTGGATCGGTCAATGAAAACAACTGGTCACCTGTATCCTAATTTATCTTTAGTTGTTCCTTTTTTCTTTCTTTTTCCAATGTTCAGTTTTTCCAAATGCCAGTATGTTCAACATGATATGGTATTGCTGAACTGTATTTCATATCTTCCTGTATGTATGTTTTAAAGTTTAAAGCAGTGCAACCACTTTTACTGAAAAGTACCAAAATAACATTATATTTATAGTATAATCATTTATTCTATATCTTATTTTAATTATTTATGTAGTATGAACACATTATCAGGCATGTCAATATATTTATTTCAATTAATATTGTTTATATTGCTAATAATGGAGATTAAAATATCTTGGGTATTTTCTAAATAAGATCTTCCTATTCACACTATTTGAGGAACCAGTCAGAGGGACAGCTGTTGCTAAGTACAAAACTTGAGACATTATTTCACTTCACTTTTCTGCATAAAGAATCGAAAAAGACAGAGAGCAGGTGTGCAAATAATTGCTTTCCTCAGGTACATTCCTGATGTGTGGCACCATGGAGGAAACAGATTCCTGGACTGGTTCCTCATGTGCACTTTTGACCCTAGGGCGCTTACAGACGACTGGAAAACATGTGTTTGAAATTGTATAAGTGAAATTTTATTTGACTGTTTTCATGTTTCATCAGTAAGCAGAGTGATGAAACGAAACCATAAGTCATAAAACACCTTCAAGATTTATACAAGTCCAGGCACCTCAACTTATACAAGTAGATATCCAAATGATATGGAAAATTATATTGAGAATATAAAGAAAAACTATTTTATATATATATATATATATATATATATATATATATATATATATATATATATATATATATATATATAATTTTATATTATTTTATATTATATATAATATTTTTAATATACAATTTAAAAAAAAAAGGTATGGTGGGTTGTTCAGTTGACCATTACAATCAGAGTGAACTCCACTATAGTGGTTATTTGAATGCAGTTGCTCTGATAGTTTTAGAACTTAAATAGCCAAGAGCAGTTTTGCACCCAAGTCTGTCAGTGAACAGTTTAATAACATCAGCGACTTTATGTTAATTCAAATGCATTTCCTGTTAAACAGCTGTACTTTTCACTTTATAACACAGTTACAGGAATCATGTCCTCTCTGGGAGCTTTTCCTTGTCACTGTCACCTCTAACTAGCTCACTATGGACAATTTGATAAAGCTATAAAATAATAAATATATGCAGTTCTTATATAGATGGATCATTTTTATTCTTGTAACACTGCTTTGTGACAATATTTATCTTTAAAAGTGCAATATAAATAAAGTTAAATTGAACTGAATTTCATTTCGTTGAGTTCAACTGGGTGGCATGGTACTGTCGTAGAGTGTTGAGCATTGTGGCCTCACAACAAAAGTTCAAATCTGGCCTTTGGGTCCGTGTGCCTGGAGTTTGCATGTTCTCTCCGTGCTTGGTGGGTTTCATCTGGGTACTCCGATTTCTTCACACAGTCCAAAGACATGCAGATTAGGTTCATTGGCATTTCCAAATTGTCTGTAGTGTGTGAGTGAGTGTGATGGTTTGGCACCCTCTGAGTCCCCTGGCAAGGGTAGTACAGAGAATGACTGAGAGAGAGTGAATTGAATTTAATTGAACTAAAAAAATAGTAAAATTAATAAATACAAAGCAAAGGTACATAGTGCTTTTTGTTTAATTAAACATGAAAATGAATCACAGCCATAATATATTGCTTGCTAAACTCTGAATGAAATAGATCATCCTAAAGTGCCAAATGCATAATCCAGGCATTTGTTTTGTTTCGTAATAGAGGTAAAATAAAAAATTAAAAAATTAAAAAATTAAAAAAACAATATAATCTTGAACGATGAGTTGAACTGAAATGGTTTTCATCAGCTTCTAACTGTGCTCACAGAGAAACCCTCAGCTCTACTTTTCTACATACTGTAAAACCTTTAAATGTTTCCCCAGTAGTGCAGTTTAGGAATACTTATGGGTCTTTTTTTCTTTATGTGTGCAATGGATCCTGCTTCATATGATTTCTTTCTCAAACATTAGCAAATTAACTATTTGCTCTTATTGTTAGGAAAACGTTCTTGGTGCATCATGTGAGTAAAAAAAATCACCAAGTTCTTTGGAAGAACCTTTGGAATTTCTTGCAATACTTCCAAAATATTCTTCATTGTCACCATCTACTCACATGCTGCAAGACAGACTACTGAATTCCATGAAGACCATGAATTTCTTCTACAGGAAGAGTTTGAGTTCTGATTACAAATCAAGGCCAGCATTTTTTTGCTTTTTCATTTCCCATGGTCGTCCATGACTGATTGTTCCGCCTCTCCCCTTATTCATTGCTTGTTCTCGTTTGAAGCATTAGCGAAGGTGCCGTCTCCATGCTGCTTTTTCACATCATGCACGGAAGCAAATTTGTATTAGATAGCTGTGGATTTCCCCTGCTTTTTGCAAGATGGGGGATAATTACTACTCTGGAGCCTGTAGATTAGACTGTAATAGAGTTTTGAAGTGCCTGAGTGAAAAAAACAGTAGAAAGAGAAGACAAACACAGGGAGGCTGGGGAGGGGGTTGTATCAGCTACAGTCATCACACAGAACACACACAGCCAGGAGCTATTACTGAGCAACTGTCTCATGCACCATGTTACAGGATGCATTCAAACTGCCACAGCTTTTTTCTCAATGCGTGTTAATTTCATTACTTCTTAGTGTCTAAATCTAAATCTTATATGTTAAGGTTTGAAAACTTTTAATGGTATACAAAAAGATGTCAGAGGAACAGGACATCCTGTATTAGCTACCAGTCAATATGCAAATTTCCAGGATGTTTACAGCATCATTTCCTCTCCACGGCTCTGAACGTAGTTGAGCTTTTTTCTTGTTCAGTTTGGTGATTTAACATATATATATATATATATATATATATATATATATATATATATATATATATATATATATACATACACATACATACACTTGAGGAAAAGAAACACGTATGATGTATGTTGTAATGTTGTATTGCCATAATATTATTATATATTATATAATTATAAACTTTTGTTAAAGTGTGTTTACATTTGGCTGACTTATATATATGATGCATTTTCTCTTTTATTGTCTTGGCTCCATACATTCTGTGGCCTCCGAGGTCACATTTGTGACTAAAGCCTTGTCCACATGGTTGTGCCTCTCTGGCATGGACCAGTGGAAGTGAAAGGGCTCGTTCTGTTGTAATGAGTGTTTAACCCGGCTAGAGCGAGCAGGGCGCTACGAGGGAGGTACTAGCACCCGGTGCAAATATTTACCCAGCCACGCTGATTTGTCAAGCTGGACAAGGTGCTGGAAAATTGATGACCACCTGCATTCAAGCATCCCATTACTGTGATAAATGAAGTGGAAGCCTGCACTGCACAACGGAATTGCGATCCCATTAAACACTGTGTTGATTATTTCACAAAAAGCACAATATACCTGGCAAGCCTGATGTACCAGTCATGTTGCATCATGGGAAGAACTACTTTTATTATTGATGAAGAAAAACTAAGTTTCATAATTGACACCCAGCTGAGACACCAAGGTTTTCACACACACCCCACAATCTTAACAAACAAGAAATGTTGCTCAGAGAGAAAGTCACATTGTTCTACAGATTTCTTTTTTGTTCATGTGAGAAAATGGAACTATGTCCTTGATGTTCAAAGGTAAGTAAGTGATAGGTGTTTTATTTACCCAGACACAACAATTAGTCAAACTGGACAACTGGACACCTGCATTCAGGAATTCCACTGCTGTGATAAATGAACAGGAACAGGTTTCTTGAATGAACCGCAATCCCATTAAATCCCAGTCTTGGTCATTTCACAAAATATATGTTTTGTGAAATATTACAAATATTTGATTTACAGAATTAATTTGTGGATTCCCTTTTTTTCCCCAGATTGTTACATGATCAAAACTTTTCAAACTTTCAAATGTAAATCAAACAGACAGCTTTCACAAAACTTGCAGTAAGGAAAATTGTTGCCGAGCAAAGTAAGGGTTCTTATATCAGGTTGGATTTTGCAATGCTTTCAATAAAAATGTAAATTTATAACAGCCAAAAAAAAGTCATCTAACTAGTGTCCTAAAAAATGTAATTTCTCTCTGCTTCCATTCATCACAGCAAAATTGCTTCTGAATCCAAAGGCCAGTTAAAGCAATTTGGACAAATATGTTCCTTGCAGTGCCAAATTTATGTAATTCAGTATCAACCCTAACTCTGCACACGTACACAGTACACATGTCTATAGAGATAAAGAAAGTCATATAAACACTGGCTATCATACACATCATGCATAGTACACATTTGGCCAAGCTCAAATTACTTTAAAGACACAGAAGTATGAAAGCATGCGAGGGTGGAGACTTGGCCTCCTCTGTCGTATCTCCTCATTCCTCTAGTGTGATCTCTGACTACAACAAACTGCCTGCAATTTACAACTGCCCTAACCATTGGCTGGAGGGCTGTGTGTGTGTGTGTGTGTGTGTGTGTGTGTGTGTGTGTGTGTGTGTGTGTGTGTGTGTGTGTGTGTGTGTGTGTGTGTGTGTGTGTCCAAGCTTATCAAGAGCAACCTCACAAATGATAAATGTCATTTAAGGATATAAGGGGAGTTGAAATTTTATATTTTGTAAAGGGTAAAAATGACTTAAATTAAAAATAATTTAATTTTCATAAATAGGTGGAATATTCCTGAAGAAGAATTATTGGAAATATTTTTATACAAATAAAACTAATTTAATGAATTCAGAAAGCAGTAAGCTAATCTGCATCACTACATTAATGCATTTGACTATAACTTTGAATCAAATAACACCAAAAAAGATCAACAAATAAGCTTGAAATGAAAATAAACATACAATATTGTGTAAGAAAAGTGTGCACTTGCATGAAGCACAGCCATGTGGTACTATTTGTTTGCTCACAGCTCAAACAAGGTTAAAGGAGCGACTGCCTTTTCTATACGAGGCAAATTATTATTATTATTATTATTATTATTATTATTATTATTATTATTATTTAAAAATGTATATTATTTGGGCTTATTTGGGCAATACCGGTTTATCCAGGTACTCAAACACGAGGCAGGCCAGTGAACAGAGATCACATACCGAATGATATTAACATTTGAACAAAGGCAAGTGGAAACAGACACGTCTTTCCGTCTCTGTAATCTGCCTCAAACGAAACTCCGCATCCGTTTGCCGTTAGTTTTCCCCACAGCACCGACATGCAGGCTGTCCTGTGGAATCCTTTATCTGACTACATCTCGGAAAATGAAACCGTATTCACAAGGAAGCTGCTCTGTCTGCCAAACTGCAATCATACTACAATCTGTTTAATTTTGTTTAGACAAAAAAGAGAGAGAGAACTTCCTTTTCACTTTGAACACAGACTCAAGAATCTGACTTCTAGCCTACATAAATATAGTGCACTTATTTATTCACTCCGATGGCATGCACGATATATTGTCGAAATTATGATGTACTTGTTAATAATAATAATAATAATAATAATAATAATAATAATAATAAATAAGGAAGAACAATAATAATAAGATGAAGAAGATTAATAACTTGATCAACTGTGCGTTTGTTTCTTTTGACTATTAGTTAGTTTATTGATTTGTTGGTTTATTGGTTTAGTTATTGCTTCTCTATCAATTTTCTGTTTTAAACCTCGCCACAATAAACGATCTGTTTGGAAATAAATGTACTGTAATATTTATTCGGAAACATTTCATTAAATTCTTTAAAATTACATCACTGTAATCACTACATTTATAATATGATCATGTTTCTTTTGTTGTTGCTATAATTAAGTGGAGGCATGTTGTAAATATCATGAAAGAAAGAAAGAAAAAAGAAAGAAAGAAAGAAAGAAAGAACATGTATGTTATAAATATATACAAAAAATATTCTTATTTATTTATGTATTTATGTATTTATTTATTTCATTTTCAGTATACCCTCTACATCAGAGGAAAAAAAACTGATTTATCATACACGGAATGTAAAAGTCTGATTAAGGGTTAAACTTGATTTTTTAAAAAATGATACGCTTGGACTTTATTCTTTAGCTATGTAATTTTGGTGATGGAGTTTCAGCATTTTTAAGTAAAACAGATTTCTGTCATATTTCATTTAGCACTCAGTGATAGTTTTGAACAGGCGGCCTATAATTATCACTTTTCGTTTTACTTAAAATGCTGTAAAATAACGGGATGTAACGAAATGTTGCCATAGTATACGTGCTTTAAGGTGGAGTGTGTATGTTTACACTAAATTAAGTAATAAATCCTATAAAAATCTAACAGTTTTTCCTGATTGTTCTTATTACACTGTAACATGTAAAGCACGAGTAGGTTTTGCGTCTTAAAACTTCCCACCTTGTCTCTAAACACGATTTCGGCCACCATAAACTCCTTCTTTGCATAATAATCAGCTGAAAGAATAGGCTTATTTACTTAGACGTCATTAGTTTGCGCTGAGTCTGCTGTTTGACATTAAGATTATCATGTTGTTTCGATGGTCCTGAAATTTCACAGCTCGTCTTTCGCTTGGTAATTAGTTGTGAATATTCGATTCGGACAAATTAATATCAGGCCTCCTGCGTGTCTTCTGATCGGCTTCATTTAAATATGAAAGTCTGAGCCTCTGGTCGAAACTCGCAGTGCAAACTTCACTTCACAGCTTTGTGTTTGCAGTGTGTGTGTGTGTGTGTGTGTGTGTGTGTGTTAAGAGTAACTGCACAGCCAGTGTTTCGATGGCCGGTTGCCATCTGTTTGTTTTTAATATCCCAATTGATAATATAGTGTACACTTAATGTGTGTGTTCATGTCTGTGTGTGATTCTTGCGCTGTTTACTTTCATGGTGCATGTTCCTTTACACATGTGTGTGTGTATGTGTGTGAAAGAGAGAGAGAGAGAGAGAGAGAGAGAGAGAGAGAGATACTTACAGTACTGTTCAGAGAAACTTGCGCCCTCTATGTGTGCTTCATTTCTCTCTCTCTCTCTCTCTCTCTCTCTCTCTCTCTCTCTCTATATATATATATATATATATATATGTATTCATGATGATGTTATAAAAAATGATAAAGATTTTACTTGACATACGATGTCAAGTAAAATCTTTATCATTTTTTATAACATCATCATGAATACAGTGAATATACAGGTGCTCCATAAATAAGATTCTTTTTATTATTATTATTATTTTACTTCTATTTTAAATCACGAATATGTTCAAGTATGTGTTTTTTGTAGTAGAAAGGTCTAAAGCATTAGAAACACACACACACACACACACACACACACAGAGACAGAGAGAGAGAGAGAGAGAGAGAGAGATTAAATACACTACAAATTGAAAGTCAATTTTATGAAACATGAGTTGAATAATTATTGCAAGACTGGTGACAATATTAAAACACGCAATTTGACGCTTTTCGTGTGTTTATTATTTTTAGCACAGGTCTGAGACACCTAAGCGCGCTTTCTCTGTTTTCATGACCAACTTTACTACTAAAGGGGAGGACGAGGTGCGTCCTACGTCACAGAAACACGCCCACCTGTCATTCGACCCCTGTCTTAAAAAAGGGCTGAGGCGCGCGCACTGCAGTTACTCGCGTCTTCAGCTCAGTGGCGTCAACTCGCGCTCACCTTGCCCGGATGAGAAAGTAAACTTCTTGGTGAATTCTCCTTTGGGTTGTTGTTTTAAGGATGGCTCTGGCGGATGCGCTTCTGCCGTCCATTGCTGGCTTTCCCAGCGCTCAGGTTTTGGAAGAAAAACATGCGGAGATCATGAGAGTAAGTACTGTAGAAACTCCTAATACAAAGTTTGTTTTTTAGTGTTCTCTTTACATGAGTGTATAAAAGACTTTGGTAGAATGGATGATCCCCTGGATAGACCTAATGTCAGTCGTGCATCTAGCTTGAACTTATTATGACTTTAATAGGGCGCATGACTAAAGTTGTGTTTGTGCGTTTCAGGACTGGGCGACTGAACAGACCGAGGTCGGGACAAAACCCCGCGTCGAAGTTGAATTCAGTATCGTAGAGTGCCCGCCGCAGACCAAGGACGAGGACGAGTTGTCCAGGTTTTTGGATCTCGAGTTTATTCTGTCCAACTCGATGGCATCCCAGAGCGAGGCTCCCTCGGTTACCCCGGCGTATCCGCTACCCGAGTCACCGGACAGCTGCAGCACCGCGTACGACGGCGCCGATTCTGCGCACGGCCTGGTGGCCGAGCTTCTGAGTCCAGACATGGGCTACCGACACGACAACACGACCCAAGGACATTTTGATGCACCGGAATACACTGATTTGAGCATGCACTTGCACCTCAGCACTCCACACGCATCGGGATACAAGATTAAAAGCGAGCGCCGCGAGCAGCCATGCATGATGGCCAACGACTACATGGGACACTTTTACGCACAGAAGGTTCACAGTGTTGCTCCAGTACAGCCGTTCGTCCAGCACGTACACGACGCGTCGCGGGAGGTGAACGTTCACGTGGCGCAGCAGCAGCAGCAGCAGCAGCACTATCCGTACCCACCGCAGTATCACGCCGCGCAGCACTATCACGGACAGTACGCCGTTTTTACGGATCCAATGCGTCCACATCATCATCCGGGGATGCCTGGCACGGTGCTCACGCCGCCCTCGTCACCGCTGCTCGAGCTCTACGGCACGGAGGAGAACAGACCGAAGCGAGGAAGGCGCGCTTGGGCTCGGAGACGAGCTGCCACGCACAGCTGCGAGTTTGCGGGCTGCGGGAAAACTTACACCAAGAGCTCGCACCTGAAGGCGCACATGCGGACACACACTGGTAGGTCGAGCTGATAACTTACCTACATTTCTGTCACTCTTCTTACACATGAGGCGTTGTATTAATATTAGTAATAAGGTAATATGAACGCATGTGTTCTCTGTAGTCAAATTTCATATGCTTACATGTCTTTACAGCGCCCCCTATTGGCCGTTAAATAAAAAAAAACTATAGTTTCTGAAAGCCAACATTAACCAACCTGAAACAACACTAGATGTAACTATGACATTCATCAAAGAGTTGACCAAAGTATCTTATTTTCTTCCTCTGCAGGTGAGAAGCCATACCACTGTACCTGGGAGGGATGCGGCTGGAAGTTCGCCCGCTCGGACGAGCTGACCCGCCACTACAGGAAACACACAGGACACAGACCCTTCCAGTGCCACCTCTGCGAGAGGGCATTCTCCCGCTCCGACCACCTTGCCCTGCACATGAAGAGACACATGTGAAAACATGGCTTGTCTATCTTAAAAGACTTTTTACAAAAGAGTTAGAGAAGTGGTCCAAGGGGGGGAAAAAAAAGCTAATTTATACATATTTTTCCCTTTACCTCACATCAACATTTAACTATGTTTGCACTGGAGTTCTTCAGCTAATGTATGTAACAAATAATGGAAGCTCATATCCACTGATTAGTATCACTAAAACTTGTGTAAATTAGTTTTTTACATCATGAACTACTCCTTTAAGGCTATGCCTGTTTTTGGACAACAGGGTTGTAAATATGACAGGGATTGTGTCAACTTTAAATGAAAGCAGTATTTAAAAAAAAAGAAGAGAGATTTGTTGAAAAAAAATAATAAGTTATTTAGTGCAAACATCGAAGAGAGCTTTGTAAAGAAACAGGGCAGGACCCATATTTTTGTATATATTGCTTTTTGTCTTCATGCTTTTAGGCTGAGACAGGGGACTTCGGCATTTGAGATTTTTAGTAGAATTTAGGATCTTCTTATGCCCCTTTTTGTAAAATGATTTGTTAGAACTGTTCATATAGCATTCAGCGTGGACTATCATATCAGGTACTCAAGAAGATGTTTTTTTAAACCCAAGTGATATGCCTGTGCAAATAACCTTTGTATATTACATACTTGAATATGGTGTGTTTTTTATGTATATAACCCCTGACAAAGTTTTAAAATACAAAACATTGAAATCAGAAACTGACTGAATCGTTTTCTCTTATCTATGCTTAAGTTTTAAATTAGAATTAAGATCATACAAGGGTTTTTTTTTTTATCACATTCACATATAAATCAGAAGTAAGCATGCCTCCAGTATCGAAGTGCTGTGTACAAGACAAATGTGTACAAACTACAGCCTTTAATACAATACAGATATAGTACATGGCTTTCAACACAACTGTAACCTGAAAGAAAGACAACCTGAAAGACAACAATGCAAAAATGCAGGTTCAGCAAAATAAAAATTATATTACACTACCACAAATACCTATGATATGGGTATCCACACACCAAAGGTAAAGTCTAACTGAATAGTCTGTTTAGAGATTGTTATTATGCAATTCAATATTATACAACTGTATAGCAACTGATCACTTAAATTCTTAGTAATGAATGTTAAATCATTTTGATTCATACACATTGCATACAAACTTACTTCTTTTGATTGTGTAAAGCTGCTTTGCGACAATGTCAATCGTTAAAAGCGCTATATAAATAGATTTACTTGACTTGACTTAAATGATATCAGATTAATTATACATTAATTAGATACTTTGAGGTATAATTCTATGTTGTATATACTTCCACAACTTAAGTTACTCAGTTAATTTAATCAGGGACTAGTATATTCCATTTGGGTCGTTACTATATCAAACCGTTGGAAAATTCAAATTCAATATTTGTTTTCTCTTTTCTTTTCAATGTCGCCCTCTATTGGCCAGCATTATACACAGGAACTGTATATAGAGTGTAACCCTAATCTGGGAACTCCAAATAGAATTATTCAGAAGAAATAAAAGAAGACATAACTGACAATATATATATATATACACTTTGGGGGAGCTCTGACTAAAAAACCTGTATTAACTAAAAATATGGGACCTTTAAGCTCTCGTGAGATATATCTGTTTGGTTAAATTTGGCTCTGTCTCATTAGGATTGAGTTTGTATTAGTATTGTATTAGTGTTGTATTATGTTTTACTTAGGGATCATGAAAAATCCACTTACAGTTTAGCATATAGATGCATTAGCTTAATCTGGCTTATAGTTCTTTAGAAACAGGTATTTGAACTTAACCTCCACCCCTACGTTTGACCACACCCCAACCTTTTTGATATTCTCAGAACATTATACTGAACATATATTACCAGTTTGCTTTAAATCAATAATAAATTTGCTGTATCATTTTGTTTAATTGTTTGACACATGATGGCCATATTGTTTCCAAATGTCAATATATATTTGTAAAATAATTATTGGGGATCACACTCTCCTGAGCAGCTGGACATTATGAAGACTTGCAATAAATTCTAGGTTGTGTTTGCAAAAGTAGGTTTGTCGTTTTATGCTAATTATTATAAACTTGATTGGGTGTAACTATACTGTATGGTGTGGCACCAACAATAAAACACATGTCTTTCCATATTTCCTAGAGATTGAAAAATACAAATAGCACCACCCACTGGAAAATTTGAATGAAATGGTATTATTTACTGTTGGTAAATAAACAGAATGAGAACATGGATCCATCATGCCTTGTTACCACTGTGCAGGCTGGTGGTGGTGGTGTACTGGTGTGGGGATCTTTTCTTGACACACTTTAGGCCTCTTATTGCCAATTGGGCATCGTTTAAATGCCACGGCCTACCTGAGCATTGTTTCTGACCATGTCCATCCCTTTATGACCACCATGTACCCATCCTCTGATGGCTACTTCCAGCAGGATAATGCACCATGTCACAAAGCTCGAATCATTTCAAATTGGTTTCTTGAACATGACAATGAGTTCACTGTACTAAAATGGCCCCCACAGTCACCAGATCTCAACCCAATAGAGCATCTTTGGGATGTGGTGGAACGGGAGCTTCGTGCCCTGGATGTGCATCCCACAAATCTCCATCAACTGCAAGATGCTATCCTGTCAATATGGGCCAACGTTTCTAAAGAATGCTTTCAGCACTTTGTTGAACCAATACCACGTAGAATTAAGGCAGTTCTGAAGGCAAAAGGGGTTCAAACACTGTATTAGTATGGTGTTCCTAATAATCTTTTAGGTGAGTGTAGTTGCAGCATACTAAATTTCAACTTGATCAGACGTATCTGAACTTAGTTCTTCCCCATGTATGACCACACCCCAAACATATGCATATGACATCAGAATCTCCTCTCTTTTATTCCCTTAGTTTTACAGTATGTTTTTTTGTCAATGTTTTGTATATTTTTGTAAATCCATGCAAGCACTCAGCTCGTTCAGTAAATATTGCACTGCATCAGTAACACTGATTGTTACGTTATGTGATGGCCATATTGCTAACAGAGTTGAAACACGTTTTTGTTTTAAACATTCTGTTGAGTAGTGTGATACGTGATTTGGAAAAAAATTTAATCTACGTTTGCAGTGTATTGCTTACATTGCAAATTAGCATCAAATGAACGTGGCTAAACTAAATGGTTTAATATGTTTTTTGTTTGAGAGATTGCAAGGAGAAAAAAAAGAATTGTGTTTGTAGGACTCATGGTTTATGAGATATTGATCAATACAAACCCTAGGTCATGTGTGGCCAATGCTCACTGATGCACATGGGGAGTGAAGGCGCATATAGTCTGATCCAGTAGTGTAGATCTTACTGATGAAAAGATTCATTCTGATTGTGATAGAAAGGTGATAGGACACACAGTGCACCACTGTCATGCTGGCAAACGCGAGAACATACTCACTATTTGGCAGGTTTCATGTTTTCATTTAAATGTTTCATTTCCTCTTCTTCACCAGCTTGAATTGCAGTTACTGTACTATTGTTTTCGCACCACAAGGGGGCGCCCTGTGACTGCATTAAACCTTTTCCTGCGCTCACTCGACCCTCTTCCTCTCTTCCTTCCCGTAAACCGATTTGTTCACCGGGTTTAATGCTTTATGACGCCAACAAAACATTTTATCGAACATAAGCTTAATTCAACGATAATACAGAACATGTTATGGTATGACTGGATATTTTACTAAACATCGAAACTAAATCCAGTGTCGACGGATCAAAACACCATGTTTGCTAATTTACTTTAAGTGTCTTGGCGCCCCCTGCTGGACCAGGACATGTTTGCATATTTGCACCTATTTTACTAACCCAGTGTAGGCATAAGTAAGGACTTGCTTGAAATTTTCATCCATCCATTTTCTGTAACACTTATCCAATGTAGAGTCATAGGAGGTCTGGAGCCTATCCACACACAGTCACAAAGTAATGGCACAGGTACACAACAGTCAGCCTTCACCATTTATCTTTGGACTGGGCACGAAAACTGGAGAAACCAGCAAATCATAATAGAAGGCAAACATTATTTAAGGCTTATTGTTATTTCATCTCTTTATTTAATGGCCTATAGAAGGGGTTAATTAAGGTAGGTTATTTTGTTTACTTATGATAAAAAAATAGAACAGTTTCAACAGTGTAAATAATGTAAACTAGTACACACACACACACACACACACACACACACATACACACACACACACACACACACACACACACACACACACACACACACACTGTACAAACCTTTCTCTGTAAAAGATACATTTTAAACATTTACCTAAACATTTTCCAAAAGTGATTTCAGTCTTTAATGCAGACACATATTTTCTCACTAACAACACCCTCTACTGCCTAAGACAATAAATCTGCAGAGAAAACCAGCCAGGCGGTTGCCAAAAATGGATTATGCATTTAAGCACAAGAAGTGTGAACTGTTCTTCTAGCCGAAGGAAGAAACCCAAGGGCAGATTACCTAAATCTCAACATTTCTCAAAGTCCCAGTGAACTGTATGATTGTTTGTAGGTCAGCCTTCTCATGTGAGAGGGGAAAGGTAAACTACACAGCTTCCTCATGAGAATTGCTTATAAATTGCTTATGTTATATTAAAATATCTATTGTATTCCATACTACATTAATAATCAGTGCTAGCCAGTCTGTAATGGTTGCACCTCAGTAAATCGATCCCCAGCAGTGAAACTGACCCCGAGAAAGAAACCATTCGAACCTTCACAAAGCCAGAAGCTATCACTACAATGTGTGGTGCACCATGACATATGTTACTTATCCTTTTAGGTCAGTTTCACACGTGAGATTTATTTATTTATTAATTTTTTTTTCTGACCCTGCGTTTGCTCTGAGAGTTTTCATGGCATGTACGTCTGTTTTTTTTTTTAAGAGAACCGATACCCCATCCTCTTTAAACAGTTTAGAGCTGACTACAACCAAACCCATCTGTGTTTGTCCTAAGTTATTGGTCTAGGTTACGTCCTGTTTCAAAGTTTATGAAAAAGTTCCTAAGGATGCCTTATCAAAACTGTATACGAAGTGAAGAAGCAACTAAAGTGTAAATAGCCACAATTCAAAAACTGTTTTTGTACTGTAGAGTATAGAACATGCATAGTTTCAACTCAAAGGCTGTACTCAAGCATTCACCTAATATCTTCATAAAAAATAAAAAAAACTATTTATCTCATTCCGTCCAAAGACTCGTCTTTCTGTAGAACTATGCAACAATTATTCATGACAAATCATTCACAAACATCACTTGCGCATTACAGGAACACGGCTGGGAGTTATTGCTACATCCCCTATATAATCCTGACCTCAGTCCAAGCTATTTCCACATGTTTGGGCCAGGAGTTCCTGGTAGGCCAGCATTTGAAACATGGAGTTTGCCTTGAACGTCCCTCCTATATAAGGATAATGAAGAAAAAAAAACAGACTTGGCCTTGGGAGCAAGCACTCCCCGCTGACACCTCACAAGAGCTGCTCTTTTGGATTTGCTCTGACTCATTTGTCTAGCCATTACAATTTTTCCCTTCTCATAGTAGCTACAGTCTTATGCAGAAGTTTAGGCACCCCTTGATAAATAACAGATTTTGGTGATTTTTTAATTGAAAAGATGTTAACACAGTCTCTCTTGGAAATTGAAAAAATGCACAATATAATATATGAAAATATAGAATAATAAATATGAATAATAATTATTATTAGTAGTAGTATAAATAACAACAACAACAACAATAATATATAAATATTTCATATTTTCATAGTTACTTCTTATGCCACAAACTGAACAAAAGAAATTAATAAAAACATTATCATAGCACTGCGCAAAAGTTGGGGCACCCTAAGAGTTCCAGAGTCTCAGATTCTTTTTACAAGGTTTCAGACCTTAATCAGCTCGTTAGATTTGATGCATGGCAACAGCTGTCATTAGTAAATGCCAATTTCAAATCTTTACAAATACTTTGACTCTTCAAACCTTGTGCACACACATGCGGACACTCAACACTCAAAATGAAAGTTATTGATGGCCACAATGCAGGAGAAGGTTACAAGAAGATACCAAAGGGTTGTCAGCTTGCAGTTTCCACAGTGAGAAATGTCATTAAGAGATGGCAGTTCAGGGGAACTTTGGAGGTCAAGATGAAATCTGGAAGACCAAGAAAACTCTCAGAGAAAACTGCTCCTATGCTGGTCAGAAAGACAAATCAAAACCCCCCATTTGACTGCAAAAAAAACACAGGAAGCTTTAGCAGACTCAGGAGTGGTGGTGCACTGTTCCACAAAACCTTCATGGAAGAGTCAGCAGAAGAACCTTACCTGCATCCCCATCATAAAATCCAACTTCAGAAGTATGCAACAGAACATCTACAGAAGCCTGATGCGTTTTGCAAACTGTGCTGTGGACTGATGAAATTACCTTAGTTTTTTCATTTCCAAGAGAGATTGTGTTAACATCTTTTCAATTAAAAAATCACCAAAATCTGCTATTTATCAAGGGGTGCCTAAACTTTTGCATAAAACTGTACAGTTTTAATATCTCCTTAATGGTGTCTGGAAGTGGGTGGAATATATTAGGCAAGTGAACCTTTTTTTCCCCTGAAGTTGATGTTTCTGGACAAGCATAAGGGTTTGAGCAACTTTGACACGGGCCAGATTGTGATGGATAGACAATGGATAGTTAGTGTGATTCTTAAGGTTCCAGCTGCCGTGGGTTAGCCTGCATTTGGGTTGTAATTGTATGGATAGTGTTGGATAGTGCTGAACTCTCAACTTTGTAGAAGAAATGTGGACGGAAAAAAATCATGATTTGCCCAAATTTAATGCTTGGTGAAGTTGCATTGTAAAATATTGACAATAGAAATCACAGCTGTTGTATATTTTATATGAAAGTAAAGGTGTTTTTTTTTTTTTGCTATGAATTGTTATGATCTGAGGATGCTTCTGTTGCTCAGGTCTAGACGCAACGTTCTGTCAGTTGACGACCTGAATGTACTGAAGGCCAGGGCATAGTCCAGGACTAAAGTGGTGAACAAATGATTGTGGGAGCTTGAGGAATAATTTTCACACATGAACTGGCGGCAAGATTGCCCACTGTAATAAAGGCTAAAGGTGAACCAAATATTATAGAGTGCAACTGTTTTTGGTCTGACACGATATGATTTTATATACATTCGTATTGTTATTTTATATTGTATAGTGTATAGTGTTGATTTTGATTCTCTCTCTTTTTTTTTAAAGTTATTTCAAATTTCAGATTTGAACTTTATGTTATTGTCAAAGTTTGTTCCTATTGTTTTGATATATTATTGTTTTATTACTTTTTTATGTGATTATTTGCTGTAAATGTACATAGTGTACATCTGAATACACATTATGTTTGCAATAAATTTGTTTGCATTCCTATACACTTTTGCTTCCAATTTCTACATAAGTGAAGTTTTCTGTAAAGTACTTACTTTAGTAAAAGAAGGAATTCAGTTTTGTTGTATGCACTGGCTCATTGTATATTTATGTGTTGGGGCCCATGGTTATGCCTTGCCGTGTACCTTACAAACCCCCTGGTGCAGCTAATTTGCAAACCTTATAAAATCTTAACCAAAAGTATTTTTTGCTTCATACTAAAGAACCCCACTGGTGATGATATCCATGCTTGATAACGATGCTAAAATAGTTGAGAACAGAGCCATCTCAAGTAGTGAAAGGGCACAGGGTGGTATTTTTGTTGTGGGGCTCAGGCTGATGGAATGTGGCTTGTACGTGGTATGCGCATACAAATTAACTGAACATAACTAGAATGACACGCCTTTCTTAAGCCCTCTCCTGTGCTGGATCTTCAATTCACTTTTAGAGTAAAGGGTGAGCACATGGCAGTACACATAGTGTAAGCCCAACTACTATATAATACAGGCTTTAATCTGTTATAAATATGGAAATGTCTGCAGCTCCTTCAGAAACCTTGCTGTTGAAATTTGAAAGGCTTAGGAATTTGCTAGCATGAGCACAAAAGTACATTGCCTTAACTGCAGACCCTAGACGATATTTCCTCAATATGTCGATAACAGGAACACTTAATAACTTAAATTAATTGAGTTTTTAAAGTTAGTTTTAAAGGGCCTTTAGAGTTAAATGATAACTTTATCTAGTGCTATTGTGGTTTTCATTCTCTGATGAATAATGCAGTTCTTATATGAACTTATTCTCGAATAAATTAGTAAGCATGACTTGCTACTTTATATTTGGTTTAAAATAATGCTGTCTATGGATATACAACTATATCTAGGAAACCAAAGTACCCGGAGGAAAACCACCAAGCACAGAAAGAACATGCAGACGGACCCCCAAGGTGGGAATCAAACCCGGACCCTGGAAGTGCAAGGCAACAGTGCTAACTACTAAGCCACTGTGCTGCCTATTATATTTCCTACAAAAAACTTAATGTAAAGTGTAGTAAATGATATTAACTCTTGTATTTATAATACAACATACAGTGCATGCTGTATGTAATGTTTACAGATACCTTACATATCTAAACATGACCACTCCTGAGCTCCGAGTGACTCATCTGCCCTCTGAACCTGTCTGAAGCGTCCTGGTGCCCCACTTCTGGTTGGAGATCTTGTTGCATGGAGGCCCCGTGTGATCCGCTTGGGATGCGTGTGCGACTGGAGTGATGGTTCCAGATCACCATGAAGACTGTTCTGGCCTTGGCTGATGCAGACAGTTGTTCTCTGAGGACTCAATAGTTCAGGACTGGAATTTGCACGTGAGAACAAATTGGATTCCATATTAACTAAAATGCATCTGTTATATTGAACTTCCAGCCATCTAACACACAATATGACTGTAAAACAATCCCTGCTATTCGTTATCATCCAAATGAGGATGGATTTTGTTCCCGGTTGAGTCTGATTCCTTTCAAGGTTTCCTACTGTTACCGTCTCAGGACGTTTTTCCTTTTCACCATTGCGCATCAGGGACATTGATCATTTAGATTTATACATATTTTCTCATACATTTCATAGTAATTTCCCAACTTTTCTTTTGACTGCTTTGTGGCAATGACCATTGTTAAAAGCGCTATATAAATAAACTTAACCGAATTGAAATAAATTAAGCATTTCATATACACTACATATACAGTGATACTTTGTCTTACAAATTTAATCCGATCTGGAGGAGAGTTCTTAAGACAAAATCTTATATTGTAAAATGCATTTTCCCATAGTAAATGATGATAATCCATTCCAGCCACCCAAAAATGACCAATATCACCCATTTCCAACACTATAATTACATTTTTGCATATAAAAACAATTTAGAAAATATATGTGATTGAAGTACAATATGAAAAAATTAACATTAAACCTCACTTAACCTTAATGATTTCTTTTGGTAACAAAACTGAAAGTGGCTATGTTTTTTTTTCTTCTTGATAGCATCATTGATAACATGTAGCACAGACATATAATGGGCTGTTTAAAACAAGCAGACAAGACAAAAGTCTGGTGTTTCTGTAATCTCACTTAATTCATTAATAAGAGTGATTCAAACATTCTTGGGATACATGGGGCTATGTCTTCACTGAATCTTGCACAAAACGCAAAAAAATATACCGGATGTACGAGCAACCGGAAATAAGAGCGACTGACCCGGTGTTCTATCAATTCATCCTACTCATCATTATTTCCTACCCAGGCTTTCTGCGCATGCGCATTAAAAATACGTCCCGCTTCAATTCATTCATGTGCGAATTTACTGAGGTATTTCATAGTTTTGTGCTTTTAATTGACATTTTATTCGATTCACTTGCGTATATTTAACAGTTGACCTGTGAATTGAAGGGTAGGAGTGATTCTTTTTTATCGTTTGTACCCATGTTAAAACTATGCGAATTACATTCTGATGAAGTACCGTCATGTGTCAGAATCTGCTGCCCATGTTAAAACTGTGTATTGCATTTTTTTTTTTTTTTTTTTGCAGTCTCATATCCATTTGGATAATGTTGGACAGACCGGTATAACTAACTCTTTTTTCTAATGGCAGGAAATTCTGACGAGTAGGAAAAACTGGTAGAACACTTGTCGCTTGTATGCCGAAAATGCTTCGCATGCTGGGGCAAATTTTTCGTTTTTAAGCTGAAAATTTATCAGGCGGGGGCATTCGTATGCCAAGGGTCTGCTATAGAATGTAGAAAATAATCAAGAGTCAAACTGGGACTTAAAACCAATTGTAGTAGGTTTACCAACCACCTAAAAAAAATTCCCCCCAGCCAACACCCTTCCTCTGCACCGTTTTTGTTTGCTTTTCACGGAGTTGGCAACCCTGTGTGAAATAGTAAACGTGAGTTTAGAGTGGAAATGATTACCTACAGCTGGGAATGACTCGGGGGGAATCGACTGAATCACAACTAGGATCGAGTCGAGTGAGGTGAATCAGTGAGGTGAATCGTTTGGAAGTGAATCACTTGGAGGGGAGTACCGGCTTCTCTGTTTGTCCACATGGACTGGAGGAGGGGCACTGCTACTTTGAATATTACGTTTCGACAAAAAGGAGGGTTTTATTTATATTGAAAAGGGAGGTCCTGCGTTTGCTGCTAAAAGATTTGTGCAGCGTTATTTATGTATGTATGTATTTATTGATTGACTGATTGATTTTTATCCTGTGAAATTCCACTTTCTGGCCAGTTTACAGCACAAGGGACCGAGTAATGGTAAGAGCAATTAAACACTGATTGGGAGTTTGCGCAGAAAGTGAGGGTAAAAAGGTCGTTTAAATGTCGTAATAATAATAAGTTGTATATTGTAACAGGTGTTAATCCATCAATTTGTTATTAAATATGATAGCACGAGCTGTCACTTTGTTACCTTTGGTTCATTTCCAATTTGGACATTTGCCAACTTTTGACAGAAACCTAAACACTGATGTGTTAAAGTGTGTTCTCTAACCACGTGGCGGCTCAACTGCCTCACTGGGGGTCTGCACTAAGAGGACAGAAAGTGAATATAAATATAATAATATGCTTAGAATATCATCATTAGAACACATGGGGATGCTAGTTATAGTCAGGCTATGTGTTTACTAACAAATGTGCTATGATCAGTTCAGTACGTTTCATTCATTACATTAGCATGAGTTAAAATAGTTCTTTGGGGGTTTGGGTCAATAATGGTTGTTAGTGTCAAAGAACCTTCAGTAGATCAAAATTGCTGATCACTGAAGAACTATTTAATAACAGGTGTAGTAGCGCAAGCTATTTCCTAAATGTCATGGTTCTCAAAGTGGGGTCTAGGAGCACTCAGGGATCTGTGAAGCAGATCTATATATTCCTAGACATAAAAGTTACCAGAATATACTATCATATACTCGTATACTCCCAAATGTAAAGGTATCAGTATATGCTCTCATATACGCATATACTATTTGACGTAAAGGCACCAGAATATACATTTAAATATACTCCTAGACCTAAAGGTAGCAGAATATAATCTCATAGACTCCTAGACCTAATTGGATTCTCTCATTTTGGTGCAAGAGTGTGAGTATACTGTGAAGCCTGAGTCAATCATTGAGCATGATGATGATAAAACATTGTCCTGTGATACTGTCCCAATGGTGAGACAAAAGGATTTACATTTTTTCTCGGAAAAATGGTTGCATGGTTAGCTGACCAGGATTCCTCCTGGATTGCCTCCGGGAACAAACTGGACTCCTTTTAATTTTAATTTTAACACATCTCCTGTTATACTGAACTTGATCAATGCTGATCAATCCCTGCTATCCGTTATCACCCAGATGAGGATGGGTTCCCTGTTGAGTCTGGTTCCTCTCAAGGTTTCTTCCTATTACCATCTCAGGGAGTTTTTCCTTGCCACCGTCGCCCTCGGCTTGCTCATCAGGCACAATCTTATCATTTTGATTCATATACATTGCATAAAAACTTACTTCTTTTTATTGTGTAAAGCTGCTTTGCGACAATGTCAATTGTTAAAAGCGCTATATAAATAAAATTGACTTGACTTGACTTGATTCCTCTCATGATTTGGAGGAAAAGTCTCACAAGAGTAAAAACGCAGAACCAAAAGACAACTGAGGGCAATACATAATATGAGGACAGATTATAAAGTATACAACGCCATATAAAAAAATGATTGGCAGCTTTATAATAACCCATTATATGGCAGCGCTACGTTACGATAAGAAGAAAATAGAGACACTTTTAGTTTAGTTTTTTTTTTTTTTAAAAAGCAGCCGGTACCAAGATGAATCGTAAATTAAGGTTAAGTGAGGTTTAATATTTATTTATTTCATATTTTACTTCATTTTATGTATTTTCTAAATGTTTCGATAGTTTTTAGACTATATTTTGGTATTGTTTTTTTGGGTGGCTTGTTTGGATTACCTGTCTATTTTATTATTTCTTGTGGGAACATGCGTTTCTCAATACAAAATTTCGCCTTAAGAACTCGCCTTCGGGGCAGATTGCATACATAGCACTGTATGCATTTTTTTTTTTACCTGTAAAGATGCATTTTGTGTAGTTTTAGAGTTTTTTAAGCAGTTAAAATGCTGAATTAGTGATACATAGTAAAGCTGGTAAGGAGGAGTCCTTTATGGTATCACCTCAGCAATTGGTAGCAACTTTAATTGGTATTATTTATTCACCAAGTTCATGTATTTATTTGTTACAGTGGTGAAACTTGTTACCTTTATTATTTAGTCTATATAGTTATTGATTTATATGACTGCACACCTAAGTTGTAAGGGTTTAAACGTATGTACACTTTTAATAAGGACATAAAAAGTTAAAAGGCTTTTCTGGCTCTAAACTAATAGATAAAAGAGCTGTAGACCTTGGAACAAGGAGACCAGCTAGTCCACATTTTTTCTTCACTTTGGCCCCAAACTTACCTCACCTAGGTAAAATTTGCAAGATGTTATCTATGCAGGCATATGCTTGTATTCAGATGCAAAGTGAAATTAAATCAACTAAATGATCTAGTTTTATTTCCGCTCATACAGAAGTGGTAGAACAATTAATTCCCATACCCATATGCCATTCCCCTGATCTTACACCACCTGATGGTGAACATTCCCCACCTTGTGAGGAATGTTAAAGGAAAGTGTGGTCAACTGTGAAGATCCGCTAAGAACTGTGCCTGCATTACGCAAGCAAATCGTCTCCTTTTGCAGGAGTCTGCAGCAAGCGTGAATCAGGGTTGAGAATCTGCGTGAGCAATACGAACACTGTCTACAGCGAGGCGGTGCGCACACACTTTGAAGAGTTGTATTATGCATACCATGATAAATCAACATGCTGATAATGAGTTTATTTGAAGAGAAATAAACTCTCAGATGATAACGAGAGTATGACGATAATATGGTTCGTCTATTCATTTTAGTACTGTACTCTATATTTTGGCGCATACTTTATTAGCTTCAGTGGGACAGTGGGTGTTTTTGAATTTTTTATTTTCAAATAGTAATAGGTAAGGGTGCATTTTTGACAAAAGGTCATTGGAATAATGGGAAAGATGTCCAGTATCCATGTCAGGTTGAAAACCTACAAACAAACAAAACACAATTAGAAACAAGATAATGAGTCATTTGCAAAATAAATGAGAACCAGTTTTACTGCCATTGAAAATGTCGACACATCTGTTCATGGAAAGTTTTTTTTTTTCTTTGTATATGTGATTAACTTGTGAATAACAAGGGTAAAAATATCACGTTAAAATATTCCATATGAAATTGCACAGTGATCAAACAGAGGGTTATTCAGATAAAATTATTATTAGTATTCACAAGACATGATGATGTTTTTTTTTACTTAAAGTTGGGTGATCCCTAAATAGCCGAAGGACAAATAACTGAGTGATGGCCACACAAGCCAGGACAAGTTTTATATTTTAAACTCAGAGTAGTGTCATTACGGAAGGTAGGACGAGGTCAGTTAAAGTGATTCCTTCGAACTCCGTTTATTATTCAGCTCCCTTATCAGTAAGCAGACGTAATCATATAAGGATCATATATGTTTTAAGCAAGGCTGTCTATCAGACTGGCCCTCTTGTGTGCATCCCATCATCTGAGGCCAGCTTGTGCTTTCCTATGCTGTGTTCCTTTCACCAGATGTTGTCCATCGTTGTGGAATAAATCACACTGTCAGAGCCAGACCTCCTGCCTTCGCAGAACTAAATCTTTTTTTCGCTTTCACTGCAATTTCTGTTGGGCTTAATCGGTGTGGGTCTTGTGTTGCTGTTGTGACAGGTGAAAATGTTTGGAGTGCTTTAAAAGGAATGCAGGGGTTTAAAGGCAAGCCAGCAAGCTAGCAAGCTTTATCATCGTGTCGAGAGCGCATGATGCAATCATTTTAACAAGTCACTCGTTTTGTTACACAACTCTGAATGCACTCGTTTAAATTTCCCCTAGTTGGCATCACAACTTGAAAAGGATTCTGAGAGTAAGGTGGACCATTTTGTGCCGCTTTTCTGCAGTCTAAATCCTGGTTGGCAGACAAAGAGTAAGAGACATGGTGAAGAAAAAAAAAGCTAATTTGGCAGGTTGCATAACGCATGGCAGCAATGGTATGAGTGTATTATTGCAAACATGATCAATAATTAGCGGATGTTAGATGTTCATAACTCTTTTTGTATTGTTGATGCCTCTGGGCATGTTCACAGAAAACCCAACCGCCAAATTTCCTGTCCAGATCATTTGCCTGTCCTTTTGTCATTACACTGGGGGGACCTCAGGATTAGATGGCCATATTTTCTATATTCCCTTTCTCGGATGAGTGCAAGCCAGGAATGTGTTTATCTGTGTTGTTCTGTCAAGTGGAATCTTCGAGATTTCAGCATTGAAAACACAGTCTGATCCCGACCCCTTCCTCGTTCCAGGCAGCCTCTGTATAGTAAAATATTGCAAATCCAGCATCAATCACTGCGCATTAGATGAGTGATTTAAATGCTTCAACTATTCTCATTTTTGTTTGACAGAATTGAATGCATTGAAAACTAAGAACAGTGCATAAAAGCAGTGAGCCACTGAATAATAAAAATATGTAATTTTTCAAAAATAATGAAAAATAGTAAATTAATTAAATTGTATATTTTATCCTCAGCACATTGCTTTTGCAAATTTAATACATGCACTGTCAATGTTGTAGTCTGCAGACAACCGTTGTATCTCAACGTGACTTCCGTGCATAGCAAAACCCTATTGTGGGTGCAAAATGAATCTATTTGCATTGATTCAGCTCAGTATTTTACGCCCCCATGGAGAAGTGTCCTACATTTCTTTCCTCTTTCGTTGTTTTAAGATTGGTTTGAGAGTTTTTGCACAGGCTCATGAAGTGGTATTTGGTGTGTTTAGATGGACCCGAATTTTACCATAATTCTCAGAATAACAGCCCAATTTGAATAATCTGCATCATATAAACACGTCAATTGGACTGATGAGATCGGAAATAATTTTCAATCAGAATGAGCGGGTCAGTCTTTGATAATCTGTTGTTATCTATTGATAGCTGTGTGAATCAGATCGTTTCTTGATATATTGGAATACATATATTCTTTCTGTGCATGTTTTGTGCACAGAAAGAATATATGAGGGTAACATTAGGTGGCCTGACGAGTTTCCAAGAGGAAAATTTTGCACCCATTCCGATCAGAACAGCTCTCTCCCACCAGTCTGGGC
This sequence comes from Clarias fuscus, assembly GCA_030347435.1. Classification (NCBI taxonomy): domain Eukaryota; kingdom Metazoa; phylum Chordata; class Actinopteri; order Siluriformes; family Clariidae; genus Clarias; species Clarias fuscus. The sequence goes on along the minus strand of CM059205.1, from coordinate 10,125,309 downwards.
CACACCTAATTTCTTTATATTTTAGATTTGTATAATTAATATCTCTGGCTGACGGAGGGCCATTGATTGGCTTGTCATTTCATGTGTACTAAAGCATTAAACCAATCACAGATGGGACTGAATTCTTGTAATCAGTAAAAACACGGCAGGATGGCAGAATTTATCGGCGAAGATGGGAAGCCTAACCTAACCTCATATTTGAAGAAAAATTCTTCTTCTTCTTTCATAATTGTGGCAGATTAAACGCTTCTAAGTGAGCAAAACCATATTGTGCATGTCAAAATAAGGTTTTAACATATATGTGCATGTTAACATCTATCTTATTGGATCACCATCCATGGTAACAGTTAAGTTGGAATCTTTGTTCGAAATAGTTTTAATCAGAGTCAAGAATTATAAATTGGAATGGAAATGTAATCAGATCATTTATGTTTTGTGAAGCGGTCAAACTGTGATCTTTAAAAACATACTTCAAGTAAATTGTATCTAGTAGTTGCCCCGACCAGGTGTGTAAATTTGCTTGGAGCTAAGATTCTTTCTGTGTGTGTGGGGGGGGAGGGGTGGAGTGGCTAATTTCACTGATTGCACATTCCACCAGTAAGAGCAGAGTGTGAAGGCTTAATTAGCAGAGTAATAACGCAGTTTTGCTTAAAATATTGCAATGCACTCAACATTATGGGTGACATATCAGAGTTCAAAAGAGGACAAATTGTTGGTGTGAGTCTTGCTGGAGCATCTGGAACCAAGACAGCAAGAGCCACGGTATCCAGGGTAATGTCAGAATACCACCAAGAAGGATGAACCACATCCAACATCAGTAACTGTGGACGAAAGAGGAAGCTATCTGAAAGGGATGTCCGGGTGCTAACCCGCATTGTATCCAAAAAACATAAAACCACAGCTGCCCAACTCACTGCAGAATTAAATGTGCACCTCAGCTCTCCTGTTTCCACCAAAACTGTTCGTCGGGGGCGCCATAGGGTTAATGTACATGGTCGGGCTGCTATAGCCAAGTCTTTGGTCACTCGTGCCAATGCTAAACGTCGGTTTCAGTGGTGCCAGCAGCGGAATTCTTGGACTGTGGACAATGTGAAACATGTATTGTTCTCTGCTGAGGCCACCTTCACTGTCTTTCCCACATCTGGGAGAGTTACGGTGTGGAGAAGCCCCAAAGAAGCGTACCTGCCCAGAGTGAAGCATGGGGGGTGGATCAATGATTTTTTGGGCTGCAATATCATGGCATTCCCGAGGCCCAATACTTGTGCTAGATGAGCGCGTCACTGCCAAGGACTATTGAACCATTCTGGAGGACCATGTGCACCCAATGGTTCAAACATTGTATCCTTAAGGCAGTGCCGTGTATCAGAATGATAATGCACCAATACACACAGCAAGACTGGTGACAGAGTGGTTTGATGAAGATGAAAGTGAAGTTGAACATCTCCCATGGCCTGCACAGCCACCAGATGTAAATATTTTTGAGCCACTTTGGGGTGTTTTGGAGGAGCGAGTGTTACGTCCTGGTCTAGGGTCAGGCCGCAACAGAGAATGAAGACAATGACAATTGGAAACAGGAAAGAAAATAGTGGGGAAATAAAGATCAACTGCGGTTTAATGTACAAATATTTACAAAGTTGGTAATCTCTTCAGGAGCCGACAATGCCAAAATAATAAACAAATCCCGCTAACTAAAGCCACAAAAGTCTACCTAACCTAACAACAAAAACAAACCAAAATACATTAAGTCTTACCTAACTCCCTAACTAGCATAACCAGGAGAAACAGGGGGAAGAGAACAAAAAGGGTGTCGACTCCCTACTTACCACTATTTACAGTATACTATTTACAAAGTGTACAAATTTATGTACAAAGGGCAATAACAAAATCGAGGTCGAAAAAGGCAGCAAAAAGTCAGTACACGGTAAATCAAATATACACAAGGAAAACACCATAACAAGCTAAGCAGTTGTCTCTCGAGCAGCAGGCAGTGTTTAAATACAGCTGCACAAAGTGCTAGTCCAATCACAACACAGGAGGCGGGAGTAAGGTGCACAGGTTCAGGGGAGCTTGTCCAATGGTGACGCAGGAGGTGGGAGTAAAGCACACAGGTTGAGGAAGTGCTTGTCCAATGGAGACGCTGGAGGCTGGAGTAAAGCACACATGACTGAATGACCCTCCAATCAGCACCCCTCTCCAAGGTAGAGGCCAATTAAACCTGCTTTACAAACAGGGAGAGAAACACACCCAAAACAGCAGGCAACACCAAGCATAAAAAAAATATATATATATAATACGTCAGGGACGTAACACCCTCCCCCTTAAGATTGAACATTAAGTTAATTTTTTTTGCTACAATGTTTTCAGAACCCTTTTTATGCCGAATGTCAATATTAAATCCCTGCACAATCAAGGCCCAGCGCATGAGTCGTTGGTTACTATTAGTCATACGCTGTAAGAACACGAGTGGGTTGTGGTCAGTAAACACCACTATTGGTTCAGAACTGGATCCAATATACACCTCAAAATACTGAAGGGCGAGTAAGAGGGCAAGAGCTTCCTTCTCAATGGTACTATAATTAAGCTGACAACGATTAAATTTGCGGGAAAAGAAACTCACAGGGTGATCGATACCATGAGCATCTTCTTGGGTGAGTACTGCACCTATCCCGGTACCACTGGCGTCTACCTCCAGTTGGAAGGGTTTGTTAAAATTAGGGGCAGAAAGAACAGGTGCACTGCACAGCAATAGCTTCACAGCATTAAATGCATCTTGACAAGTAGCAGACCACACAAAAGGGATCGAGTCACGAAGAAGGTTTGTTAGAGGTAATACCACATCAGAAAAGTTCCTACAGAAGCTTCGGTAATATCCAGCCATACCCAAGAAACGTCTGCGTTCTCGTTTTGTCCTAGGGGCTGGAAATGCTTTAATTGCCTGCACTCTAGCATCCAGCGGGCGAACCATGCCTTGTCCCACCTGCTTACCTAAATAGGTAACAGTAGCATGAGCGAATTCACATTTTTCAAGGTTTAGAGTCAGAGAAGCATTCTGGAGGCGATCAAACACACAGTTTAAAACAGAGAGATGCTCATTCCAGGTATCCGTAAACACAACTACATCATCAAGGTAGGCTTCACAATTATTCACATCACCTAAAACTTGTGTCATTAAACGCTGAAATGTGGCCGGTGCATTTCTTAAACCAAAAGCCATGACTGTATACTGAAGAAACCTATCAGGTGTAGCAAAAGCAGAGATTTCAGAGGCTCGCTGAGTGAGCGGAACTTGCCAGTAGCCTTTCAGAAGGTCTAATTTTGTGACATACTTTGCCTGACCTATCCGGTCAACACAGTCCTCCATCCTGGGAAGAGGAAATGAGTCAGCCTTGGTAACAGAGTTAACTTTACGATAATCTGTGCAAAATCGATAACTCTTGTCAGATTTCGGGACCAACAGACAGGGAGAGCACCATGGACTACCACTAGGAATGGCTAACTGATTTCTTAGCAAATAATCAGTCTCCTGCTTCATAATAGCACGTTTGGTCGGGTTAACTCGGTAGGCATTTTGTTTAATAGGTCGGTGTTCACCTACATCTATGTCATGTTCAATGACGGTTGTGCGTGAGGGTGTGTCCGAAAAGAGTGCGGGGTGATTCCTTATGAGCCTAGTGATGTCTTTCTGGGCGGAAGCTGGTAGATGGACAAGTTTGCACTCAAGTTTAATTAACCACACAGAGTTTGACAAACTCGCACAAGGAACAGATGCTCTACCCAAATTAAGACCATCAGATTCCGGGGAATATTCAGGTGTAATGCCTGTAGAGATAGCCGCAACAGGGGTGACTGGGGAAATCTCAGTATTTCGAGACAGAAAAGGTTTTAACATGTTTACATGGCAGACACGAGTCTTCCTCCTTCTGTCAGGTGTCTTTATCCCATAATCGGTGCTACTTAATCGAGAACTAACAACATACGGACCAGAAAACCTAGCTTGAAGGGCAGAACCTGTAATAGGAAGCAAAGCCAGCACTTGGTCACCTTCTTTAAATTCACGTAAAACAGCCTTCTTATCGAATCTCCTTTTCATCTTGGCCTGCGAGGCTGTGAGCGAACAATGAGCTAACTTACATGCAGTGTGCAGGCGTTCTCGAACAGAGCTTACATAATCTAAAATGTTTCTAGGTAGAGGACTGACCGAAGTAGGAGACACAAGTTTCTCCTGAAGCACTTTCAAAGGACCTCGAACAGAATGGCCAAAAACCAACTCTGCTGGACTAAATCCAAGAGACTCTTGTACAGTATCACGTATTGCAAATAGTAGGAATGGAACCGCTTCGTCCCAGTCCTTTCTGTGCTGCAAGCAATATGTACGAAGCATCGATTTTAGTGTTTGGTGGAATCTTTCTAACACACCTTGTGATTCTGGGTGATAGGCACTAGAGACCTGATGCTTTATATTAAGTTCTTCCAACACTCTTTCAAACAGGGCTGACATAAAATTGGAACCACGGTCAGACTGGACGTACTTGGGTAATCCAAAGGTAGAAAAGAACTTGGTCAGGGCACGTACAATAGCTCGAGACTTAATGTTGCGAAGTGGTATAGCCTCAGGATATCTAGATGCGGCACACATTAGAGAGAGTAAATATGAATTTCCTGACTTAGTTCGAGGAAGGGGACCTACACAATCTATCAAAATTCTTTCAAATGGTTCTCCCATCACAGGAATTGGGAGGGAATAGAAATGAGGGATAACCTGGTTAGGTTTACCTGCAATTTGGCAGATTGGACACGAACGACAGTAGGACGCTACATCTGATTTCAGAGCCGGCCAGAAGAAATGTTTTAGAATTCGAGCATATGTTTTCCGAATACCCAGATGCCCCGACAAGTCATGGTCGTGAGCAATACTCAACACGTGACGTGACTCCTATAAGGTTTTGGGACCACAACCTGAAATACTGAACTCCAGTCATTATCAGAATTTTTAGGCGTCCATTTACGCATTAACAGCTGATCTTTAATAAAATATGTGAATGAAACACCTTTTACTGGCAGCTGAGAACGGACTGCGACCTTAACGAGACCAGTAACTAACTTGGATCGCAGAAATATGTTATGTAGAGGAGCCTTCACTATTTCCATTCCAATGCCTTGTACTAGTACATCCGCACCACAACTAGTTTCATCAGACAAAGGCAGAAGACCCTCTAAAATGAACGACTGGGCAGAACCTGTGTCCCTCAGCATGCAAAGTGTTTTTTGTTCCAACTCAGAATTAGATAAGGACACAACACCTTCCATAATATAAGGTTCGAAAGTAGGATCTACAGAGGATTGTTGTTGGTACGTGTGTTAATGCGATACTTTTGGGCTGGGTCTGCGTTTTCCTACCGTTTTTACGAGCCAAGATAGGACAAGCAGCAATGAGATGGCCCCTTTCATGGCAATAGAAACATTCCCGACGCTCATGGGTAACTTTCTGAGAACTTGGAGGGCTTCTTACACTACGCTGGGAATTTTCACGGCGTGGGGGAGAGAAAGTGGTTTTATGAGTCAGCGCGAATTCATCTGCCGAGACGGCTGCACTTGAAAGTGATGTGATCTTCTGCTCATTCAGATAAACTACCACCGTCTCCGCAACACAATTCTTAAATTCCTCCAACAGCATTAACTCCTTCAATCCCTCAAAAGTATTAACTTTACTGGCAGTGCACCATTTATCAAACAATACAGATTTCTCACGTGCAAACTCAACATAGGTTTGGTTGGCAGATTTGACATGTTTTCGAAATTTCTGCCGATAGGCCTCAGGGACAAGCTCATAAGGGCGTAAAACAGCACTTTTAACAGTTTCGTAGTCTAAACTCTGCTCTAAAGTTAAAGCAGAACACACTTCCTGTGCCTTCCCAACAAACTTGCATTGCAATAAAAGTGACCAGATGCTTCTAGGCCACTGTAATGTGGCTGCAATACGCTCAAATACAGTGAAGTATGTATCTACTTCACTTTCTCTGAACATAGGAGCTAAAGCAATATGCTTACTAATATCAAGACCAGATGAACTTACAGCTGAAGATGATGTTTGTATTGACGTGGGTGCTGGTTCACTGGCCTGTACCGGGGTTGCAGGAGCAGGGTGCAGAACAGGGGATGACACACGAACGGGAGACAGAGGGCCACGAACAAGAGAATCTGAAGCTGGCTTATTCCTTAATGCCAACTCCAATTCCTTTAATTTAATTTCCGTCTGAGACTCGAGTTCGACCATGCGAAATTGAAGCAGTTGAGCTTCATAATGCTGACGGGCCAACTCTAGGTCCAATTGCTTCAACTGCAGCGCGAGCTTTGGGTCATTCAGCGGCGAACCTACTACCGGGGGATCTATGCGTGCGGGGTCCGTAGGTTCGACCACAGCCTCCGCTGTAGCTGACTCCTCGGACTTACCAGACTGGCTTGCAACACCCGCCTCGGTAGGATCGACTAGAATGCGCTGTTTAGTTAGCTCCGCGTGAAGCATTTGTTTAATGTCGCGCTTATTCGCGCTCCGTGGGACCGAGATGCTGTAAAAGTCCGCAAGCAGCAATAAATCATCCTTCCTGCACCTTTCAAATTGCTCCACTGAAGGACAAATAGCAAACTGGTCCAAATTAAATTTGGTTGCCATATTAGTGACAAACACTCACACCTCCTACGGTCAAAAAAAAAAAAAAAAAAACCCCAAACCAGCAACTAAACAACAAAATCCCGGATGAGCCCCCAATTCTGTTACGTCCTGGTCTAGGGTCAGGCCGCAACAGAGAATGAAGACAATGACAATTGGAAACAGGAAAGAAAATAGTGGGGAAATAAACAGGGGGTGAGATCAACTGCGGTTTAATGTACAAATATTTACAAAGTTGGTAATCTCTTCAGGAGCCGACAATGCCAAAATAATAAACAAATCCCGCCAACTAAAGCCACAAAAGTCTACCTAACCTAACAACAAAAACAAACCAAAATACATTAAGTCTTACCTAACTCCAGGTGTAAGTAAGGTGCACAGGTTCAGGGGAGCTTGCCCAATGGAGACGCTGGAGGCTGGAGGCTGGAGTAAAGCACACATGACTGAATGACCCTCCAATCAGCACCCCTCTCCAAGGTAGAGGCCAATTAAACCTGCTTTACAAACAGGGAGAGAAACACACCCAAAACAGCAGGCAACACCAAGCATAAAAAAAAAATATATATATAATACGTCAGGGACGTAACAGCGAGTCAGGAAACGTTTTCCTCCAACAGCATCATGTAGTGACCTGGCCACTATTCTGCAAGCAGAATGGCTCAAAATCCCTCTGGCAACCGTGCAGGGCTTGTATCTGTTATTCCCAAGACAAATTGATGCTGTATTGGTCGCAAAAAGAGGCCCTACACCGTACTAATGAATTATTCCGGTCTAAAATCAGGAGTTTCAGTTTCATTGTCCAACCCCTGTATATGAATATTTATAGTTAAGATTTTGATTTCAATCACGCTTTGAACGTTTAAAGAATTATTTTTATGGCAATATCTGCTACAACCAGCAATTATTTCAATTATTTAATAACTTAATTTATTCCATTTTTAAAATATATTTTACGTTTACTGCGGCAGGATGGCTAACAGCTGAATATGACCAAGTTTGCTTCCAGGAAATCAGCTCTTTTTTTCGTGGATGCACACAGAATTATTCAAGACTATGCACCGGCAAGAGTGTAGTCAGTGGAAAAGCACCCTGAAGAGCTTTAGTTCTTATGTCTTCATGGATTAAGGCCCACTATTTATATGAGTGCTTCAAAATCCAGGTTAAAGCTAGATTTCAAATGGTTTCTTTACAGTATGGTGTATGGCTTGTAACATGTTTCAGTAACATCTTGTCATTTGGTGGTAAAAGAAGTATTAACGTTTGGGACAGGGTATCATTTTGGCAATGTATGAGCTGTAAGACAAAAATAAAATTTTCCCCAATCATTGTACATTTACAGTAATATTGATAACCTTATAGAATTAATGAGTTGGCTAAACATTAGGACAATCTTTTGCTGTGATAGCAAGTTTATCTACATTTTGGCTTGATAATAGTACATATGTAATAGGTGTCCCATGGAATAATTATAGCATTGCTTGGGTGAGTTATTATACTGCTCAAAATGTAAGCCTGCATGGACATCAGGAAAATTACTTTTGAGGGTAATCTGGAAAATATGAAAAATACGGTTGCAAATTTTTTACTTTGGTCAAAAGTGTGATAAGTGCAAATGGCAAAATGGTTTGGGTTATATCAGGGTGAATTTTATGTGATTTTGCAAAGCACAAAAAAGATTGTGCAGCTTAATATCAATAATATATTAGTTCAGTTTTAAGATAAAATATAGCAAACTCATAGTAAGTCGCTCGAGCATAGAGAAGTGGGTTTTATGTTTGCACGCAAAACTTTTGTCAAAAATCAGGAGAAACATTAAAAAAAACAATACCAAAATTACAGGTTATAGCACCATCAATCTCCTCCTTTACCAATTCCAGTTTCATTTTGGTAGTAGACAACATCACCTTATTATAGTACTGGTGTGTACTGTTTAACATCCATTCATGCATTGTTTGGCTGCGTATATGCCTGCCATCCCACAAGGTTACTGGCTACTTCAAAAAACCCAACGTAGAACAGGATGGAGCAGACAGAAGCAGACTTAGCAAAAGCAACAGGTTTCTGCACAAAGCATGTGTACCTCCTGTCTCTTGTATACAAACAGTTTGTGTGTTTCATGAGTGTGGTAGCTTTATTTAGTTCTGCTTCATTTCCGTTCAAAAGTATTACAATAATGTGCATTATGGCCAAATTCAGCAAAACCGCAAGGGAACACAGAAGTCTCGACTTTGAAGTGAGACAGAAGGATATACTACAGTGCTCCCACAGAGCTTTGTTAAGTAAGTATCCAGTATAATGTGGTGGTTGCACAGCATCCAAATCGCATAATGTCCTATTTCACAGAACATATTGTGGACATTAAATAGGACACACCATTAATGCCTGGGTGACTGCTATTGCAGTAATAGTATTGTAAGCATCCTTTTTCCTGGCATCAACTTTCTCCAGAAATCTACTGGCTGCATTTAGTATAAACATGGCAGCCATTGTTTTGCCCAGCAGGTACTGTACAGTAGCTTCTCTACACTAATCACATGACAGGAGAGGAGAGATTTAATGGGCTTTTCAGGATATGTCATGTTTTGCTATGTAATGCTGTTGTTCCGTTTCATGATTTGCCTAAAACATAAATGTTCGATGCTTCCAAAAGAAAGATTTGTAGCGGTTTCTGAATTAAAAGCTTTTTTATATTTTGTGAGCTAGAGAAATATATTTGCCAGTTTGAAAATGAAGTTTATCACATTTCGGTGTCAATTTCTTTCATTTGTAAGAGGAATTTTTATTTATTTATTTATTGATATATACAGGGTGGGCCATTTATATGGATACACCTCAATAAAATGGGAATGGTTGGTGATATTAACGTCCTGTTTGTGGCACATTAGTATATGTGAGGGGCAAACTTTTCAAGATGGGTGGTGACCATGGTGGCCATTTTGAAGTCGGCCATCTTGGATCCAACTTTTGTTTTTTCAATAGGAAGAGGGTCATGTGACACATCAAACTTATTGGGAATTTCACAAGAAAAACAATGGTGTGCTTGGTTTTAACGTACCTTTTACACCCTGTAGTGCTGCACAATTAATCACATAAATAAATAAGTAAATAAATAAATATCAGCAAACATCCTCTTAGTAAGATTGTTTAATTTTTATTTATTTGTTACATTATTTGTCAGAGACATTGTCCATTTATTCACATATCTGTAAATGTACCTGAATTAGCCAAACAGCTGTTTTTCATCTGTAGTCATTGTACAGTAAAATGTCACCCTAAAAAACAGTTAACAATAACAATGCAAACCAGTAACACCACGTTATAATAATAATTTATAAAACTGCTAAATATATACAGGACATTTATACATACACAAATAAAATATATACGACAAGCATTTAAAACACCAATATAACATCGCAAACATCATTTGTCCAATTATCTGCTGTTTGATGTTATAAGATGTTTGAATACAAAATGGTACATTCAAAAGTTACATATTGTAGTTTAAATTGTAATCAAATATGTCAAAATAATCGCAATTTCTTTTATCAAATTGTGCAGCATGATATACCACCCCCCTTTAATAAAGATTTCCATGTTTCAAAAGAATATGGAGAAGTGAAGTACTTGTATGGATATTTATGTAAAGAAGATGTATGTGGTTTATACATATTTTCTTGCTGATTTCAAATTAATTTCCCTAATTTTCCTATAGATACTGTAAGGCTTCTATATAACAATGTGCGACCATTTAACATTTTTTAAAATAATTTTTTATAGCTTATAAATATTGCATAGATAAACAAATACTAATGCATTCATATACACATAAGGCTTTTTTTTGCTGTTGTGTTGTACATACAGTAGTATCTCATTTTTGTACACAGAATTTTTTTAAGTACTGTAGATTGTCACAGTTTGATTATCGATACTGTAAGTTTCTTACAGTTATTTATTGTTTATCAGGAAATATTTAGTGTTCGTCCTGGTTTCTGTGTAAGTGCCATCTGTTGGTGGAGTTGATAAATGCCACCTTTTTTTTTTTTTTTACAACAGGGCTCTTCAAATCCAGTCCTGCAGGGCCCGTGCACTAGCACAGTTTGGGAATCCTTCTGCTCAAACACAGCTGATTCAACTAATTGGAATTGAAGAGCCCTGGTCTACAAAAAATGTATTGTCTCCAAGGCCATAGTCTTGATACATCAATTTCCTTGAAATGTTCCTTAAAGGTTTAGATATTTTCCTCTGTTATGATCAAAGATTAATTCATCAACAGAAATTTCTTCCATTGACCTCAAATGCTCCAGCTTGGACTCTTCCATAAAGTGTCTTCTTTGCGCCAAATTAATTATTCCTTTGGTTTTCACTTTTTGTTTGATTTTCCTCAATATTTTCTTCATGGAGACCAGGACATTATGTTGCTTTTCCAGCCTGACTAGATACGGCTTTACAAGCACACATCACATCCTGCTCGAGAATGAGTCTTGAATTTTTTTCTATACATAATCCTCCGCCTGAGTAGCTCAGCAAGGAGCTGAGGGGGAGAGGGGGGGGGGAGAGTTTTGGCGGGGGGGGGGGGGGGTGCTGGTATGATTTCATCAGAGTTGATAGTGGAGTAACATGCTTCCTTTTTTGTACTTATGAAAGTCCGTGGTCTGCCATGGTCAGTCTCAGTGTTTAATCTGGTTTTGCAAGGTCTGTCCCATGCTGACAATATAGAAGAACTTTTTTTTTTCTTCACAGAAACGCTTTTGTAAATTCTTTTATTGTGGTTCAGTCATGTGGCACTGTCCAGCAGCTTATATTTGCATTAACATCTGTTTTCCTGTATGCACCCTTAATTTCTGTTGTGAGAACCGTAGAAGAACATGGCTTAGTTGCAGTTAAAACTGAAACTATGCTGTGATTGGTTTGAAATGAATTCTTCCATATTTACACTGAATATAGAATAATGTCTTAAATGATATTAAAAAAAATATTAAGAAAAAAAACCTTTGTTGATGTTATTGTTGCAGTTTTTGCCAATAAAAAAGTGAATTTGATATCTATATATATATATATACACACAGTTTTAATTATTACTAGCAGTCTAATACTAAAGATTAAATAACTAAAATAAAATAGCACAGGTATCTTAAATTTGCAATTATTAGGACAAACCAAAGCTTCATGTCTGAAATAGTTTGTGAAGGGAAATGCAGTAAACAGTATTTCTTTCCTTCCCATTTTGTTCTGTTCCTCCCGCCCCACTTTCTGTCACATGTCCCTTTCACAGCATAGAAAAGTTCCTGGATTAGTGTGGAATTAGCATAAAGCCCGGCGCTGCAAAGTAGCCAGCAAGTGAACAAGAGGAGTGAGAGAGCCAAAAGAGAGAAAGCACAGAGGGAGAGGCACACATCCTGCAACACGAGGACAAGTCCCAGAGAGCAGAGGACCTTCATCCTTCTGCAAGAGGACAGCATTGTTTGTCAATATGGAGGAAAAACAGTTTTCTGGCATTCTGGTGAGTCATTTTAATTCAGTTTATGTTTTTTTTTTTTTTTGTGATTTATAAAATAGTCCTAATTGCAATTTTATATTTATTAAGTGAATTTCTGAATTAGTATAAAACACACTTATATATAATAAGTTTCTATAAGTTTCCTCAATAACTCATAAGTTGAGAATTTTAAATTGAAATAGTTATATCGCTAGAGGAATGCTATACTGTATTGTAACAACATCACTTTTCATTCGGATGAACAATGGCAAATAAGCGAAACCCTTTCCTTAAAAAATCTGTCCTAGCAGTTTTTCCTCAACAAATAACTGAAGCTTTAATGTACATTTCAAAAGTGAAAAAGTATATTCCTGTTAAAAATGTTCAAAATATTTCTTTATTTATGAAACGTTTATTATATTGAACATAATTATCATAAATCTTTCTATTTCTATGCATTGGATAAGGAAATGTCATTTGACTGTCTTGAACTTGCTTTTGTATTTCAAATATATGAAATTCAATATTGGATACATACTGTAGTACTACTTTTCCTGTTAACAACACTGTTTGCCAGTAGCCTGGGTCATCCAACACAGATGTAATGACATAACACCACAGCACCTGTTTAGAAACTATTTCATACAGGAATAGAAATATCAAGGAGCTCAGCCTGCAGGTCATCCAGTAGTGTGTTTGGTGTGAACAGGAGAACGGGCTTGTTAGTGCCGGCAGTGAGAACTTCTAGTATACTGCAGGTCAGAAGAATGTTGAGTAGGGATTTGTTTACGCTGTTTGTTCAGTCTGAAAAAAAGATATATGTTCATATGGCTGCTATTAGAGTAGAGTAAATCTGGCTGTTTTGTTGATCTGGGTTTCATTATTATGCTTAAGTGTCAAAACGTCTTATTCTATAGACGAGAAGCTTTATTTTCTCATTCCTTTGTATACTGTATGTTTTGTTGTACCATTGCTGAACCATGATTATTATCAGGACACTTTCATACTTCAGTTATTGTGGTTGATTATTCAGGGATTTTTTGAATTTTTTATCATGACTTCTTTTAGACCAGCATCCCAGTTTTACTTTCATTTTATGTATTTCATTTCTTTCCACAAGACAGTCTTGTCCTTATTCACATCATTCACTCCAAATACTGCTTTTCGTAAGCTTATGACGCCGCATAGGATTAATCCTGCACCATTTGTTCAGCCATACAGAAAATTATATTTGATTTAAATTATAGTTAAGAATGTAGCAGTTTCAGTAACTGTACACAAGATGACGTTGCATGTCCAAGCTTAATACTCGTGCTTTGTCATCAGTACAGTTCCATCTAAGCGGCAACAATGCTGCATTTCTTTTCTTTAAATATATATATATATTTTTTGTGTTAGCTAAGGAAAAAAAGTAAACCTATTTGGAAATTTAGGAACCTTAAGGTAAGATTGACTTTTAAATAAAATAAACAAAAAATAACTATAAACTCCTCCCACTCCCACTGACTGGACACCATGATATTGAAGGTTTCCCAGATTACGCCACTGTAATACTACACAACTCCAGAGAAAGTAATTGATATTTTACAGAAGTACTTTGCCAAGTTAAGTTAAAATGTAACCAGATGCAAAAGGACCATGGTGACCAATGCACACATTTCCAGGATCAATGTTAAAAATGACTAAAATAGTTCATTAAATGCCTTAAAACTTTCTTTTGTTAGAGCCAGTGATGTTAAACTATGAGGACCGGGTACATCAATGGTTAAGTGCTGGTTGGAAGCTCAGATTCTAGTACTGCCAGGCTGCCATGGCTGACACCAAACATTAATCTGTTCAATATTCTTCTACAGTCAATGATCCCTTTGAATAAAAGCACTGGACAATTTTAAAATGTATGAACGTGTCAGTGTATTGTGCACGTAAGTCAAATACTGTCCTCAATATTCAAAGAAATAGGAATCCTTTTATCACAATTCCAATGAAATGTTACAGCTAAGCCTGGAGATTATTTGTTGTACTGTTATTTATTTTACTGCAGGTAAATTAAGAATATCTTACACGTGCTTTTAGATTACAGTAACTTTGTGTTGTATTTCAAGGGGTGTTACATGTATATTATAGGGTTTACAGTGCACCAGTCAAACGTCTGGACACACCTTCTAATTCAGTGGTCGTTCCTGATTTGTATTTATTTCTATTTTGTACAACAATGCTAAAGGTATCCAAAATATAGTTGAGAATTGAGATGTATCTTCTACTCTGTAATGCCTTCATAACGGCTCTAATATGAGGTGCTGTTTTTTAATTGGTGATTTCTGAAGCTGCTAACTCTAAATTAACTTCTACTCTGCAGCTGCGGTACATTTAGGTCTTGCTTTCCTGGGATGATCTTCATGAGAGCCAGTTTCATCCTGGTGCTTGATGGGTTTCGCACATGCACTTGACAAGAACAGTTCTTGCAAGAACAGATGACCTTCATTTGCTATTGTTGTTATTACTTAACTCCATGTGTTACTTGATAGTTTTTTAAATCTCAAGTATTGTTGTACAATGTAGAAATGTATCGCAAAACCAAAAACATTGTTTTTGAATGAGATGGTGTGTCCAAACTTTTGACTGGTACTGTATATGTATTTCATAGAGTTTCATAGAATGGTTATGTATTTCACGGGTTGTTACATCAATTTAATAGGGTATTGCATGGATTGTACAGGGTGTTACCTGTATTTTACATGGTGTTACATATATTGTACAAGGTGTTACATGTATGTAACAGGGTGTATATGTATTTTACAGGGTGTTACATGCATTTTATAGAGTGTTACATAAATTGTACAGGGTGTTACATGTACTGTATTTCACGGTGTTACCTATATTTCACATCCTATGTATTTCATAGGGTATTTAATGTATTTACAGGATGTTACATACAGTATATTTCATTTGGTGGTACATGTATTGCAAAGGGTGTTACAGTACATGTACATCACAGGGGGTATATGTAGTTTGCAGGGTGTTACATGTATTTCACAAGGTGTTACATAGATTTTACAGGGTGTTACATAGAAGTTAAATGGTGCATTACATGCAATGTACAGGTTGTAATTTATTTATTTTATTTGTAATAGTGTTAGGAAAAGAAGATAGTCAAAGTGAAGAAGAAAGTGAGTGGATCTTAAGGCTCAGCTATTGCTATTTTGAGTTTCCTCAGTTCTCTGGAGTAGAGTGAGACTATAACATTCTTGTTGCTGCATGTCGTGAGGGGATGAGAAAATTGTACCAAAGGCCCATCTAAAATGACAAAACAAAGTGTAGTTAGGCAGAATGTTAATTTAGTTAGGTTTTGTATAGATCAGGGTATCATTATTGCGTATGACAGGTACAATTAGATATTTTTATGTAATAAACTGAGCACCTTTTATCAGATCTTTGTTTTTTGGGTAAAATATTGAACGTATGTATCTAATTGCAGCTTTGCATAGGATATGGACATAATATGTTCATGTATCAGGTTAATCTGATTAACACGATAAAGTCTAGAAATTCATTCTACTCATTTAAAAACATTATATTACCAGTAAGTTTTACTTCCTGCAGCAGTGTGAGCATCTGTTTCTTCTGTTAGCTGTCGTACCACTGAGCCATGGGGCCCCATGCCAGTATTGTAAAAGACAGGCCTTATCTATCCCCTTATATAACTTATGGATGTGAGTGACCTTGTGGACAGATGGGTTTCTGGCACTGAGCGTTCTTATTTCACCGAATTGTGATTCTCGGGCAGAGTGGCAAGAGGAAATTACTTTTCTGATGGACAGATCACTTTTGTTGCCATGTTCTGATTGAAGGTGCATCTGCCCTTTTCAGTAAAAGACCATTTTGCATACTTTCCAATATCTAAGCAATGGACCAGTGTGCCTGCAAATCTGTTGAAGGGAAGATTGGTGATTGTACCTGTCATACAGAACAACAGCATGCAATCCGGTGCCAAGGGCTTGAATAGACTTTGCCTCCTCCTTATCTCAGGACAGGAGCGATTCAGCTTTAAGAGGCTCTTGATGTGTAGACAATGGAAGATCAGCTCAGCGTACTCGCCGTTTCCCTCCTCAAACTGCATATCGTCCTTTACTGTCACCCACTTGCCAAAACTTCAACACATCACAGAAGGGCTTGAGCACAAGCTTGATCCTCCTGTCTTTCCTCCTCCTCCTCCTTCTCATTCCTTCTTAGGACATTTGACATGAAGCATTCTGTCTGTTTCAGGTTGAATTCCCTTATGAATTCATAAGGAACATTTAAAATCTTTCTTTAGTCAAATGCAGAATTAATTATGAGCGGCTATAGTACAACACAAGACATCCTTCTTTTCCTTAAAACATATGCCCACACTCTTCATAAGCCCGTGTCTCTGATAGACATTTTGAACTTATGTAAGGAACATATTGAGATCCAAATTACCCTTTAGATTTTTTGTAACGCTCACATCACTGTGAGGCTTTGCGTCTTGTTGTCTTCAGGGGAAAGGAAACAGATGTGGTGGAGCGAAGGGGAAATAAAACACGCTGTCTGATTTAGCTTCGTGGTACAGTGCACCGAGCCTGGGTCAGGCAGTCACTGTGGTGTAGGCACAATGGGAGGACAAGGGCCACCAAATGCTAAACACGTCCACTGCTGCGTTTCCTAAAAAAAAATCCAGTTCCCCTGCGCCAAAAGGCCCCATTGAGCCTTTGGAATCAGTTTGAAGAAACCACTCAAGCTGAAAATTTCGTTCTTCTGTTTTGCTTCCTTTTTCTTTTTATATATGGAGTTGGTCTGAAGTTAGACAAAAATATCAACAGCAAGACCAAAAGCAAATAAAAAATTGGGATGCTATTCCGTGTTTCGGTCTATTCATGAGCCGTCATTCATGTTTCTCCTTCTCTCTTTGGATTATTATTTCTTTTAACCGTTGAATTGCAAGATTCCAGTGGCTTTTCACCCCATATTTAGGTCATTTTTTTGAATCCAACCTGCTCCCCTGGTTGCCTTGCTGAATAGGAGATACAGGCATGGGATAAAGGGGGGTTCACAATTCTCAGGGGTCTTTCCCCTCAGCCAGCCCCCTCATCGCTATTATTTATCACTTTGAAGCTATCCGTGTTAAAGGATCTCCAACGCAGCTTCAAATTCTCACTGTCAAGTCTAAAAAAAAACAGCAATGATATGAGAACAATTATTTCTTTCTTTAAATCTTTTGGTCACTAAAATCTTTTTTTCTTCACTCATATGTTAAACTATATTAGGTTGCTGTCTGGAATGTTTCTTTGTGTGTTGTGAAAAAAACAGACTTGACCCTTAGGAAGACCGTTTTAACTCCCCTCACCTCCCTTTGAAACTTGTTTGCGCGCACACACACACACACACACACACACCGAACACTGAGTGCTTAGACTAGAAAAAGAAAAATAAGATAAGCAGGGAGCACATTGCTGAGGAAATGACTTTTACTTGTGGTAAAAGTGGTTAAAATATAATTTCATACATAGGGAATTTCAAAAGTCAGTTGAATTCAAATATAATGCTGCATTCCATCCTAATCAATAATTTTCCAGATAAAATTACATCCTTTTTAACTTCAGAAGATTAAACAGCCCAAGTGGGAAACTAGACATGTTTTTTTTTTTTTTTTGGTTAGCAACAAGCTACGCAGCTAACTTGCTGTAGATTAGTCATGTTTATATTCTCAAACTGTGAACTACAGTATATACAGTAGTCTGTATTTTAGATTTAACATACAAACATGTCTATATGTTGTTTAATCCAAAGCTAATTCTTGTATTTATACCGTAACTCAACTTTTTAAACTTTCTTTTATGTCCTGTGCGCAGACATGTTGATTTAAAACCACTTTCATTGGCCTTTTCATGTCATGATAGACATAGTCCCCATTTACTCTGATGAGGACAAATGGTTCACTGAGTTGTGCAGAACATAGCCATACTATTTTCACCTTACATTAAAACATAGCTAACTATGTTTTGTTTTGCAAAAATCAGTATGGAGTCATTTTTTCAAATCTGGTTGTTAAACCTATTTGACTATGAATGAACAAAAATGAATAAAGAAATAAAATGAAAAAAGCTTAAAAGGAAAGAGACTCAATAGAGAATCTGGGTGACACTATAAATCAAGCAATTAACACGCATGAACATCAGAGCCTTTTATGAATTATGAATTTAAAGGTCCCATATTTTACTATTTCTTTAACATCCTTAAAAGGTCTCAGAGCTTCCTCAAAGAGTATCTGATTATGCTGTATCTGAAATACACCTCAGAAAAAGCTTTAGTTTAGCTAAGTCAGATTAGTGATGTCTATGTTCTCAAACAGTGAACTATATAGTGAGTATTTTAGATTTAACAAATGAATAGGTCTGTATGGTGTTTAATCTAAATCTAATACTTGTTTTTATAATATAACCCAGCTTTTTTAACAGAGCATTCAACAGCCTAAGTGGGGAATTAGACATGTTTGTTTTTTGTTAGCAACAAGCTAGCCAGTTAACTTAGGTGTCATGTATATGTTCTCAAACAGTAAACTACAGTATATAGTCAGTGTTTTAGATTTAACAAACAAATATGTCTGTGTGTTGTTTAATCTAAGGCTAATACTTGTATTTATAGTATCTATAGAATTTATTACTGTATTTGTATTTCTAACTCAACTTTTTAACTTTATTTCCATGTTGTTTTAATGCCACTTTGTAATCATGGAAGGAACTTGAAGTTGAGAAGAATAGCAGAGTTGAAGTTTCATTGGTCTTGTCATGTCGTGATAGACATAGGATCCCATTTACTCTGATGAGAACAAATGGTTCACTGAGTTATGCAGAACATAGCTATACTATTTTCTGCACAACTATTTCAAATAATAATATTTTAAATAATATGGCTTGTAATGTGAACATAGACCAAGTGTAGGTCTTTTTTTTAGTAAATTATGTGTTAAGAACATTTTATACAGTATGTTTACAAGTGAAATTTATATGAATGAAATGACACTCATTAAATATATAGGATCTAAGATGATGCATATTAAGATAATTTCATATTAATCTGCCATTTGTAGATGCTGAGGGTCCCATATGTTTCTTAAAAATGTGTATGTTTTTTTTCCGGTTCGATTTGTGTCCCATCCTCTCTGCTGAGCCTCATTCTCCCCAGAGGCAAGCTACTTGCTATTTATAAAGAATTAGCAGCTGAGACTCTTCCAGAAGCAGGAAAATATCATGGACACAATTTACAACAAATGAACAATTGTAAATTGTTCATTTGTTCCTAAAAGGTCTGAACCTGTCACAAATCCTGTATGATTGAGGAAGTAGAGTGGCATACAGTATATTTTGCCCTTCTCTTTTCCCTAAGTGGGAAATGTTTCACTGTGAGTGGTCTCAGGTCAAGCAGGATTAAAATACTCCAAAGACTCTTGTCTCCTGCTCCAGAGAACCCTCAGCACCTGTGACTTTTTATGCTTGAGAACCTGATACAAAAAAAAATAGTAATAATTGAAAGGGAGGTTAACGTTTTCATGTGCCATGCACACTGTATGCAATGCATCATATGCAATTTATCTTATTCATTTACTGTAAGTGACAGTTAAATTGTTCGCAGTACTACAGATAAATATATATCCACTAAAAAGTTTAAAAACATTTCTAGGGCAGGTGATTTATTTGTCCAGTCCAGTTGTCCAGGTTAAAAGTGATTGTAAGTCCAGTTGTGAGTAACCATAAAAGCTGATGAAGTAGCCCATTATCCTATTGGACATAAAATCAAAAGAAGTTATATCAGGCTTTACTTATACCGATATGTTTCTTTAATATATATATATATATATATACATATATATATATATATATTTATATATATTCTATACATTGATAAAATCATTCTACCACTGACCAGATTACCCTTCACCTGACAGGTCTAGTGCAGCAGATGGCGAGATTCAGAATGAGAAGCTTGCAATATAGTTACAGCATGGAAGTGCATTACATCATCAATAAGCACATTACATTGAAACATAGCTAACTTGGCAAGTACATTGTATTGTTATGCAAATTTTTTTAAATCTGGTTTTTGAATCTATTTGTCTATGAACGAAGAAATGAAATTAAAAAAGCTTAAACGGAACCAGACTCTGTAGAGAACCTATCATCATGGGTGACACTATAACATAAGCAATTAATGAGCATTAGAATGAACATCAGAGCCTTTTCCGAATTCATTTCAGTTTTACCAGTTTTAAAGCTCCCATATTTTACTATTTCTTTAACATCCTTAATACCGTAGGTGCCAGGGCTCCCTCAGAGAGTATCTGAAAATGCTGTAGCTGAAACTTACATCATTTTTTACTCACTTATTTTAAACTCACTGTATCGTTTTCATCCTCCGATTGCGCTATCAGCATCTCTGTAAATGAGATAATGCTGATCCCTGCCCTGTCAGAGAACAGAAGATCTGAGAAACAAGTCGAGGGAGGATATCTTCTTTTATGCGGTCACAATCGTGGGAGAATTTAATTAGCTTTTTCAATTTTTGGCCATTACAAAAATGGGGGAAAAAAGGATAGAATGCCCTCCCCCACACTAGAGACCCAATGGACTAAAAGTTTTTGTATAATAGGTCCCATTTAAAGTCTGTTGCATGGAATTGAACATTACTGTTCTATGATGGAGACTTGAAATAGTTTTTAGCAGTTGCAGTCCTAAGACTATCCAATGAATAACATCCACAGTCATCGTTAGAGTTCCTATGTAATACCATCCCCAGAGTGTTACAGTACATGGGTGGTAATTCTTTTTTTAAAATTTTTTTAATAATATGAATATTAGGTTAATGGGATTTTTTTTGTTGTTGTTGTAATAAATACAATACAAACCAATAGTTTTTTATGGACTCGTCGAACCATTAAAGCGCTAAAAAAATGAGATATTTTATATTATACTGCTTCAGTGTTTTGTGCCTTAAGCTGTTGTGAATGTGGGTTATCATGCTTAAATCATTAAGACAGCACAATAATTGGGTATACTGTATGTGCACATTACTGTATTGCAATCAGTCCTTAATATCGCCTTTAAAATTAAGTCCTAATTCAAAGCTAATTTAGTCCTAGTGGTATATGTAAGTGCTTGGGTTTCTAGTTTCTCAATACCAGACAGTCTGATACCAGCATAGTACACTATGTAGGCCAGTCAGTGTTTCAGCCTGGCTCATTGTTGTCCTGTGCAGTGGGCTGAAAATTGTGCAGGATTGCTTTATGCCGTGGCCCCCTGCTTTGTGTGTGTTAGTTTTTATGTGTCTGTCGGACATGCCACTTGAGATTGCAAACGAGAGAGTGCGGCGGAAAGAGGTGGCGCATCAAAGGCGCAGTAAGTTTAAAAAAGTGACATTTTTAGTCAGCAGTAGTATTTTAGCGCTCACTGAGGCTCTCTTGTTCGACTTGTCAATAGCACAGACGTGTCTCGAATAGGAAATACCTGGTTAAGCAGAGATGCTTGAAAGTGAACTTCCTCTCTGGCAAATTTAGTGGCCGCTTATCCTTCCCGCTGGGTTTCCAATCCAGTTTAAACACATTCTCAATTCACTCTTATGTGTTCCTTTATCTTTTGTTACCTCTTTTGTGTTCCCAGTGAGTTTACTGAAAATATCCATGCTGTGAACAGGCCAATTTTTTTGCAACTATGAAGCACAGTCTACAAAATGAAGCAAAGAGGTTAGCTGAGTTGTTGACTCTTGATGTCTTATGTATAAAAGGTAAATTTGTCATAAAATATAGTGTACAAAAAAGGCTTTTAAACAACGGACATGCTACTTCCTCTCGAATCAGGGTACAGAGATATAAAAAAGGAGACATGACAACACTGCAGCTTACCTTTCTGGACACAGAGCTAATGTTTACCAAGACTGCTTTCACGTTAGGGGCGCTGTGGCCAGATCAGAGTACACTTCAGAGTCAGAGTCCGGTACTTTGGAGTAGTGTGAACAGTCTGTGCTGTGTAATGGCATGGAACATTGTGCCGTGGTGTGGTCCCCTTGAAAAGATGGTGTCGGGCATAGTATGATGTCTTTGTATGCACTGATCTCATCCTCTTAACTGCACAGACATAGTTGATAAAGTTGGAAGGCAGACAAGAGGGTCATTCTTGACTTTGTGTCCAAAATATTATTAATATCAGACGTATAACGAATGTCAGCTCTGTTGTACGCTTCTTTTGTTTATTGGCAGATCTCATCCCAACTGGGTGCATACAGCCACCTAATGCACCAGAGAATGTAGACACACAGGTGTACTTGGGAATGAAACATCACTAATGTAAAAGTGGAAATACCTAATAAGTACATACCTAATGTAAAAACAGCCTAAACGTATTTTACTACATTAAAATGCACAGTTTTGCTTGATTAAGTATTGATTAGTATAAGTGTCTGAACTAATCACTTACACACTGTCATTATTAAGCTTAAGATTCCATACCGAGGCACTACTGGAAATTATCGTATTGACTTTCAATGACTTTCATCATTACATCCCTACTTGCCCTCTGTGAATGTTTTTTGTCTGTGCTTGATGGCCAGAGTGAGTCTTAGACCATGCTTCATTCTCATCACTAATAAGTTCTACAGTTATATATACTCCCCAATGAGCATGAAGTACCTGATATAAAAGTTAATACCCCCTCCTTTAAATCCATTTTTTGTGTGTAAATTCATAATAAAAACCATCTGATTTTAATGGGTCTTAGTATTAGGCAAACATAACTGTATAACTATAAATATAACGTCTGATTCATCCTGGTGCCTCGCTTCTGCTTGGAGATCTTGTCATCTTGGAGATGGGGACGGTTTCACTCTACTATGCAGATGGTTCTGGCCTCGACTGATGTTGACAGCTGTTGGGCTCTGAGGACTTGACTTGGCTGCAGTTGCTTGATAGTTCAATACTGGAATTTCCTACAAGTCTACCTGAGCCTCCAATAACTACCTGGTCTCCATATTAACATCAATTAACATCACCTGTTATACTGAACCGCCTGCCACCTTATGGCAGGAAAATACCTTCATTCACAGTATGAATGCACACAATTCCTGCTTTCTGTTTCACCCAAATGAGGATGAGTTCCCTGTTGAGTCCGGTTCCTCTCAAGGTTTCTTCCTACTGCCATCTCTGGGAGTTTTTCCTTGCCACCGTCGCCCTCGACTTGCTCATCAGAGACTATCTGACCATTTTGATTCATACACTTTCACAATCCATACAAACTTAAATAATTCTTTTGATTGTGTAAAGCTGCTTTGCGACATTGACAATTGTTAAAAGCGCTATGCAAATAAAATTGAATTGACTTGAACTGAATATAACCTCAGACAAACAGAATATATCTTTTAAACATTTTCCATTATTTATTTAACAAAAATGAAGCCAAAAAGAAGCATGTGCTAAGTACTTGCATGATTTAACAGCTTGAATCATTTCCTTAGTCTCTTACATTATTTTGGTCCATTATCCTATACATCATCTTATTCATTGCAATATTCTATCTAACATTTCTTCTTTACAACATTGTTTCAGTTCATTGAGGCATTTGCTTATGCCAGCTCTCTTAAGGTCCTGCCAAAGCATTTCAAATGGACTTTGACTAAGCCATAAGCCACCTTGATTCTTTATTTTTCAGCCAGTTGGAAGTAGATTTACTAGCGTGCTTCGGATCACTGTCCTGTTACATGACCGAATTCATACGAAGTTTTATCTGTCAGACACATTTGGAATACTCTGGTAAACAGAGGAGTTCATGGTCCACTCACAAACTGCAAGGCGTCCAAGGCGGTCCTGTGGCAGCAAAAACAAGCCCATATCATCACCCTTTCTCCACCATGCTTGACAGTGGGTATGAGGTGTTTATGCTGCAATGTTGTTTGGTTTTCGCCAAACATGGGTCTGGGCATTAAGATCAAACACCTCCACTTTGGTATTATCTGTCTGTAAGCAGTTGCTCCAGAAGCCTTATGGTTTTTTCAGATGCAGTTTTGTGAACCTCAGTCATGCTTCCATGTTCTTTTTAGACGGAAGAGGTTATTCCTGGCAGCCTGTTCCCAGCAAGCCATACTTGTTCAGTCTTCTTCTAATTGTGCTGGCCTTTTAACAGCTCTGCGATGTAGCTCTTGATTTAAAAAAAAAATTTCTTTGAGCATTGCACGTTCTGACCTTGGGGTGAATGGCTTGAATGCTTTTTACTTGTGAATGATCTTTCTCACTGTAGAATGTTGAACTGAATCAATTAGTTTTTCAATAAAATTGTTTTATGTCTTTCCATCTTGGCATTTTGTTAACACACACCTCAATGATGCAAACAGCAAAGTGCCAAAACGTCTGCTTTTATAGAGGTCTACACATCCACTGATGATCATTGAAATCAAGGGCTGATTGTAAGGGCTGCAACTTACTCTCTTAAAACCCGTGGAAGCTGTTAGGGGGGCTTGGTATTGCCTACATGGTTTTATTTTTTTCTCTTCATTTTTGTTAAATACGTTATATGTTTTTGTTTGTCTGAGGTTTTACTTGCCTAAGACCCGCTAAGATCAGATAATTTTTCTGATGTTTTTAGAGGGCACTAACTTTTATGCATGTGCTGTATGTGCTCAAATTTCCACTTGAGGTCTTTCGACCTTCTTGGATATAAACTTGCTGTTGGTTTGGAGGGTGTATCCAGTGCCTCGTGCTAGATGTTTGGGCATTATGTGTTGTGTGACTGTTGACTATTTATGCATCTACTAAAGCTCACTCACTCACTCATCATCTATACCGCTTAATCCTGTATTCAGTGTCACGGGGGGGCCTGGAGCCTATCCCAGGAGTCTTAGGGAACAAGGCGGGGTACACCCTGGACAGGGTGCATCTACTAAAGCTTATTTGTGGAATATCATCTTGAGGATGAACAGGTGCTTTGCTAGTGTAAAAACCGAAATACGATATTGCTACAGATTCTTAAAGCTTTTACAAGAAATACATTTACATTCAACTCACTGCAAACGTCTGAGGATATTAATTCAGGAGAATTCACCAAAACTTATACTGCCATAAAATGAGAAAGGAAAAGAATAGTTACTGTAGAGCTGCGTGAAAGCAGCATTTCTCTTTGAGAGAGACCTTTGGAAAGTAATAAAGGTCTTTTTGAATGTTCACTGCTAATTTGGACTTAGTCAATGGTTTGACATTTGTGTTCCCTAATGAGCACTAAGTACCTGATATAACCATCTAATTATCAGAGCTAATTGCCCCAACACACACTTGCTTTGGGTTTGGGAACCCTCTTTGAGGTTAGACTTGGTATGCTTTTCTTTTTTTGTTCTTCCTTCTGTCGAGTTGTCAAAATAGCCAGTCTTCATATCCTCATTAGAAGAGCGCTATTGTACGGCAGGCGAAAAGACGCTGTGCTGGATTTTGACTAATAGGAGTTGGCTGCGGCCCCTGGAGACTCTAATGACCGCTGATGTCAAATTCTTTCCCTGCCAGGCCCATGGCTCAGATGCAGCACGCTGCCTGGAGCTGGGGGTGTGTGTGTGTGTGTGTGTCTGTCTGTCTGTCTGTCATCTGTCTGCCTGTCTGTTTGCATATGTACATGGAACAAAATTAATCACAAGCACTCACTGTAGTCATGTCTATGGTTAAGACACTACCGCTGGAGTGGATAAGCTGGTGCCGGAGGTCACTCTGCTGGTCTTTCAGCTCTTGATCAGTCTTTCTGTTTTCTGTCAACCCAATATAATTCCTCATGTCCTCCAAATTTCTTTATATATTTAAATAAGACTCCATCCATGGTTTATGCACAAACAACCAAACGATTCTTCAATGAATCCTAGAAGTCTTACAGAGGACTGCATGGCAGACTCGTTTTACCTGTGAGTCCAAGTGAACAAACCGCATTTTAGATAAACACACCCAGGTCCTGATGTCCTGTTTGATGCTAAGTAGCTTATGTGACATGTTTTATTTATATAAAAATGTCACCTGAAGGGCTTCATTGTTTATTCAAACCATATTATTATTATTCATATTATTCAAGTCATATACGCTAATTTCTACAGTCGAAGCTGACAGTTCGTCACTATCCTTCAAGGTGTTGGACAGTTCTTAACCCAATTCAATTTTTATCTCCTTAGTTGTTGTCTTTGCTTGACTCAGGCCAATAATTTCACCCATCTGAAGTATTGTGGCATTTTTCCATGACCATGGGATATGTTGTACATGAGAAGCTTCTCACAGCATTTTTGCCATAAAAAAAAAAAAACATTATTATTGCACTAAATATCCAATTAAAGGCTCTTAAGTATTTGTCTCTTTATATCTAAATGGTGACATTTTATTTGGATGGACAATGTATCTTAATGTTGAATGCTGAATTATACTATACGTTCCACATTGTCTAAATACTTTCTTGTTCAACGTTTCTTTAGAAATCCATTTTATAAAAACCTTAGCTGATGTTAACTGAGGTTTTCTAGTTTTCTTAATAAGTAATGCACACAACTCTACTGTATGTGACCCCAAGCTATCGTATATTTGCTCACATTTAAAAGGATTAACCTGCAGAAGTGTTTGTCAATGCTGTACAGTACATTTGGTGAGGTAAAAACCAGCAGTTGACTAAAGTATTAATGTAGCCAGTTAGCACGCCATCTGTTAATTAAGCAGTTCACCAAGCATGATTGAAACGCTCATTTGCAACCCTTTGCAAATGTTTAGGAAAACATGCCCCAGAACAGGCTAATAATTAAAGATGTGCCGTGTGGATGTACAGTTAAACAGCATCAACCATGTGTATGTTTATACCAAAGTGCTATTGAATTCACACATCAGAAAGTATGATGTGTTGTTCACTAATAAATAAAACAGCTGTAATCATTAGTCAGATCACTGCAGTATAATCAGAATAACACGCTTTGGACGACACTGTTACTCTTAACATCTGTCTCTGTTGTGAACAGCATTTGATAATGTTCATCTAAATTAGTCTTCAAAATTGAGGATTATCTTCCCACTCTAAATTGCAACATGTTTGCTATTGCTTTTATTATAAGCTACCACCTTTGTAAGTACGTACATTATTAGCTGCACAGGTATTTATGAGCTGGTACAGTTAGGCAGCACTTATACTGTAAGAAAATACAAGTTCTAAAATCATCTTGAGAGTGTGACTGGTTATCATTAACAGCCACATTACTACATTACAAGCATTTGAAATGAACAAAAACATTTACAAAGCAGGCAAAATTGGATCAATGAATGGGAAAAGATTTGCCTCTTGACTTTGAATAAGACGAGTATTGACTTGTACATTTATAGGACTGTGTCTTGGGAGCCAATAGAAAATAAGTGTCTGGGACTATGGACTCTTTGAGGAAAAAGGAGGAAGCAGTCACATTCAATATTTTTCATGCAGTTATCTAAGCATCTATATTATTTACTTGGAAATAATTCATATGGAAACATTTCTTAATAAGGAGTCAGGGATGTCTGTAAATGTCCGGCCAGGTAAATGACTATATACATATGCATACTGATGCTCATAAATGGCAAAAGTATGTTAATCCAGCGTAGATTTTTTCACCATCATATACGACATAATGCAGACTGGATATGCACTTATCTTCATTTTGTAACAAATGTTTAATATAAGCTTATACTCTGCATTCACATTTCTGCAGATTGAACTTAAATGTCAGCTTAACTCTAAGTTTATTTATTTATTTATTTATTTTATTTAAATTCATGTGAGCACCTGTAAAAAACAGTATCGTCATCACTCGCTTATTTTCTCATCATCTATACCACTTTATCCTGTATACAGTGTTGCAGGGACCTAGGGCACAAGGCAGGGTATACCCTGGACAGGGTGAAGAAACCACTAAGCCACCAGTCATAACATATATATAAAAAAAAAAAAATAATAATAATAATATAAAATAATAAAATAATCAGCAGTCACAATAAATGTGTTTGTAATGTTCCACCAATGACTAAAATATTTATTTACTTCAAAGTTTTAAAATTCTTTGAAGTAAATACACTACATTCCCAAAAGTATTCGCTCCCCTGTCTTCACCATTAAATTTAATTCAATTTAATTTATATACAATACAACAGAAGTTGTCTAAGTTAACATGTCCAGTTCAGATCAGGGATGATTCAGCAGGGTAGAGGGGGGTCTTGATCAGGAGCAGCATGTGTAGATCCAAACCATCATGAAGCAGAAGCATATGAACTTGGGTAACATCCAATTCTTCATTCATGGAGTTTAATATGATGTTGGCCCGCCCTTTGCAGATTTACCAGCTCCAATTCTTCTGGGAAGGTTTTCCCACAAGGTTTAGTTTTTTGGGAATTTGAAAACTTTTGACCATTCTTCCAGAAGCGCATTTGTGAGCTCAGACACTGATGTTGGACAGGAAGGCCTGGCTCGCAGTCTCTGCTCTAATTCATCCAAAAGGTGTTCTGTCGAGTTGAGGCCAGTCAAGTTCTTCCACACCAAACTCGCTCATCCATCAGTCAGTCATGTTGGAACTGGTGTCGGGTCGATTTTCCGGATGTGGGCGCGGGTCCTTACTTCCATGGAAAGGAACTCTTTTTCAGCATGCGAAAACATTTTGGACAATTTCATGCTCTCAACTTTGTGGGAACAGTTTGGGGATGCCCTCTTCCTGTTTCAACATGACTGCGAGAACTAGAGAATAAAGCTGTGAATCGTTGGTAGAGTGTTGATTCGATTCAATTTTATTTTTGGGTTTTCAAGTCGATTCAGTTCATTATCACTAATGTTGTCTAGCTTGTCGCAAGCAACAATATTTCTTGCCATTTCTTATACAAGTGATAATCTTTTTATCTGCCAATCTTTTGCACCATTCTCCAGTCCAGTAGGGGACACCATTGCACCAACTGTGAATAAACCCAAAAGGAAAAGAAGCGATGCTATAGCAAAATGCATTATTCGCAAAAGATAGAACAAGTTTGTATTTTCTGCAAAAAGTGATGTTACAGGCATGTGTAAGAGTTGTAGATTGTAGATCCATCTTTAACAGCAATAACATGAAGTAATTGTTTCCTTTATGATCAGTCTCTCTTCATTGTGAAGGAATTTTGGAACCTTAATTCTTGATTATTTTTCAGACATTCTGATGTAGATTTACAGGAGTGCTTCGTACCATTGTGCTGTTGCGTGACCGAATTTCGACTAGGCTTTAGCTGTCAGACAGATGGCCTCACATTTGACTCTAGAATACTCTGGTATACAGAGGAGTTCATGGTCGACTCAGTGACTGCAAAGTGTCCAGGTCCAGTGGCGGCAAAAACCATCCCAAATCATCACTGGCATGCTTGACAGTTGGTTTCTCCTCAAATGATGTTTGGTTTTGCCCTTCCATAGGGCCGTCCCTTAGCGGCCGACCCTCAGCAGGTTGCTGATCAGCGATGAGCACTCGCAAAGTTAAAAGTGCAATCCTGGCTTAGCTCGCCACTCTTCCACCTGATTTCTGTCTCTCCCCTCTTTGATCCTTACAGTACTTCCAATTTATTAAAGAGGGACGAAAGTCCATTATTAAACTTCAGCCATGTCATGTTTGGTGGCCACGCCCTCTCACATTCATGCTGATGGGAAGACTGCATGCCAAATAGCAAAATACGCTCAAAATCCGTGACAGTTTCTTTTAGGCAATCTATGAAAATATGACTCATTCTGAAGCAAAAACTGAGTCCAGAAATAAAATGCACCAACAAAATGAGTAGTTAAAAAACTTGATAAAATGGAAGATGTAATTGAGAAACTTTTGACTTATTTATTTAAATAAATGGAAGGTTTTGTCTGTACATTGGTTTTGTGCTTTCAATGACATCTTTACTTACATAAGTAATATGGTACATTGATAGATTGGAGAACCAGAAATCAGTCTCAGAGAAATTGCCAGTCCTTCTGTATTTGCCTAAAGCTAAACCTGCACCAAAATATGAAGTAGAAGGGAAGTTATGAGTAGTTATGTGCCAGTCACAGCATCTAGCGCTTTTTTGTACGAATACAGTGCTTTTTCCCTTGAGTGGGTGTGGCTATGCTCAAAAGAGCCAATCAACACGATAGTTTAGCCTGAATACATAGGGTATGTGGCAGACACAGAAACGACCATAATGCATCTACAGTATAAGCTGACAAAATCCACAGCCAAGACGGCATGACTCAGCATGGCTTATTCCAGAAAAATAGAATGTACACTATGAAAACTGAACCATGTGCCATAAATTAAATCCAAATGTTGAGTAGAAGGGAAGTTATGTACCAGATGCTGATCAGCAGGAATCAAACCTAGGACCTGGAGGTGCATGGCTAACCACTAAGCCACCGTGACTCAATAGGGAACCCATACTCATTTGGGTGATATTGGATGGCAGGAATTGATTTCCAGTCATACTACTGTATGTGTAAGGAGGCTGGTGGTTCAGCCTCCTTACACATAATTTGTGTTCTGGAGGTTTACTTACATAAGTTATATGGTACATTAAGTCATTTAAGTTAATATGAAGTTCTGTTTTGTTATTATTGTAGGATCAGGTACAAAACTGTTTGTAGGAATTTCAGTCCTGAACTACATCTACATCTACATCTAGGCATTTGGCAGACGCCCTTACCCAGAGCGACTTACATTTTTATCTCATTATACATCTGAGCTGTTGAGGTTAAGGGCCTTGCTCAAGGGCCCAACAGGGGCAACTTGGTGGTAGTGGGACTTGAACCTGGGACCTTCCGTACCGTAGTCCAATGCCTTAACCACTGAGCATTTGGACCCAGTACCTACATGTATCCCAGTCAGACCAAACGGGGCCATCCTCAGCAGCAAGCCAGAGGCCTCCATGTAGCGACTGCAGTCACAAGTCATCAGAGAACAGCTGACTACATCAGCCAAGTCCAAGAACATTTGGACCCAGTACCTACATGTATCCCAGTCAGACCAAACGGGGCCATCCTCAGCAGCAAGCCAGAGGCCTCCATGTGGCGAGAACTCGGGCACCAGGATTTTTACCAGTCAAACATAAAGCAACAGAAAGAGAACAAAAATGTATGGGCAGTATAAACATGCCAAATCAATATCATTCATTTATTTTCCCATCTTTATTGTGTTATAAAATTTTGTTACACTTCTTCTCCATAATTACTTGTTTCTGCTACCGCTAACACTGGTTGTGCTGCATTAATTTGTGTAAAGGAGGCACAAGATACACTTGTTGTGTGCTGCCGCTTCTCAGATCATCTGATCATGTGAGCTCTGTTAGAAAGTTTGGAGTGGACGTTGTGTGAAACTACATTGAGCGACACTAAAAGCTATAAATTAATGTTGACAATCTGTTGTTTTAAGGTTGTGTTTGCAGCATTGTTTCGGAGTCATTCGTTCAATGTTTATCACAGTCATTCTAACTTTCACAGACAACGTTGGTCCAGTGTTGTTTTTGGGTGGATGACGTTAAATGTCTACCTCATAAAACATTGGGTTTCCTTCTGGGTCAGTTTGTTCGTGGGGTCATTACTGCAACAGACCAGTGCCACAGGAAGAACCAGTTCCTGTGTAGAAATGTAATTTACTATAGTTTTTACTATAGTTGAACTTTGTCAACAGCTCCTGGAAATGTTTCCTCCTTCTCTGCTTGGTTAGAATCATTTTTACATACGCAGTACCAGATGTAAAAATATGGAGGAATCTTTCAGTTAATGCTTGGCACTGACAGAAACAATTGCTGCTTTTCCAGGCTTCTAAGTCAGTGTTCTAGCTGTTCCTCTTTAATCCCCCTGGAGCTTTTCCTGAGTCAAGTGGAAGCTGCTATATAGGGAAAGAAATTACATATGTATGGTATATTAAATAAGTTATAATATATTGTTTATGTTGAGTAGTCTACTTTATTATGTTGTGTACATGTATACTGTATGTGCTAGCATGTGTCGATGAGTCAAAAAGCACACAACCCGGATTTATCTTCGATAGGCATTGTTGCATATCTATTCTATGATCTATATATATATATATATATATATATATATATATATATATGTATATTTCTGATGCATCAGTCGGATCCTGTTTTGAAATACTTGGAAAGAAATTAGTTTGAAATCTGTGTCATCAATCCTTTCATGATATTAACTTGAGGGCTGTTTATTGGACATCCTGCTACCATTGTTTACCTTCACTTAATGCTCATTATGCCGATGTCCAAATGCTTGTCAACTTCTGACACGACTAACAGGATACTCGGTTGAGGCCACCGCCAAGAGCATCAATTGAAAGCTTTCTTTTGTGTGAAGATCTCGGCTTCTCTAAAATCTTTTTCCCATGCATTATGGTGCAGCTATCCTCCTTCCGGCAAGTGGCACCTTCCTGCAACCGATCTATGGACTGGTTGTGGGCCACAACAAAAAGAGTAGGAACTTGGTTGCCGTTTTGAGAAAAAGCAGATGAATTACAGGGAGTATGGTGCGGCGCAGAAGGAGGACAGCGTCTGTCCCTCCCCTGGCCTCAAGCAGGACGTTACTGAAGACTTGGCAATGTTGAGGGACAAGGATTTGAGAGTCAAGTATCTTTGAATGGGAAGCGTTGGTGGTCTGGGTTCAGCTCCTCAGAAAACAAGTAGAAGAAACTGTGAAACAGAATCCTGTGGATGCGCATGGTCCTCCCGCCCTTTCATCTAGCAAACTCCAGGCAGCTAAGCTAGCAATTCCCTGATACTCAGTATGCACCCAAAGTGCTTGGAATGACAACGAATCTATTCATGGCAAAAGTAGAGGAGAGGGCTGTGGATCTGCTCAACTCCCCCCCCCCCCCTACAAGTGTAGACAAGTGTGTGGGGGGGCACTTTCTCCAACGTATAATAGAGCAAAAAAGGGATTGCAAAGAAGGAAAGGAGGTAAGGCAAGGGAATGGATGAGGGAGGGAATGTGAGAGAGGGAGTGTGGGTTGCAGGAGGGTGGGAGACAGAGAGAGAGAGAGAGAGAGAGAGAGCGCTTCCATGCCGAATGATTGAGAGAGGCGGAGAGGAAGTAGAACTCCCTCAAATGAAATGAGGTGAAAATAATTCAGGCATTAATCAAGCCTAGCCGAAAGGAGGGTCCCCGCCCCCCTTCTCGTGCACGCGCCCTCTGTGAAAGCGAATGGAAAGGTGAATGAAGAGTTGGAGATCGGAACCTAGAGAAACTGCAGGTGCTGCTGAACCATGTCCGAGTCCAGCAACGCCGTGGCGTGTCAGGCCGATCAGGTTAGTCTTTTTCGTCCAGTATTTTGTGCTAGAAATGCTGTAACTTAATAATACAAACAGTTTTGTCTATTTTAAGCAAAAGTTTGACACCCTAGCTGTAATGAGAAAATCATTAAGGTACAAATTTTGTAAAACAAAAATTCAGTAAGCTCACAAGAGTACGTTATCCCAAGCATCAAAGCGGCGATTGTCTGAAGCTGCCCGGACGACGGCGCAGGGTCCTGAAAGAATTGAATTAATCAAGGCCAAGCATTGTTTGCACCGCCTTATTTTTCAGCCATCATTCAGGGGGCCTGTGACGACTCAATAGTCCATATACCACGTGAGAAGGGAGCTGCAGCTCCTTAAAAAACAAACCACGTGTGGGCCGACTGAAAAGTTTTTATAACTAATTGCAGTGGGAAGTTCGGGCCGCACTAGCAGAAGGATTGTGTGATAAAGCTTCTAAGGAAGTGGGCAGGAGAACTGTGTGACTGAATGACAGAGGGAAGGAGGAAAGTGTCCAGGCTTTTCTGTTTTTTTTTTTTTCTTGGAGGGAGGCTGACTCATATTTATGCCCTTCTTTCTTCCTCCGCTTCCCTTTTACCCGCTAGGGCACTTATCACTTAAACAAACCCCAGGAAGATTTGCTCGAAAAAGAAAAGCCAGCGATATCCGTTAAGCCACTTTGTAGCTCTCAGATTTACATGTGGTGTATTTGCCACTTGGTCCACTGAGCCACTTGTTGTGGGCAGGAAGAGTGAGTACAGTAGCAAAAATGCCAATCAAATAAAATATAGGACGGTGCAACAGGTTTCGTGGCTTTTTTCGAGGATTAATTGTATTCGTTTTTTTTAAATAGTGTTTTCATGTGTGCGTCTAGACTTAAGCGTCTAATATATATATATATATATATATATATATATATATATATATATATATATAAACCTCTTATACATACTGTGTGTATATTTATATGTGCGTATGCATGTAAAAACCCTTCATTAATATTTGATGCATGTTATATTGTAATATGTTTGCTTATGATAGAATATATTAGATTAGAAATGACCCATCCATTATTACAGTGATTTGATTTACTGTATGTAAAGGGGTTACTGCATCAATAGACATTTGTTGCTGGTTGAGGGATTTATGGTAGTTTTAATAGTTTAAACTGTATCAACTGATTAATATGTGCAGAACTGCATACACACAACAAGCCCCAGGAAGATTAGTCAGAAATAAGACCTGAACAGGCGCAGTTAAGCCACTGTGCCACTCAAATCTCCACGCAGCGTCTTTGCCAATTCTTCAACTCTGGTGGGAGGATTTTTATTATACTTAATTAAACAACTTTTAAAAATGCGTACGGCATTTGTGAAGGTGAAAGTATGTCAATTTTACCTGCTCTTCTGTATGAATGTATATAATGTGATATAGGTTTTTACATTGTCCAAAAATGTGGATAAAAAAGACAGGAAAATAAAACTACATTGTTACATTAATTATTAATTGATTAATTGATTAATTCTACAAATCGCATGTACAGTATCTACATGGATGCAATAACCAGCACAAGGAAAAATAATAACAAAAAGGTAAAAAAAATTTGTACAAGCCGAACACTGATATCACACAAATGAACTGGAAAATATTATCAGTTTACTGCACAAGAGAAAATAGGAGGAAAAGGGGTGGGGGTTCCTGGTGAATCAAATTCTTCCAGATTAAAATTGATATTCATTAATCTTCAATTTTGTTGAGGAGAAAAACGGTTGTACCCCAAAACACGGTTGAATTGCAGCACTACAGAAAATACATAAAGGTTAGCAGATCAGTTAATATAATTTCATCATAATAAACTTTACTGGGCATCGGTGTACTTTTGTGTAGCTCAGATTAAATTATTATATTGCACAACTTTATGTCTAAAAATGTTAATTCCAAGTTACCAATATTTGTTTATTTTTCATCATCATGCTTACTGGAATTGCTTTGATATCCTCTAAGGAATTAGTGTGTGTCGGGCATCATTTTCCTCAAGCTTTTAATACAGGTTAGCTTCATCACATTTGTATGTAGTGGTGGAAGAGTTTTCTTAGACAAACTGTATGCTTCACTAGTAATTGCACTAATAAGAACTTGTAAGAAGTTACAAAGCGCTATAATTGTGCCAGCTCTGACAGAGCCAACATGCTTTCACAGCGAGGGCAATTTATCTGGATGAAATGTGTAGTGGATTGGGGTCCAGTTCCTGCAGTATTCCTTTAACCTTGACCGGAATAAATCCATGACATAAAATGCTCAAATAGTTTGACAGACATGTGATGAATGGTATTGCATTATAATATACTGTAAAAAAAAAAAAATAAATAAATCCTGGATTTGTGCCTCATCTATCACTCGTTATGTGATCATGCAGGTTTGGATTTTATCATTAGTGAAGAAGTAAAAATGTCCATGTTTGTATGTGGTAGACTGGTCCAATAACTAGATAGATTATGTCATTCACCACACAAGGACATCACATTTGGAGAGGAGGCAGGGAGAGAGAGAGAGAGAGAGAGAGAGAGAGAGAATGATAGAGTAAGTGGACATATGGTTGCTTAGAGGCAGCAGCCGTTCAGTTCCTCACACTGCCTATCCTCCAAGGCATACAGCTGCCCTTCTACTAAGCACTCTTGCTTCTTTTGCTTTTCCTCATGTTTCTGGGTTTGTCTGTGTGCATCTGAGGTGCATCAACCTATTTATTAACCTTTAATAACCTGTACAAACACATTTGAGCAGGAGAAGTTATCTATATATCCAATAAAGTTGCAGCAGGACATTGTTAAAATATCTCGAAGAGCTTCTGTTCCGATCACTAAAGAATCTGATCTCTGTGGTAGGCTTGATTTTTTTTTTTTTTTTTTTTTAAAGCACAAAACTTTCTTTCAGGGTTACACGACATGGTGTAATCAATCAATCAACCAATCAACCAATCAATCAATCAATCAATCAACCAATCAATCAATCAATCAATCAATCAAAGACCACAAAAAACATCAAATCAGCATTAGTCGTGCATGTTGATTGTTCCAACCCAAAGCTTGTTGGGATGTTTTTTTAAATTTGAATCAAATGAAAACTAAAAAACTTTCAAATTACATGAGACAATATTTTTTTCACAAAAGAACATAGAGAACAAAACAACTGTTTAAAGTGAGAAATTAAACACTTTGATGCACAAAATGAGCTCATTTCAAATTTGATGCCTGCTACAGGTCTGAAAAAATTTGAGACGGGCGATGTTTACCATGGTGTTTTCAAAACAGTTTGAAGACATCTAGGAATTGAGCTTGTGAGTTTCTAGAGTATTGGTGTTCGAATTTGGCACACAGAACATGATGGTGCTTCTGCACCATGTTTACATGTGGCTTCCTTTTTCCTTTTTTTGCATGATAGAGCTTTACCGAACACGGCGAGAGCTTCAAATTTCGCTCTCGCCGCCCTGCCATCGCCGCTCTTCGCCGCTCTGACGTAGACCGAATGTCTTTCTTGTATTTAAAGGGGCCGCAAAGCGATCAAGCTTGTTGATCTTGTGGAGACTGACCAAAATGTGGAAGAAAACACGAAATTGATTGATAGAAAGAACTGTATTGTAGAAATAAACAAATTATAAGGCATTTGTATGGTGTGGCTTCTGTTTGTCTAATTTAATATATATATTTTTTTTTATTATATTATATTTCTTATTATTATAATATTAGAATCACTAGACTTTGTCTTTAATTAAAATAACATTAATAATTAATAAACACCCGCTATCGCAATAATCAACCTCTCCTCCATTTTGCTTGGGAAGTAATGTAGCCGGAACAAAAGTTACAGGGCTCCTTCCCTCGGAATCCTAATTGGTTGCCGCTCATCTGCGTCATAGCTCATTACCCTAAATTTGAGCTGATTTCAACTCCCTTCGCCGCCCTTTGCCGCCCCTCGCCGCCGGCTCACATTGAAGATGAAAGACTTCCGCCCGCTTTGATGCTCTCTCCGCGTTCGGTGTGAACGCACCATTAGTTGGCACCTGCAGATGGCACGGCGGATTGTGTTTACTGACAGTGGTTTCTGGAGGTATTCCTGGGCCCATTTAGTAATGTCAATGACACAATCATGCTGATGAGTGATGCAGTGTCGTCTGAGGGCATCCAACAAAGGTCTTCGGCCTTGTTCCTTATGCACAGGCATTTCTTCAGTTTCTCTGAATCTTTTGATGATGTTATGCACTGCAGATGATATTTGCAAAGCCTTTGCAATTTGATGTTGAGGAATGTTGTTTTTAAAGTATGCCACAATCTGTTTATGCAGTCTTACACAAATTGGAGAGCCTCTACCCATCTTTACTTCTGAGAAAGTCTGCCTCTCTAAGACATCTGTTTTACAGCTAATTATGTTACAGACCTGATGCTAGATGTTCTCGCAGCTGAATCTTTTCTAAATTTCTTGCTTTTTCAGCCCTGTAAGAAGGCCACTTCAGACTGCACCTACAGTAAACATAGATTCACGAACTGATCAGATTAAATACATGTGTGTATATAGTATATATATATTATTATTTTTTTTTATTTATTATTATTTTTTAATTATTATTATATGTTTTTAAATCAGGTCCATGTAAATCTGAGTTGATGCTCTGTGACCTAGTGATTGCCACCTCTCAGCACAATTGTTATCACTTGCATTCCTCTCTATTCTGAGAGACATATGAATAGGCTGGAATAAAATAGAGATAACTGAAGTGAATCCCGGTGAATTCCTCACACTCCAGTGCTGCCACACAGTTACAGTTCTTTCATGGCCCAATCTTTGCAATCTCTGTGAAATGCTCTTTACATGCAGGCACTATGCAGTAGCTGAATGAGATGAACTGTGGGAACGCAATATAATGTAAGCAGCTCTGGAATATGTAAAAATGTGCTTATCTGCATTTGGTTTGAATAAGCAAAAAATGGATTTGATACCCTGGAGATGCCCCAGTCCAGAGAGTATACCTAGTTTTGGACTTAAAAAAAACTCAAAGAGTTTTACTTCTTAGCTATAAATTCTAATGTAACCTCTAAAGGACATTAATATTCTTGTCTAACAGCCTCCAGTGGTAGGTGTAAGCATTCATGACATTCTGTTGGAGTTCCTCAACCACTAGGAATGAAAAGTTTGTAATGCTGTAATGAGAGGTTGTAATGTTCATTAGCATTTCCGAATCTGAAATATTTTTTATGTTACAGCAGATTAGTTATGATTCTGTGGTTGAGTATACAGTAGATTGCTAAAAATGTTGTGTCAGCTCAGACAGTTGTTCCTTGCCAGCGTCTAGATCTGGAGGCATTTGATGATGGAGCTGAAGCTAATAGACTCCAAGCACTATACGAAAAGGGATATCACGTATTTTTTCAGGTCTGTTTCAAGTCAGAATTGATTGACACTTTGGTGCATTACCATAGGTCTTGTTTGTTATAGGTTTTCCTTCTCTGCATGCCATCCGTGTAGAGTTTAACACCTGGAACATGAGAACAATTTCAGTATTCAGGGCCAAAAACCACAACCCTTGTCAAACATAATTCAGCTGAGACTCATATGAAGCTTCTGCAATCCCACTAAGCTAAAGCAAGGTGGTATAGTTACAGGATATTTAATAGAAATTTACCTCTTTTATTTCTTTTAAATACTTCCTAAAAGTGAATGACTGGCTGGACTCCCCTAAATACAGTACGCTGTAACTTTGAAACATCTCACAAAAATGGATTTTGAATGAAATGTTGAACGAGCAAGTGTCTAGACTATGTTGAACACACAATGTATGTTAAACAGTAAGAGCCTTTCCATACACATACTGTAATGTGACAAGAACTCATAGGATTTGGATTAAATAGCTGTGTGGACACTTGGTAGTGAGACTACCTCACTAGGTACAGTTTGGTAGGGATCATTAAGGTTGGGCTTTGGAGCAATGGAAAAACGGTAATGTGGTCTGATGAGTTCAGATTGAGCTGTTTTCCAGGGCGAGGGGTGCGTTCATTGTGCCCACTGTACAAGCCTCCGGAGGCAGTGTTATAATCTGCTGTTGCTTCAGTTGGTCAGGTCTAGGCTCGGCAATGTTTCATGGCAACAAAATGAAATCAGCTGATTAACATTTTTTTTTGTTCCCTGATGACACAGGCATATCCAGGACTCAAATTGTGAAAGAGGAATAATTTTCACACAGGATTTGACTACCCAATTTTTTTTTTTTGGCAGTGTATAAGAAGTGGATGCATGTATTATAGTCAGCCAATATATTTCCTGTTTCCAGAATTGTAATATTACATATTGTATTTTGTCATAAATTAAAAAGTTGTAGACCAGTTCACTGACACTAATAATATTTCATGTAATTTAATTATCATAGTATTTGTAGCTGTGGACAAATAAAAAAACCCACAAACAAAAACAATATCAGCTTGTCTCAACTGTAGCTGAATGAAACTCAACTGCACTAGTTATGATTGACATTATGATGTCATTGCCATTCATGCTAGAACTGTCAAGTGGACACATGAGTCCCAAACCAATTCCTCATGTGACCTGGGTGATCGGATTACAGGAAGCATTTGACCCCATTCACACCTGCATTTAGCTCTGTCCACCTGTGATCTGACCACCGAGATGGATGCTCACACGAACACAAACGGAGAAATCACTGCTGAGATGTTTTACAACGGTCACCTGGTCCCTGTAAGAAATGTTCATTTGTATCTTTATTTTGAATGGGAAAATCTACGTAAAATAACTGCAGACGTAATGATGTTTAAAACAATTGAATAATGTATACCAAATGTTTGTTTGTCATCATATTGCATTTTTGTTTTTGGGCTAAAACTACTAAACAGTATTGACCTAGGAGTGTATCAGAGATTATCGGGTAGCTAGTAGCAAGAATCGGAGATTCAGGATTGTCTGTACGCCCCTGTTTAAAATGTCAAAAGGGTGGTGTAAATCAAGACGACAATAAACAAAAACCAGCAAGATTTTTCAGGGGGTAAATATTATCACCAAAAATGTATTTCTCCATATGTGTTTCACTTTTTTATCTTTTTGTTTATGAAGACAGAACAAGATTCCAGAGTGCATATCT
The DNA here is from genome assembly GCA_030347435.1 of Clarias fuscus. Lineage (NCBI taxonomy): Eukaryota > Metazoa > Chordata > Actinopteri > Siluriformes > Clariidae > Clarias > Clarias fuscus. The sequence goes on along the minus strand of CM059205.1, from coordinate 10,084,718 downwards.
TAACAAGAGAATAGCATGTACAGTATAATAGTTTACTTGTACTATACAGATCATGAATATATCATTACAAAGCGTAAGGCGTTATGTGGGGGGAAAATAGTAGTTAAATGTAATAAATGAAATTTAAAAAGAGAAAAACTTTTATTTAAAAAAAATGTGCAAATGTGCTGTCATTCTATTAAAAGTTTTTATTCAGTTAATCACAGTCATAGTCTGTGATTAATCACAATTAATTAATTAATTAATTAATTATTAATTTAATACTTAATTAATTAATAGATTTAGTTGTATTATAAATGTGCATTGTAGGAATAATGCACTGAATGACAAACTAGTTAGAGGAAACACATTATGCAGTTTTCAACATTAATATTTAACAAATTTAAAATGAAAATCTCACACAGTGGCAGGGTAATATGGAGTGTGGCAACCCATCAACAGCAGTGCTCGAACCCAGAACCTAAATTCTAAAAATGAATAATCTAGTACCTCAGAACCACCACCACCACATCTTACAGCTTATTCTTGTAAAAACAGTTCCCCTTGAAGACAGATCAAGCAAGCAACCTTGGTTTTATTCAAACTTCCATCTAGGAGCTTTTCATAACGAAACTTGCCATTCAGCACACCACTAGATGTTTCCTCAGTTATCTTATTATTCCTGTTAAACGTGCCATTCAAGCAGCCACGTAACCTACCATTATGGGAAGCCAAATAGGTTCAAACTTGGTCATATGATTTATTTACGAAAAAAAAAAAAGTATTTCCTTAAAGTTTCTAGATTACTCGCATGTGTTAACGCGATAATATTTACCTGGGGTTCGGCTTAAAGAAGGCGGTCATTAAGGTTTACCCTAAGAAACAACATAAAAAAAACTGACTTGAAATATAGTAATATGTAGAGGAATAATGCCCCGACAATATTCAATTCAACTCAATTGTATTTACAGTATATATTTTAACAATGGTCATTGTCACAAAACAGCTTTAAACAATTAAAAAGTATATGGAAATAAGCCAAAAGAAATCTCACCTCATTATTTGTTCAATTTATATAGGATATCCCAAAAGTGTGGCTCATAAACCTTTTCCCTTATATGAATTTTGATGTTTATTTCAGACCCACAACGTCTTTGAAACTAAACATAAAAAATTTAATAGAACTTGTTCTCGTGTATGCAAGACGGGATTCGTTACATAGTGAAATTGCTGCTGATTGTTTTTCTTTGTTTGGCATTTGATGGCGTTTTGGTGTGTGGGGATGCATGAGTGGTGTGTGTGTGTGTGTGTGTGCGCGCGCAAGACAGGTGAACAGCTTGCATTGACTCAGTACACTTCAAGCTTCAGGCAACATTCCTGCATCACTTGTCAGCTCTGCTCACTAGGCACTAATTATACAATCTAGTTAAGCACATGCAGCGCATAGCTACAGCCAGATCAGTATTGGCAGTTTTGTACAAGTTCAAGCCTGTAATGAGCTCTGCCTGCTCAGTAAGACCAAACTGATCAGTATAGATCTGACTGGTCATTCCTTTCACCTCCATAGTTCTTCAGGAAACTATATTCACTAAATTGTGTGCCATGCAGATTTTTATAGTTGCAAACTGGACAAACCAAAACATTAAAGGAGCAGATGATTTGAATTGATGTCTAGCGACGAAAATGTGGTTGGCTCAGGCAGGAAGCAGGTTAGAAACCCTGGATTACACACTCTAAATACACACTCGCACTGTATTAGAACTGGATTATAAAGTGTTTAAAGTTAAGCAAAAGGAATAATTTTGCGAATAACTTTATATATATGTATACATATAACTTTATATATACGTAAACAGTTGCAAGGTTTTTAAGCCACATGTAGGTTGATCTTCACTTTCCTCACGGTCTTAAGGCCACTTGTCTTAATTGATTTCCTCTTTCGTGTCTTTAATATGGCCAAGACAAATTTATACACAGTTGTCAAACTCAAGCCAATCATTGCCTGCTGTCATGTTTCATTTAGCTAATGCAAACTTGCCAAAAAATAGTTTGAATAATTTGAATGAATAATTTCCAATTGAAACAACCTGTTTTACCTACTGTGAACTAGAGTTCACATCCTTCCAATACAGAATTTAAGTATAACACCTTTGGTCTAGACTGATAAAGTCTTGCCCACAACCCTGGTCATGTATGCTGGGGTTTTTCAATCCTTAGCATTCTTTATCGTGTTTTATACGGGGGAATCGTTTAAGTACCAGTTTGGCTCTTACGTATATACGAGAGGCGTTCAAACTGGGACTTGTGATGAAATTTCTTGTGACATTTACAGATCATAGTATGGTGATGAGACTCTTAATGGCAGTAAAACATCTAAACAGTGCAAACCATGTGTCTGAGAATGACGATCCCAGCTGAGGAGCCTATTGTAGTCGTTCCCCTGAAGCAAGTGGAACGCCTGATCCTTGAAAAAGTGATGGATAACTTGTCGCCAACTCGCCAAAGAGACCCATCTGTCTATGGGAACTATACACACAATCATTCACAAACACCACTTGCACGTTACAGGAACTCGGCTGGGAGTTATTGCCATATATTCTACCTTGATGATCTCCAAGCAATAGTGAACCTCTGGGATAAGTGTATTAGTGTAGCAGGGGATTATATAGAGAAATTATGGTAGTTTTTCTCTCATAACTGTTCTGTTATTCTGCACAAGCAAATTCCTGGCTTGACCTCAACATCCCTTGTGTTTAAACCAGGTGTTCAATTACATGGCTATAGAACTAGCTAGACTTAATTTTAACAACACAACACAAATACATTAAGAAAGATTCTGATTGATCTGACATATTCCCACAATGTCCTTGTTTTTAACCCAGCAACCTAATGCTAACCCAAGGTTGCCCTTCCCAACCCAGTTGTTCTTGCAAGTTTTTCATCGAACGACTTTGTTTTCAGATGCTACGACCCAATGAGGGTGCAGAGATGTGGCTTACCAATAACAGACTGAGACGCCTAAGCTCAGTGTCTTTACTTTTAGCTTAAAGAAGCACAGTAGGTCATTTAATAGCTTGTCCATACAACTTTTTCTAACACCACTGTAGGAGAATGAAGCACTATTTATATGTTTGATGGACTTAAAGCAGACAGTCAAGAAAAGCCTGTCACATAATGTAGATATGCTGAATGCAACCTATTTTTACATTTCATTAAACATTTTAGACATACTGCTTCAGCTACAGTAGGACTTGATTCCATGTTTGTGACAAAAATGGTTTTGTGGTGAGGAATATTTTAAGATTGTTACATTCAGCTCTTCCTTCTGCTTTTTTCAGCTTCGTGAAAATCATCTTATAAAGCTCATATTATTATATTATTAATATCAGTCAAACTATGTTAATAATTTTGTCCTTTTTTTTTTTTTTTTAGACTATCTGTAGTACTCAGTGAGCTCCCCGAAGTTGCACTCACTATGAACTGGAACTTTTTCCCTCCTGCGGTGATGGAATTTCTCCCCACGGAGAGAAAGATAGAAAACATGGTGTTGGAAATGCGACCTCCAAGGGTCATATGGGTTCAGAAGGTTGGGAATGAGGTCAGCCCTCCAGCAACGTTGAACCTTGTATAACCAGAGTATTTGAACAGATGTCTTCAGCTGTTTCCAAAAGTGTCGCTTTGAGTCGGAGAAAAAAAAAAAAAAACTCTCTCACTGTCCATTAGGCTGTCTTTCATGTGTTTAACTCTCAGGTGTCCATGATGCTTATTATATTAAAGAATATACACTTTTTTATTGGTCAGTTAATGTCAGTTACCTTGCTGATTCATTTGCTCTCTCTAGTGGTTTATGTGATCTTTTAATGAGAAGTTAATGAGAAGTCGAGACTTAATGGGGCTTTTAATAAGAGGTCTGGTAAAGTGCACCCTGGAAATCATTTTTAAAAAGATCTTTTGCTTATTCATTATTTGTATGATTATTTCTTTCTCTGAATCAGGTCACTTGTGTTGACATATTATGTTTGAGCATTAGGAGATTAAAGGAGTTTTGAAACTGGTTGTTAAGAAGACTACCCCAAGGTGAGAAGAACTTCCAAGTTAATGGAGCATTTTCAATGTTTTTTTTTTACCAGATGTAAGCAATGTGCAGCAAATATCCAGCAAATATTCATACAGGAAAAGAGCAAATCTCATAAGTCCTGCTACTTAGATCAGCATGTAATGTCTCTAATGTACCATAGGAGGATTTGTACAACTATAAACAGCATTAAGAATTTCAATGCTGTCCTCGATCTTTTGGGAATATGGTATGTGCCACATGGCTATACCCTACATGTTTTTTTTTTTTTGTTAGTTTTTTTTTACATGAACATGCCACAGCAAATTCATTTTGTTTTTTGAGCCATTCAGAGGTGGACTTGCTTATGTGTTTCGGATCATTGTCCCCCCTCATAACCCAAGTGCGCTTGAGTTTGAGGTTGCAAACTAATGGTCAGACATTCTCCTTCAGGATTTTCTGGTAGAGCGCGGAACTTATGGTTCCATCAATTATGGCAAGTCTTTCAGGTCTTGAACTTGCAAATCAGCCCCAGGCCATCACAGTACCACCACCATGTTTGACTGTTGGTATGAAAGGAGGAACACTTTCCAAAAAGTTCAACTTTTGCCCCTCAGTCCACAGAATAGTCTTGGGGATCATCAAGATGCTTCTTAGCACATGGTCTTTTTGGTCAGCAGTGCTTTCGCCCATTTTTTCTCTCTTATTGTTGAATCATGAACGCTGACATTAACCGAGGCAAGTGAGGCCTGCAGTTCTTTAGATGTTCTTTAATGAGCTCCTGAATGAGTTGTCCTTGAGTAATTTTTCGTAGGCGGGCCACTCCTGGGAAGGTTCACCATTGTTCCTAGTTTTCTCCATTTGTGGATAATGGCTCTCACCGTGGTTTACTGGAGTCCCAAAGCCTTAGAAATGGCTTGGCAACCTTTCCAGACTGATGGATGTCAATTACTTTGTTTCTGTTCTTGAATTTCTTGAGATTGTGTTGCTTTTTTAGATCTTTTAACATGCTTCACTTTGTCAGACAGGTTGTATTTAAGTGATTTATTGATTCAACAGTAATCAGGCATGTGTGTGGCAAGTGAAATTTAACTCAGCTTTCCAAAAATTACAGTTTATTCATAATTTAGCAAGCGGGCAACTACTTTTTCACATAGGGACAGGTAGGTTTGGACAGCTTTTTTCCGTTAATGAATAAAATTGTCATTTAAAAACTGCATTTTGTATTTATTAATGTTACAGTACCTTCAAATTAATATCAAATATAATATCAAATTAGTTTGATGATCAAGGCAGTGATTTCGTGGTTAGTACCGTCACCTCGCACCTCCAGGACCTGATTCCTGCCTTGGGTCTGTATGCATGGAGTTTGCATGTTCTCCCCGTTGGGTTTCCTCTGGTGCTCCGGTTTCACCCCACAGGCCAAAGACATATTCAGATTAGGCTAATTGCTGTTCCCAAATTACCCGTAGAGTGTGTATGAGTGACTGTGCGTGCCCTGCAATTGGATAAGTCTCTTGGGATAGGCTCCAGGGCCCCCATGACCCTGTACAGACAGTAAGTGAGTGAGGTAGTGATGATCTCAATCATTTAAATGTGACAAATATGCAAATTAAAAAAAAATCAGGAAGGGGACAAATATTTTGTCAAGGCACTGTATACATAATGTATGTACCGTATATACACTGGTCAGCCATAGCATTACGGCTCGGCTAATATTGAGTAGGTCCCCCTTTTGCTACTGTACCAAAAGGACCCTGACGCATGGTCTCGATTAAACCTTCGAAGGTATGCTGTGGTATCTGGCACCAAGCGATCAGTAGCTGATCATTTAAGTCCTGCTAGTTGCAAGGTGGGGCCTCAACTGATCTGACTCGTTTTTTCCAGCTCATCCCAATGATGCTCAGTTGAGCATCTGTTGAATTTGCAATCTCTGTCATGTTGACTTGAACATTCTTAAACTATTTTTGCAGTGAGTGAGGATGAAACGACCACTGCCTTCAGCTAATTCTGGTTCTATGAAGGGGAGTATTTGTTCAGCAACAATGTTTAGGCAGGTGGTACATGTCAAAGTAACATCCACATGAGTTGCAGGACTTAAGGTTTCCCAGCATGACATTGCCCAAAGTATCATGCTGCTTCTGCCGGGTTGCCTTTTTCCCCATAGTGCATCCCCAAGTAAGCCACACACACACACGCACGCACGCACGCACACACACACACACACACACACACACACACACACACACACACACACACACACATCTGTACACATCATGTAAAAGAAAAAGTGATTTATCAGACCAAGCCTCATGCTCGTCTGTCCTTTGTGCTTTGGGCCTTAGACACAGGCCATTATGTGTTTGTGCTTATGTGTTCTGACACCTTTCTATTAGCACCAGAATGATCTTTTCAGCAATTTGAGTTGCAGTAGGTCTTCTAATTGATCGGACTTGCCTTCGCTCCCTCTCTGCATCAGTGATCCTGGAACTGTCCCTGGTTCACTGGTTTTCCTTTCTTGGACTACTTTTGATAGGTCCTGGCCACTGCAGACCGGGAACATGCTACAAGAGCTGCTTTTTTCAATTTCCACCGTTCAATTAAATTCAGTTTTGTTTGTAACAATTTTTGGTCATACACTTCTGTTCTGGTTGAGCACTTCTTACTCTTATTCTCTGTTTCTCACACACATACAGTACACACTGCAGCGATGTTGTCATCATGGAGGCATGAATACCATGAAGTTAACAGTTAGACCAGGTGTCCCATCCAGCCTCATACCCAGTGTTCGTAAATAGACTCCAGCTTCACCAAGTCATAAATATGCATGAATAAATAAGTAGATGAACTGATGGTATATAACACTATGTAGCCATAGTAGTAAGGGACATGCCAACCTAGGATTTCTGTTTCTGTCCTCATTGACTTGTACATGTGACAAAGTCATAGTGTAGTTGGTGGTGTGCGAATGAACAGCAAATGGGGAGTAACTGGTGAAATGGTTGGAGTGTACAGTCGTGGCCAAAAGTTTTGAGAATTACATAAACATTGGAAATTGGAAAAGTTGCTGCTTAAGTTTTTCATAATAGCAATTTGCATATACTCCAGAATGTTATGAAGAGTGATCAGATGAATTGCATAGTCCTTCTTTGTCATGAAAATGAACTTAATCCCGAAAAAAACTTTCCACTGCATTTCATTGCGGTCATTAAAGGACCTGCTGAGATCATTTCAGTAATCGTCTTGTTAACTCAGGTGTGAATGTTGACGAGCACAAGGCTGGAGATCATCAGGCTGATTGGGTTAGAATGGCAGACTTGACATGTTAAAAGGAGGGTGATGCTTGAAATCATTGTTCTTTCATTGTTAACCATGATGACCTATAAAGAAACGCGTGCTGCCATCATTGCGTTGCATAAAAATGGCTTCACAGGCAAGGATATTGTGGCTACTAAGATTGCACCTAAATCAACAATTTATAGGATCATCAAGAACTTCAAGGAAAGAGGTTCAATTCTTGTTAAGAAGGCTTCAGGGCGTCCAAGAAAGTCCAGTAAGTGCCAGGATGGTCTCCTAAAGAGGATTCAGCTGCGGGATCGGAGTGCCACCAGTGCAGAGCTTGCTCAGGAATGGCAGCAGGCAGGTGTGAGCGCATCTGCACGCACAGTGAGGCGAAGACTTTTGGAAGATGGCCTGGTGTCAAGAAGGGCAGCAAAGAAGCCACTCCTCTCCAAAAGAAAACATCAGGGACAGATTGATCTTCTGCAAAACGTATGGCGAATGGACTGCTGAGGACTGGGGCAAAGTCATATTCTTGGATGAAGCCTCTTTCCGATTGTTTGGGGCATCTGGAAAAAGGCTTGTCCGGAGAAGAAAAGGTGAGCGCTACCATCAGTCCTGTGTCATGCCAACAGTAAAGCATCCTGAGACCATTCAAGTGTGGGGTTGCTTCTCATCCAAGGGAGTGGGATCACTCACAATTTATCCCAAAAACACAGCCATGAATAAAGAATGGTACCAAAACACTCTCCAACAGCAACTTCTTCCAACAATCCAACAACAGTTTGGTGAAGAACAATGCATTTTCCAGCACGATGGAGCACCGTGCCATAAGGTAAAAAGTGACTCGGGGACCAAAACGTTGAAATTTTGGGTCCATGGCCTGGAAACTCCCCAGATCTTAATCCCATTGAGAGCTTGTGGTCAATCCTCAAGAGGCGGGTGGACAAACAAAAACCACTAATTCTGACAAACTCCAAGAAGTGATTATGAAAGAATGGGTTGCTATCAGTCAGGATTTGGTCCAGAAGTTGATTGAGAGCAGCCCAGTCGAATTGCAGAGGTCTTGAAAAAGAAGGGCCAACACTGCAAATACTGACTCTTTGCATTAAATGTCATGTAATTGTCGATAAAAGCCTTTGAAACGTATGAAGTGCTTGTAATTATATTTCAGTACATCACAGAAACAACTGAAACAAAGATCTGTTTGAAAAACAGTTTAGCAGCAAACTTTGTGAAAACAAAAATACTGTAGGTATGTTGGTGCTGTTAAGGTCTTGTAGCCATTCCACATTTCTGAAGTGTTGCAGCTGCTTCCACACCCAAGGCATTTTATCAGGCCTGTTCGTTACCTGGCTCAGGTGCATTTGTAACTCCTGTGGGGGCAGACTCAAAGCCTTGATGTTTAGCCAAATGTAGTTAATTCAATGCAAGACAAAAGTAAATACCATAACCTCTGGTGATCAGATCAGTATGCACTGAAGATGCATGAGTGAAATAATTCCCTGTTTATAAATTGCTCTGTACAGAGACAACAATAAGGCCAGCCTTTGTAATATTTTCTATGTAGTCATGAGGAATAATTCTCCGGGCTTTCTGAAGGACCCTGACAAGGTTTTGGCTCTCATTTTCATTCTAGTCCCTGTACCTGACCACTTTCAGAGGAATGTCTTTCTTCGTTAAGCCACACAGTGACATATTGGCATGAACCAGTGAGAAACAGGTGCTGACCATGACGGACTGTGATTAGTATACTGGTAAAGCTGAATGCTGAGTGTTTAGAAGAGATGAGAGGGGGCAATGAGGTTGCTGCTTAAATTGCAAAATCTTAAATGGCATGTTTAGAGACTTTGCAGCCTGTCACAGTAAAACATTTGTTCACATTTCTTTAATCTACATACAGTCATTCAATTTAAAGTAGTACAGAAGAGATGCTCCAATCAGGGTTTTTGGAGCCGATCAATGATCCCTGATCACAGAGATCAAGGATCGGCCGATACCAATCACTGATCGCTGATCATTTAAAGTGTTATCGTTATTGTGTTGTACAATGAAAATATAAAACTTTTCTAAACAGTAGTGCACAAATATAATTAAGGAAGTATCAATTTCTCAGTAAGCTCTGAAAAAGTATCATGAAATTAAACATGTGCAACATATTCCATTCTCTTATTATTTAACGTAGATTGCAGAGAAACTGAAACCAATCGAATAATGATTGACTTGGCAAAAAGTTTCCATTTCTTCACTAGCTTCAATGGGCTCTCTCTCTCTCACACACACACACACACACACACACACACACACCACGATAAGACAATGCTTATCTAAAATGCTACTGTTCTACTGTACTTGCTCGTGATAACTTGCAGCACATGGAACAAAGCTGTATCAGTGAATAACAAATTAAAACCCTGCCCAGAAAGTTTTTAAATAAACATAGACAACAAGTACTTTTGGCGAGCCAATCATGGGTACTGATTAGTAAGCAGCAATAGCAGGAGTTTCTTTAAAAAATATCTGAATTTATGCATTTTTAAGAGACAGTCTATTCCTCTTATCATCCAGAATTTGTGCAGTCGTGCTGAAGAGTCGATCACAGTCAGCTCACATCCAAGGTGAACTCGGGCTGCCTCGGCCAGAACTGAGAACCGCTCTTTATTTCTCTCACCATTATTATTTTTGTGGTTTTTACTCTATGCAGAGTAAGGCCGAATTGCTATAGGTGGATCGACTTAGCTGCTGCCTTTGCGGATAACTTTCGATATTTCCAATGTGTTCCACTTTGCACTCGTCACAGTGCAAATGTCATGTCTTTTAAGAGACTTGGTAATATTCCTGGAGACGGCATGTTGATGTGGCTGTCAATTCAATTAGTTTGCATCCTCACATTAAAATCGGTTCATCTGAGCAGGCAGTTGAGAGGACAACTGATCAGCGAAAATTACCTGCTAATTTCGTTTGGCAACCGATCGATTGGATTGCCCCTACTGTGTACCCCTATATAGATGGGATTGATATATGGCCAATTTGGAGCCAGGTGCACACCATAAAGCCTTCTTCATGTTCCCCATCCCATTCCTGAACCATTTTTGCAGCTTGTCAGGGTGCATTGTCCTACTAAAAGAGGCCAATGTCATTAGGGAATGTCATGAAGGGGAGTACTTGTTTAGGTAGGTGGTCTAAAGAAAGGACAGAACGCAAGGTTTCCCAGCAGAACATTGCCCTGAGCATCACACTTGCCTCCACCGGTTCGCCTTCTTTTCATAGTGCAGCCTGGTGCCGTCTCATCCCCAGGTAAGTGACGCACATTCTGTACACGTAGCCATCACATATTGGCTACGTTCTAATGTTCACGTGGCCATTTTAGACACTTTTGGTGGTGGACGAAAGTCAGCATGGGCACACTGATTTGTCAGCACAGCTACACCGCTTCATAAGCAACATTGTGTGATGCACTGTGTGTCATGACGCCTTTATACCATGGCCAAAGTTAGCTTTTTGTTAATAGTATCTTTTCTGTGGGACTAGAACATGTGGAACAACCCTTGGAAAGTATAATATCCTGTAGCTTGGTTCAGTGTTTATGCTTCTTTGGATGACTTTTGAAACGTCCGGTCATCTAGACATCACAGTTTGAGGTTTCTCAAAAGTTGCTTTATTCATTGCCATTTTCTCCTGCTTTTAACACTTCAACTTTGAGGACTTCAGTTTCCTTACTGCCTAATATTCAGTTAAAATACAATGTTATTTGTATAGCTGTTTTTAACAATGGACATGTTTACAAAGCATCTTACAGAAACGTGATCTCTTTTTTTTTATTTTAAATATGTATACATTTTTTGCAGTGGTGTATGGAAAAACTCCATACACCACCTTACCTGGTGCTGCTGTAGCAAGATAATCAATCTTATTAACTTATGCTGTCAATGATGTTAACGTTATACTGTAACTGATCTGCTGGTAATTATGGAATAAAATCGGAGAGAAAAAGGACAACAATACAAGATAAATGTAGAAGGGAAAAAATAGGCAACACTCTCACTTCCTGATGTATGTCTGATCATAAGCAGGAGGTGCATAATTACCCGTCAGTGGTACAGTAAGTCAGAAGTTGTTCCAAGAGGTTGAAGGCTGCTTGGTCTCCAGGAAAGTGGTAGGTGTACAATTTATTAGAGAATATCAACCCTGGGTCAATCCTGCACTCACATAATGAGTATGTGATCTTTGTGAGACTGACTGGTCTTGGTTCTGTTCCCACCGATATTTAATGTTGTTCAATTACACTGAGAAAGTGATTTCAAACTCAATTGATCTGCTGCGGCAATAATGACCAAAAACGACATTTAGGTTTAAGGGCTTCATAGTTCGGTAGATCGAAGCTGTAAGACTGATCCATAAGACACAAACTGAAGGGAGGGACAGCATCGTAGAGCTGAAGTAAAAATGGACCAACAAACAAAAAGAGGAATTAAATTCGGACTGCATACACAAAGTAATTTGAACCAGTTATTTACAGTATATAATTGTTCAGCACATGTTCAGTCATGATTCTTCTCCGTCTTTGAAACTCAAGTCAAGTAGGCTTTTCGTTATGAGGGGGCGCTCCAATATGGCGCCACCGAATATGTTGTTAAGATTCCCAACGCAGGAATCAGAGGGGAGCTTTGAGACGTGGGGTGATTATGTGTATCTTGGCGGGGATTAATCGATTAGGGCAAACACCTTGCAGTGCTAATGAAAAATCCTTCATTATTTATTCATTTATTATTCTCCTGACCTTTATTTCTTTATCTCTAGCGAGATATATTGTTTATCTTTCAGGCCTCTTCTCAGTTTTCTACATTCTCTTTTCATTTCTCTTTTCAGTTTTCTCTTGTCTTTATATTTTCAGTTTTCTTTTCTCTCTTCTCTTCATCATTTTACTTTTCTGTTCTCTTCCTCCTATACCAGAGCAACACTCTCAAACCAGTTGCTATATAATGTTCGCACGTAGTGTGCTGGTTTCTGGGGGTTTAAATAACCTGCCGGACAGGTGTAGCGTGTCTTCTCTGATTGGCAACATGACGGGGTTGCTTAGCAACCACGGCCATCCGCTGCTCTGCCTGCCTATAAATCCGCCTAGTTGTCTGCAGATTTGCCCTTCGCGCGGGTGGCCGTATTACATTTTTGTTGTCATTTTAACCATATACAGTTATACACAGTAAATGGTGTTCATCCAGGGCCAAGATGCTGCATACATGCAACATAAATGAACAGAAACGAACTAGCTAACTAGCACACCTAATTAGCTGACTATCTAAGACAAACCAAATTCACACTAAAAATGATCAAAAAACTATAATAAAGTTCTATACAAAAAGACATGACTATACAAAAGATAACGCAAGACAACACAAGATAACAGTGCACGTGCAAATGTGCAAACAGGAGCAGCAACACATGACACAAAATAAATGACGCAAGAAACTGTGATATACTGTGATAGTTGATTGAGGGAATGCAAGTTAATGGCATGATGGCTAAAGAACCGTAAACATTCTTGTACTGTAAGTAGCAGCAGAGCCGAGAAAGAGTCCTTGTGCAGATAGCAGCAATTTTGCACAAATTTTTTCTTCAACAACTTTAAATCTGTTCATGAGAACATGAAAAGCCTGGACAGCAGAACAACGACAAGTTCCATTCCAACTGCGACTATGGCAAAACACACTCACTGGGACTCTCTAGAGGTCACGCTAAAGACCATCTGACAAGAACAGATGGATGAAATGACCGAACAAGACTAAAGGGTAGTCTTGCGGAGGCAACTGTGATTTCCGGTTGACATCAGTAGAGGGTCAGAGGGTTTTGCAGAGATCCACCTTCATGATTTGAGCGCTATCAGAGCAAGCAGTGCTGATAAGATGCAAATATTTGAGAGGATTTCTCTTGATGTGTTCAAACATTCTATTGAATGCAAGATGAAAGCAAGCTTCACCCTTGTGTGTCTTTCCCTCTAACCCGTGTCTTTCTGTGTGTTTATGGTCCAGAATGGAGCGGTTCCAGGGGAGCAAGTGAAGAAGGATGAGAATTCCCGACGAGGAAACTGGGGGAACCAGATTGAGTTTGTGCTGACTAGTGTAGGGTATGCAGTTGGGCTGGGCAACGTCTGGAGGTTCCCTTACCTCTGTTACAGGAATGGCGGAGGTGACTATGTTGATTTTTTTTTTTTTTCCCCATCTTTTCTGATATTATGCTAATAGAGCTGCTATTTCATCAATAAATTAGATTTTTCTATGTTCATTTATAAATATGTTTGTCATGCCTTGTTGCTACATGTGTTCTCTTTAAACCTTGAAATGAGCCAGGCCCTCTAGTATCTAGTGTCTGTTCACTTGAAATGCTGTCATCGGTAGCATCGAGTAGCATCGATTCTTCCTTTATGAGCTTCAGTGACTGTGTCCTCCAGTGCAGGGTCAGACACTTAGCGGTCAATTAGACCAAACTTAAATATGACAGGGCTTTTCCAGAGCATCAGATATTTTTGCTTGACCTTAAATTCATTTTTTTGTTTGTGAGGAGTTGTTTTTTTCTTAGCATGCTTCTTAATGAAACCACTGGCCCTAGGAGCCTGGGACAAGCAGACTTTGAAGCCTGCCCTTTGTACATGTGAATAAAATAATAATAATAATAATAATAATAATAATAACTTTACACTTTATTGACTTATTGACCATGACCTATAACTTAAGCATTGACACTAGTGTTTTATTAAAGGTACAAATGCAGTGTCTCACATCATAACATGCTTTTTTCCCCCAAACTTCGTATCAGTGCACTTAACTAGTTACTGTAGCTTTCCATATGTTCTTCCATATGTTCTTATTTGCCTAGCAGTTTTAGCCTAGCTAAAATACTAGCGTGAATACTAGTCAAAAAAAAAATTCTTTGTATAATTAAGTTCTCTTCATTGACTAATAAGGTGCTATACTTTGGAACATTTTCTACAAAAGGAAATCCATCTCATGGTGGGTTCTACCTCTATCCTGTAAATCTCTTTATTTCTAATGTAAATAACTGCTTAAGTAAAATCGTAACTAAAAAAGAAAAAAAGAAGCTTGTGTTTTCCTGGGATTGGTTGGTTTAACTGCAGCCATGTTTTGGTACAAGAGAATAATTTGCTCACATTCGAGTCTGTGTCTGAGTATGTTCTCCCCACACTTGCTAGGTTTCTTCCGGGAACTCCGGTTTCCTCCCACAGTCCAAAGACATGGAGATTAGACTATTTGGTGTTCCCAAATTTCCCATTGTGTCTGAATGAGCGTGTGTGTGCGCGCGCGCGCGTGTGTGTGTGCCCTGTGATGGATTGGCACTACAGCCAGGGTGTACCCCGCATAGTGCCCTAAGTGTCCTTGGATAGGCTCCAGGCCCCCCACAACCCTGTATACAGAATAAAGCGGTATAGATGATGAGTGAGAGATTAGTATTTCAATTGTTATTTAACTAAGAAACATCCTGTTCTGAATAAAGGACTCACTATCAGATGCGTTTACATCTTCGCCAGGTGCCTTCATGTTCCCGTACTTTATCATGCTGGTGTTTTGCGGCATCCCTCTGTTTTTTTTGGAACTCTCATTTGGCCAGTTCACTTCATTGGGCTGTCTGGGAGTGTGGAAGGTCAGCCCCATGTTCAAAGGTGAGCCTCCGTAAATAACACCAGTTAGGTTAGATATAAGATAATATGATATGGTTATCACATGGTTATGATATGAGAAGTGATTATGGCCTAAATGTTAGTGTTTCTTGTAATGAAGATGCACGCACACACACTTTTTTTAAAAATTGATTGTATGTCTAAACACTCACATAAAGATACTTTATATTGACTATTTTAGAATAAATGTTACATGCTGCATTGTGAAAGTGGACAAGCCTTCATCAGAAGGAGATTTCAATACCAATCTGCTCTTGAACTTTCTTCTGTTAGGTGTTGGCTATGGAATGATGGTGGTCTCCACTTACATCGGCATCTATTACAATGTGGTGATCTGTATCGCATTCTACTACTTTTTCACATCCATGACCAATCTGCTGCCGTGGACGTACTGCAACAACCCCTGGAACACCCCAGACTGCAGTGGTGTAGTGGGCACACCGCGGGCGAATGCCACCTTCGCCAACGTCACTGCTAATCTAGTGTCAGGCCTCACTGAGGTGGTCAACCGCACCAAGAGGACGAGTCCCAGTGAGGAATACTGGAGGTTAGCAGAGCACCAATGAGTTCATCTTCTTCAAAGCTTATCATCCTATTCTGTTCTATATATTTAAACAATTTACATATACACTGAGTAATTGATTGTCTGGTATAGATCACTATTTTCTTCACCGTATCTTCTTAATTAAGTTCTTATGTAATCACAGCTCATGTAGCTCAACCTGATCTACTCTCTTGTCTCCAGAGAGTTTCTACCAGGTATCATCTATTAAAATAATGCCTGACACTGATAAATAGATAGTTTTAGCAACAACAACAAAAAAGTTTTATTATGTATATACTGTATATTAGGACATCTTAACCAACCCAAACATATTGAACATCCTCAACTATAATACAGTAGTTTGTAGTTGTGTGGCAATGTGAGATTTGATAACACCATTGCAGAATTCTTAAAAACAACCAAATCTAATGAAAATATTTGTCAATACTGTATTCAATTCAATTTGATTTATATAGCGCTTTTAACAATAGTCATTGTCTCAAAGCAGCTTCACAAAATGAAAAGAAAATTTATGTATGGAAAATTTACCGTACTATCCCTGTCTGCACCTTAGGAAATATTAATAACTGGAAAGGGAGAAGGGATTATATTTTTATTATATTATACTTTATATTATAAGTTTGTCTGGAATCTGCAGTGATCATATTGCACAAGGAGCCAGCAGTAAAAACTGAAGAAAACCTATGGAAAGCGTGCTTTCCTTACTAAACCTTCCTTATTAGTGAATATTAGACTTTGTTTAAGCTGTTGCTTAAAGCTCATGTCATAGCAAAATGGACAGTGGCACAATCAATTCAGTTTGTAATCAGATAACAACTAAATGTTTACTAAATGTAACATCGCATCAACAAAACATCTGACAAAGGTTTCAAATATTTTTTATATCTATCATATTTAATAATGTGACCCAATAAATTTGACCTCCTACTTTGTTAGGAGGCTGGAAGGTCAATTTAACAGGTGATATAATAATAATAATAATAATTATATATATATATATACACACACACACACACACACACACACACACACACACACACACGTGGACAAAATTGTTGGTACCCTTCGGTCAATGAAAGAAAAACTCACAATGGTCAAAGAAATACTTTAAAGTTCTTTTTTTTTTTTATATAATTCCGTTGAAGCATGGTTGAAAAGCAATGTCTGACTTTCATTGGTTAACATTCATAGAATTTTTTTTAAATTATTACTTTTGTCAGATTAAAGTTATTTCTGTGACCATTGTGAGTTTTTCTTTCATTGACCGAAGGGTACCAACAATTTTGTCCACATGTGTATATATAATGATCATTTTCATCAAAAGTTAAGTAAAGTTTCATTATTGGAGGGGGAGGTACAAAACAGTTTGTGGGAATTTCAGTCCTGAGCTACTGAGCGACTGCAGTCAGAAGTCACTTATGGCCGCAATATGTTCATAAACAGATCTGCGTGTAACAATTAAACTTGCAGTGCACTTAAAAATGAATGAGCAGATTTAATTATTATGATAAACTGGCTTTTTCATTAGTGTATGAAATGACTGTCTCTGCAGTTTTCTTATGCTGAGGAAATGCTCTGCAGGTTTTGGATTTGGAGTTCACAGATATGCTTGTTGGAGTTTTTTTTAATCATCTGGCCTGCCTTCAGCTAGAATAATTAAACATGAGGCTGGCAACTGTAAAGAATAATGTTTTCTTGCATATGCCTGTGCGCATGCACGTGAATGTGTGTGTGTGTGTGTGTGTGTGTGTGTGTGTGTGTGTGTGTGTGTGTGTGTGTGTGTGTGTGTGTAACCCTTCTGTATACATACTTCTGCTGTCAGTGTGTGGAGAATGAGAGCTTTGACAGGGAGGTGTGTGTGCGCTGTGTTGTATCATCCTCTAGACAGTTTGTGCCTAGCTCCTCGGGTTGTGTTTGTTACTCTAGCATGAAAGGAGTTTTTGTTGCTCTCTCTCTCTCTCTCTCTCTCTCTCTCTCTCTCTCTCTCTCTCTCACACACCATTCATTATGGGGACAGAGTTGTTTGGATTGGGCATTGGTCTTGAGGTCTTAAAATGTTGGATTTTTTATTTTTATTTTTTTTAAGTGTGCAAAGTTTGAAGTCAGAGTAATTTATAAAACGTTAGTCCTTATAGTAGCTATGATGTAGGGCTGCATGATTTGATCCAAAGAAATTATATTGCGGTTATTTTGAAACATATTGCAAATGATACTGTAGACTGCAATATTAATTTATTCTTTCAAACCTTTTACCCTGAGTATAGGGCCATGGGGGCCTAGAGCCGATCCCATGAGACTTAGGGCATGAGGCGTGGTACACCCTGGACAGGGTGCCAATCCATCATTTATTTAACTAATAGATTTTGTATTCAAATGTGATTGTCTAGGCTAACACCAACTACGGGCACAAATGATCTCATTAAGAGGATGTTGGTCAATGTTTCTTTCTCTCCTTAAAAGTATTTAAAAAAATAACAGATACTTTTTTTACAGACCCAGTCCCCGACTGGTATAGTGATAAAACGCTTGCCCTATCATCCTGAGATCGCTAGTTCGATTCCCGATGCTGTAGCCTCCCTCAGCTGAGGGCCTAGAGAGAGCTGATTGGCTGAGCTATCTCAGAGGGGAGGGAGGGGATGCACATCAATGGAGGCGGTCTCACATCAATCACGGCTCTATAGCCAATCTTGAGCATCTTTGAGCTCACACAAGCGGACGGAGTGGATAGCGCTCTGAGTTAGGGCTGTATACCTTGGAGAACCTGGCGATACGATACATACCTCGATACACAGGTCACGATTCGATACGTACCTCGATACAGAGCTGTCTCGATACGATTTGATACTATTATGTGACACGATTCAATACAATTCAATAAAAATACATGGGCCAGAGCCAATTAGTTAATGCTGAACACATTTACTCAACAAACAGAACTCTGCATTTTTCTTCAATGTATTGAAGTCAAAAGTGCATTATAACAAAGTGCATTTTGCTTACATTTTTGCAACTTTAAGTGCTCTGATTAATTATACACAAATTGTAATCTGGAAATTACCACAAGTCAACATTTAACTTTCCAAGGGTACAGTCTGTTTTTTTGGGCTGCGGCGAAGTTAGCTTGTCTGCATGGTGTCTTTGCAGGTGGGCGTGCAGGTTAGTTGTATTACCGGTGTAGCGTATAGAAGCCTGGCAGTGCTTGCAAATTGCATTTGTTTTATCGATCCCTTGGTTTCCTTCCTTTGCTTTAAAACCAAAATGTGTCCAAACATCTGCCTTTAGGGACAACTGCGCTTCTAAAATCTTCGACACTTTCCATGAGTTTTTTGAAACTCACGGGCGCCGCTGCACCCCCTAATGGCTGGGCAGAGTATCGATACTAAGGGCTATAATGTCGATACTGTATCTTTTTTTATTATATCGGTATGTATCTAAGAATCGATATTTTGAGCACACCCCTACTCTGAGTGGTAATAGTAGCCTAAATGTGGAAGTCCACTAGTGACGTATGGAAATGGGATACGACTAAATTAGGGAAATAATCAGCAGGGACCCCCTGTATAATATATATATATTATTTCTCTACATATATTTCCAACTATATATCGCACCAGTCCATATTATGATTTCAGTTTTTATGGAATTAATTATGAAGCACTATTACTGTGGCCAAGCATCTTAAGGATTTGTGTGACAGTTAACGTTGTTGATATTGCCAATAGTTGCGGACAAGGAATAAAATACAAATAAAACAGACATAAGGGTTAAATATGTGTTGATTTCGTACCTCATGTGTCTTCTCCTTTTAGGAACTATGTACTGAACATCTCAGATGGCATAGGGAACTTTGGGGAAGTGCGTCTCCCCATCCTGGGCTGCCTGGCTATCTCCTGGGTGGTGGTGTTCCTCTGCCTCATCCGTGGGGTGAAGTCCTCTGGCAAGGTGAGACTGTCCAGGCTGTCTTCCATCTGTTCATAAACTACATATAGTGGAGACATTCTGAGTGACTCAGTTTGACATTTTGTGTGTTTTTCATGTATAGTTCTATGCAGCACTTTTGGGATGTTTAACATTGTTGATCGCATCATTTCTGTCTTCTATTTAAAGACTGAAATGTCAGATGTTTTTGTTGTTAGTTCCCTGATCAGAGAGTAGAGAGCTATATAAATTGACTTCTGCGCTCTAACCTTGTAGTCTGAGCTGCTTTTCTGAAAATTCTGAAATTTTCAGAAAAAAAAACGCTGAAATTCTTTTCTGCATCTTTATCCGGGCCACATGTGCTAATTCTGTAATAACGACTGTTTCTCAGGTGGTGTACTTCACAGCGACCTTCCCCTACATAGTACTGACCATTCTCTTCATTCGAGGCATCACGTTAGATGGTGCCATTAGTGGAATTCAATACTACCTCACTCCACAGTGGCAGAAAATCCTGGATGCCAAGGTCAGCCCACCACTGACACAGAACAAAGTTTAACAGGGTGTGTAGTGAAAAAAGCTTGTTAATCAGCAGCAGTATAACACAGTTTGAGTGTGTGTGTGTGTTGTAGGTATGGGGCGATGCCGCTTCTCAGATTTTCTACTCTCTGGGCTGTGCCTGGGGTGGGCTCATCACCATGGCTTCCTATAACAAATTTCACAACAACTGTTTCAGGTACTTCAGACTCTCTTGTCTTGTCGTTTTATGAACTTTGAAATGACAAGCTGGCTATTTAGGATGAAGGATTTTGTCCTTCTATCACATTTTGGGGGAAAAAGGATGCTGTTTCAGAAGGGTCTGCATCAAGCAATGAAAACAACTAAGGAGATTGCTAAGCAGTAACCACATGCAGGACTGAGGAGAATGATGAAATAGGGTTAATCACTGTCTAATGCATGATTAAAACCTGGAAGGATAGTGCTGAAGTATCAACTTTGTGGACGGAATTTGGTCAAAATAATACAAATCATGAATGATCACTTGTATCACATGCTTGATGAAGTTGCATTATTAAAAGGAAGAAAGAAAAAAAAAAACAATGTGAGGAGGACTCACAGGACTAAACAGCTGTGTGGCCATAAGAAAAGAACTTGTTAGTGAGACTAATCAGAAAAACAAGGAGCTAGGAGCAAAAAACAGGTCATGTGGTCTGATGAGTCCTGATTGAGCCTATCCCACAGCCAGGGTAAGAAGCGAAGTGCATGAGGCAATCATGTGTAGTGTCCACGGTACGAGCCTCTAGGGGGCAGTGTTATGATCTGGGGTTGCTGGGGCAATAAAATAAAGTCAGCCGACGACCTGAATGTACTGAATGACCAGGTTACCACATCTATGGAGTTTTCCAAAATATGATCAACAAGTTTAAACCATCTAATCAAATTACATCACCACTACAGATAAAAAGGCCTCACTTTATGCTTTAATCTTGAAAGATTCATAACAAGTAGAATTCAGAAATTAAAAAAAAAAACAAAAAAAAACAGTTACAACAGGAAAGCTGATATGTTTTACTGATATATTGTGATGTTGCTGAACAGAGATAGCATCATCATCAGTGTGACGAACTGCGCAACAAGCGTGTACGCCGGCTTTGTCATCTTCTCCATCCTGGGCTTCATGGCGCAGCACCTGGGGGTCGACGTGTCCGAGGTGGCTGACCAAGGGCCAGGCCTGGCGTTTGTCGCCTACCCAGAAGCCCTGACGCTGCTGCCCATCTCGCCACTCTGGTCTCTGCTTTTCTTCTTCATGCTCATTCTGCTGGGTCTTGGCACACAGGTAAACTCAGCCTGTCTTTATTGTTTCAGGAATTCGGCCTTGGGTGAGAATATCCCAAAATTCCAATCAAAGTTCTACAGGTATTTGTACTGTGTGTTTGGACAGTTTTGTCTTTTGGAGACGCTGGTGACGGCCGTAGTGGATGAGATCGGCACGGACTGGATCATCCGAAACAAAACCTACATCACACTTGCAGTGGCCGTACTGGGGTTTCTCTTGGGAGTTCCGCTGACTACACAGGTGAGTCGAGCACACACCTGAGAACGAATAAAAACAAGTGACCCATGGAGTGCCTCATGTTGTGTTGCCCTCTTGTGGTTGTAGGCTGGAATTTACTGGCTACTGCTGATGGATAACTATGCGGCCAGCTTCTCGCTAGTCATCATCTCCTGCATCATGTGCATCTGCATCATGTATGTTTATGGTAAGTCCGTCAAATCAGCCTCCCTTTTGGTTTGCTAATGGTTATCTGTTGGATACTATGTAGTGTTACTGTAGATACGGGCTGTAGTGTTCAGCGGGTTTTCTTCTTGCAGGCCACAAAAACTACTTTAAGGATGTGGAGATGATGCTGGGCTTCCCTCCTCCGGCGTTCTTCAGGATCTGTTGGAGGTTCATCTCTCCGCTTATAATTACTGTGAGTGTTTATATACTGTAATAAATTAAATAGTTTTTATTAAAATTACACACTAGTTTTATACTGAAACTCAGTTCTCAGCTAGCGTTCACACTGTTCCCGCCTCTGTGTATGCAGTTTATCCTGATCTTCACAGTGATCCAGTACAAACCCATCACTTACAACGATTACGTGTACCCGAACTGGTCTCTGGTCATCGCCTTCTGCATGGCTCTGTCCTCGGTGATCTGCATTCCCGTCTACGCCATTTTCAAGATCGCCATGTCTGATGGAACCACGATTTTGGAGGTGAGCCGTCATTCATCGGTTCAGTCTTTTGTTAAAGTGCTGATTTAAATGCAAATGAGGATTCTCTTTCTTCTCTCTATTCACTGTCTCCCGATGTAGCACATCTTTGATAAATAACATCTTCCTGTGTCCTTCCATAAACATGGCAGCAGCTAGATTGAATACTTAAATGTGTGATTGAAGTTCTGAATGTGTGTGCATGATGCCCCGTAATGATCTGGAAGTGTATTCCCACCTAGTGTCCAGTGTGCCTGGGATAGCATGGTTCGGCTGTTCAATTAACCAGAAGGTTGCGAGTGCTGGAGAGGGAGTCTAAAAACTTCCTGAGCTGCCCACAGAAGTTTGGGAAAAATAAACATTTGCATAAGAAAAGGGACAAAAAAAACTAAAGAATTCCCGTGAATGCAATTAACTGAGAACGTTCCTTAAAAAATGAACATTGAAAATTAAAACGAGCATTTTCTTTATTGCTTATCTCCATCATTTTGGCTCACTCAGCTTTTTCTAAAGCATCCTACCCGCCGTGGAAGCACGATAAGCACGTACCATGAGCTCGAAAAGATACGTCTGTCTTTTTAATTCTTAATCTCTTTTCAAATCTCTCTGCGTCGCTGCAGCGCTTGAAGAACTCGATGAAGCCACATCCCAGCTGGGGTCCGGCGCTGCAAGAGCACCGCAAGGGCCGCTACGCCACAGCTGGCCCCGAATCCGTGGAGGTGCGTCCACTTAAGGACGAGGAGAAAGACCAGGAGAAGGAGAAGAAGGAAGAGATCGGCCTCACCATAAAGGGCAGCAACGGCTCCACGTTCAACCCGACACCCGGTGTATAGATGCGAGGCCGCACCTGCCCAACCTTTACATATTGTAAGGGCTTTATTACTCCTAACCTCTAGAGAGAATCGGTTCTCATCCCAATCCCTCTCTTTTCCTGTTTAATTTAATAATGCTGTTTTTGTAAGTACAGAAATGTGTTCATATGCATACACAGGAAGTCTTTTATGCATCCCTATCATGTGTGTGTATATATATATATATAAATATATATATATATATAGTGCAGTGTGGGATATATTGGTTTCTTTGTCCTTCCATGTAAAATTTAGCTGGAAATGTGACTACTGTTGCTGCAGCTGTAGGTTTCGGCTAGTTGTGTATACAGCGGTGACAGTGCTGGTCGGGTTAAAAGCTGAAGACCAAATGTTCTTTGACTATAGCAAACATACCATCATATCCCACACCCCCATTTTTTTTTTTATCCACTGCCCTTGTCTGTATCTTTTTTTCTTTTCTTTTTTTTAAACAGGAAAATGTAAAAACCTGCGAAGCACAAAGGATATTTTGCCTTCAGCTTTTAGAACAGCTACTGAAGGAAACTCCCTCGATCTAAGCACATTACGTTCCCAAACCCATTCTCAGGGTTGTGCACGATTAGCTTTTATTCCTAAATCATTTGTCTTTTTTTTTTCTTGTGATCATACTAACATTTTTTAACTTAAGAGATGACTCTTTGGCTCTGACTAGTCTTCCATTTTGAAATCTACTACATGGATCATTTGAGAGATGTTGCCATAGACTCAGTACTGTAGTGTGTGCACACACAGGGATTGTCATCGAGGTAGAGGCAAAAAGAAAAAAAAAAAGTATGATATGCACAAATCTCCTAAATCCTGGGGCATTGCTGAAGTGTGTGTGTGTGTGTGTGTGTGTGTGTGTGTATATGTACGTGTTTAGGACCATCTTTTTTAAATCTGTCCTCGCCACACTGATAAAGAAAGAGAAGTGGAGACAGAGAGTTAATGCTGGAGTTAACAGTCTGATTAAGGAAAAGAAATCAGTCATCCTTACTGACCTCATCGAATTGTGTAGTGTGTTTAATACGTAGACCCGGGCTTATTGTATAGCGTGGTACTAAATCGTTGTGCATTTTATATTTTGTGAAGAACACTAGAGGATCATGCGTATTAACTTTTTTCAGTGTTTACCATTCCTCATCGACTAGATTTCTGTGTATTATTTCTCGAAAGAGACGTAGCATCGTCAGGGCTTGAGCCGTTTGCTGGAATTGTCACTTTGTAGTCATTCCAGTCACCAAGGCCAGTCTTTTAGTGTCACAGTGACCCACATTCTCATTGTTAGCAGGATGTTGGCCGCTTATATATGTTAGGGATATTGCCAGACAGTGCCAGAGGAAGGCAGTGGTCTAGCAATAAGTAGCTGCTATTTCAGTGCATTTCATGATGCAATTGATGAGGTGGTGTTTCTTCTTTTTTTAATCTTGTAACAGTACATCACTGGTTCCTATTTGGCATTTGAGTCCTTTTTATTATGTTCTGTTTTCTTTTCTTTTTGTTTAATACTGGCTTCATGAAAGTTTTTTGATTATATAGAAAAAGGTACACACTAACTGAAACAGCAATATTTTTTTTTTTTAAAGACGTAGCTGGAGGTAGGAGGTATCAGACACTGTATCATTTGGGCAAAGCACAGGGTAAATCCTTGATGCGAGTAATTGTTTACGGAAATTAAACCTGGTCACTGCAATGAATTCGGTCAAACCGTTTAAAGAAAACCTGCTGTTTTTCTCTCAGCTAGAACATCGCTCCCCAGTTTTCCCTTTCTCACACCATCAGACTGAGCCACGTTCCCACTACGTCCTCCAAAAATTGGGTGAACGCAGGAAGGACGTGGCAGGAATGCGGGCATGGCAGGAACGCATGAGGATGTGGTCGCAGCCAGACACAGGAAGAACTAAATAAGTACTTACAGTAGTAATGACAGCATTCTGAGATTGGATGGCATTCTGACTGAGTTGTCATTAGGATGTCATTGATCGAGTTCTTACAGACAACCTCTTCAGGGTTGTACTATGACCATGGTAGGGTATAGGATAAATACTGGATATAATATCTCACACATCACTTTGTGATGAAAAGCTCTTTGTGTTTCACCATATTTATATCAACCTGCCGGATGCAGTGAATGAGTAAGAGAGTGGTGCGATCTGATCGGGCATTCGATCTCATTGGACCTGGTGAGCACTTGATCATTAAGTTAAGTTCAGACTTTATTCATCACATATACAGTACATTACTGCACAGTGAAATTCTTTATTCTTTGCATACCCCAGCTTCTTAGTGGACCGGGGTCAGATCGCTGGGTCAGCCATTACTCGGCGCCCCTGGAGCAGACAGGGTGAAGGGCCTTGCTCAAGGGCCCAACAGTGGCAACCTAGCAGAGCTGGGGCTCGAACCACCAACCTTCCGATCAGTAACGTCTAGGAAATAGAATTATTTTGAGACGTTTCCGGCTGTGTTCTTTGATCGGTTTTGCTCACTCCGACTTCCATCCACAGATATCTATATATAGAACTGAGAAGTTCCTAAAAAAATCTCTTCTAACTTCAAAGGCATGGACGTGACTACAACATTCATGGTACTCAAAAAAGACACTCAGTCAGGCTGAACATCTAACAGACGTCTGGTAACAGGCCAGGATTTCACCTGGTTTCTAAAATTGCGAAATATTAATGCACAGTGTTGATACATGACAGACATCTACCCACGATGCTCGCAAACGGTGTCTGTAACTTTCTGTTCTGAACCTCCTCCTCTAAAATGAATATTTTCTTAGTGTGCAAAACCCAGTGCATTTTTATTTCTATGCTAGCGATGACGAGACTCGCTCGGATGCAAACACACCCTGATCCTGAACTGTTTTATGTTTAAAGTGAATTTGAAAAAAGATAATTCAATAACTAGATTGGTGTGTATGAAATTGTTTTTTTAATTATTTTATCAAATCTGGGAACATATTGTACTGTAGCTCTTTCGGTTCGGATTTAGTTTTATTAGCCGGCGTTTCCGTGTATTCAACGTTCTCTGTAGTGAAAGGCTTTCACTAGTGAGTCTTTCCGTAGTGCAGAATAATAGAGGCCGTGTGTAACTAGCCATGTGGGCACTTAACAGAAAGAGTGTCACTTTTGTTTTATTTTTATAGTACTAAAACTGTACTGTATGTTATCTTAAAGTTGTATC
Organism: Clarias fuscus; assembly: GCA_030347435.1. Taxonomy (NCBI): domain Eukaryota; kingdom Metazoa; phylum Chordata; class Actinopteri; order Siluriformes; family Clariidae; genus Clarias; species Clarias fuscus. Next base: position 10,058,434 of record CM059205.1, on the reverse strand, counting down.
TCTCTCTTTTTTTCTTTTTTTGTATCTGTATGCAGTGACACTGTTTCTTTTATCTCCTTAAACCAGCTGATATCAAAAATGTTGCCAAACTAACACTCTGGACTGAAACTTGAAGCACAGAGGAAGGATTTTCACAGTGCTCAAATGAGAAAGGTTATTCACCTCTTTTCCGCAGTACAAATACAGGTTTAAAGGGTTATTCCTCTACTATAGTGTACGTTCTGCCTGAAACACCTTCCCCAAAGCATGCAGTATTATAGCAATCTGTGACTCTATACACACCCTGGTCCAACTGAAGGTGCATGCCAACCTTTTTCCATAGACGTGTTTGATAGAAGAGTTCTTATTCGATTTAGAGAAGGGTGAAGAAAAATGAGTGTGTAGATCGGGACAGAGTATAAGAATTACTAGTACAGTGGGGAGGAATAATAAAAAATGAAAAAATAAAAAATCTAAACAGCAGCCTGCTAATATTAATAATAACTTTTGTTTGGCAAGCTGGGGGGCATCTGGGAAAACCCTTCATGTGAGCAATTTTTGTGTACTATATACTATAGGGTAGACCTCTGCTACAAAGACTACAGAGAGGCCCAAAAGTGTGCATCCATAAACATCAATTTATTTAAAAGAGTAAGTCACAGAAAATGAGGCGGCGCAGTGGCTTGAAGTTTGCTTGATGGGTTTATGTCTCCTTGGATAGGCTCCACACTACACATGACCTTGTATACAGGATGAAGCGGTATGGGTGATGATGTTTGAGTTACAGAGATTGTTAGAGATCGTCTAGTGCTGTTCTTCACTTTGTGGTTATTGGAGGCTCTTCTTCAGGTGCATACTGCCACCTGCTGCTGAGAGTGTGAATACAAACGTTGGGGGGGTGATTGGGGGGGGGCAGTTGGGGGGGGGGGGCAGTTGGTCAATCGTACCCGGGCATCGTATAACACAGTCGTGCCTAGTGAGAAAGCACCCTAACATTTTCATTTTGCGTTTAAGAAGAAAAAAAAAACCACTCATATAGCCACAACTCGATTTTTTACAATAATTCAGGCACTGTGACGGGTTTTCACCACCTCATGTGTAGCTCCGAAAATTTGTCATTTTAATACAAAATATCTTTCGGTTGTTTTGTGTTGCTGATTTAAACAAAAGGTCACAAGCCCTAAAGTTGCACAGTCACTGCAAAATCTCCCGCTAGCGATATTGTAACCCCGTTATACCATTATGTATTCCAGGTTCAAATGTCTGAGCTGCTCATTTGTGTGTTATTCATTTTCACTCTAAATATAGCTGAAGTGATTATGTTTTATTATCTTATTTGGACAACGACAGTATAGCATGACTAAAACTGTGATTTTTCTTTTTTTATCCAGCTGCTTACTGTTGTAAAGAGACATTTTATTTGTGAAGAGAATGCATCATGTTGCATTTTTGTGTTGTTCCAGCACTTTACAATTACACTTTAATGATGTTTAATAGCACCCATTTGTTACAACCCAAACCACTTTCTACTACTATTTTTTTTTTTTTTCAGAAAAGAAAAAGTGAAGGTCTGTGTCCACTACTGTACTGTACACTACTGTCACATCCTGGTGAAATTACTGTGAGGGCGGGGAGGGAGAGTAAAGCACAATGAAAATGAGCTCAGAACTTTCTATCAAACATATCTAACCATGTCTTGGGATCTTAGGGCCAAATTGCATCAAACATTGTTTTAGTCGCATCAGCTGTGTGTCTTAAATGGTTCAAATTCGAATGGTAAAATAAAGTTTATTTTAAAGATCAATTGTCTGTGTGCCTTCTGTGGACTGAGCTGTTCGAATGCATTGCATTTACAGTATGAAATAAAAGTCTTTGAATAAATTTATCCTAATATATCATTAGTAATGTTAATAATCTGTCTACCTAGCTATGAGATCATGCACTTTTATTGCAGAGAGTGTGGAGCTGTTGTGTTCAGATGGCACTGAGCTGTCTGACGGAGTGCCAGGTGTCTGCCCACCCGCTGCCCCATGCTGCGGGCTTTCTGCCCTGTCGGTGGGGCGGGTATCAATGATGTTGGGGCGGCTCCGAAATGCTGTGCCAATGCCCCATCTTTAAGTCTACAAGTTGCAGATCCTCCAAATGCAGTTTTTCTCTCACTCTGTATAGTGGCTAAAGAAGCAAAGGTAATTTGTTGCATTGGCTGGATAAGAGAGTTCTCTAAATCCAGTTCCTGAAGCTCTGGAGGATTTGGGGCCGATCCTGGAAGCCGTGTAGACTTATAAAACATTGCATGCCTGTTTTTTCCCAGGAGGGCAGGTCTTTTTTCACACGGTGCTATAGCTGGAGGAGGCTTTGGTTGAAGAAAATGAGTTCTAGGTGTGACTGGTGACGCTGACTCCTTCTTCTCTGACTCCGAGTCTTTCACTGAACCAATCAACTTCATTTCCCTGAAAAATTATTATTGAGTTTGTCAGTATCTAAACCAAGAACGTAATTGGATATTTTATAAGAAGGAGAAAAAAATAGTTTAATGGCAGAGATCTGTGAAACAGGAAATTTTAGTCAGACCTGCTGGGAACGTGGAGACCATCAGGATTCGGCTCATTTGTGCATGTGGATTCATCCTCCAAATTGAGGGTTTCCAAGACTTGCTTGATGAGACGGCGTTCCTTTTTCAGCTCTATGAGGAAATAAGCATCAGAAAAGTAACAAGTGCATCTCTTTATTCACAAACCCCTCCATTCCCTTCTATGCAGACAGAATTTTTTTTTTTTTTTTTTAAAGAGCACATTTCTGTATTAGCGCTGTTATAACAAAGCAAATATTTATACCCAGCACATACTGCTTTTTTTTTTTTTTTAACTTAACTTTTCCAGTGGCAAAAGTGTGGTATTGGTATTAGGGCAGGACACACTGACTGATCTCTAGGACTAAGGCCTCTGCTTGATTTCAGGAATAGTGTAGTCTGTGCTCTGTATGCTGCTGATCCTTTCAGAGGAGAGACGCAACCATGAAACCTGACATAAATTCATCACCAAACCACTAGATGGTAGCGACACCCAATCCAGGAGCTCATCCTTGAACATCTGGATATGGATACGAACTTGGTTTCAAAAGTGCTTAAAATATTCAGTGTTTTCTAACACCATATAACTACTGTTGATTTCTGACCTATTACATCAACAGTAGTTATTAACATCAATTACACCAAATCAGGCAATGGAGATCAAGTATTTCACTGCATATTATACAGTGTATGGCTGTGTATGTGACAAATAAAATTTCAGATTAGATTAGTGAATCTAATGTTGTTGCATAAGTTTATTAACTTCTAATTACTCATACATTTATTTAACAAAGGGTTTGTTTAGTAATTACGAGTTCTTCCACAAAAGTTTCCAAAACAACAACTATAACAATAACAACAATAATGATGACGTTGATGCTTTTTGACAGAACTTTTAAGACAAATACATTTTTGTAGTATTTGTTAATGGTTTACACTGTTTTCATTACTGAGACATCCAGACCATTTTGCATTTCAGGTTTTGGCTACATCATTGCAAAAGCACACCAGATTGTCCACAGATTGTTTCGGTTCACATGAAAGGTCTTTCTTAGTGACTCTTTAAGTATTCCACCACACTACTATTTCACCATAAACACATGCTATTTAATATATTAAAGGTTTTTCATGTTAACAAAAAAAATAAATAAATAAATCTTTTCATCTATCTGTCTGCTTGTCAATACTTTACATCAAAGTCCTCTTTAATTATGTTCAACCCAACAGGATATTTATTTCATCTGCCTATGCTCGTACCCTGGATCATTTCATGTGTGATAGCTTAAAAACATTAAATCCTCAAAACATTGAAACAATTCTACATTTAAACAAATGCTGATGGCCAAGACTAAAATCAGAGCATGCAATTCTGCCGCTCTATGTAATAGTTATTGTATTTATTTATTTTTTTCATTTGGAATATTTTACCCACATGTTGCCTCTATTCTAAATAAATGGAGTTTGCAAGTTGTTTTCAGGTTTCCTTCAGTGGAATTTTTTCATAGTCCACAGTGAATGAATGGATGTGTGAGTGTGTCACACCATCCATGCTGTGCCTCACCTTGAGTCTGATTTCCCTGACATAGGCTTCAGGTCCCCTGCAACCATGCACAAGATAAGCGGTATAGATTATGGATGGATGGATGAGTGGATGGTATAGATGATGGATGGATGGATGGTATGGATGGATGGATGGATGGATGGATTAGATGATGGATGGATGGATGGATGGATGGATTAGATGATGGATGGATGGATGGATGGTATAGATGATGGATGGATGGATGGATTAGATGATGGATGGATGGATGGATGGATGGATGGATGGATGGATTAGATGATGGATGGATGGATTAGATGATGGATGGATGGATGGATGGATGGATGGATGGATTAGATGATGGATGGATGGATGGATGGTATAGATGATGGATGGATGGATGGATTAGATGATGGATGGATGGATGGATGGATGGATGGATGGATGGATGGTATAGATGATGGATGGATGGATGGATGGATGCATGGATGGATGGATGGATTAGATGATGGATGGATGGATGGATAGTATAGATGATGGATGGATGGATGGATAGTATAGATGATGGATGGATGGATAGTATAGATGATGGATGGATGGATGGATGGTAGATAGAAGGATGGATGGATACCAAACATTTTCTCTAGGACTATATGAAAGCCTCCTTCTGACTATCTACTTTAGCAAATTTTTAGACAAAATAGGCAGCTAAATATAATTCACTGATTCTCTCTTTCATCTTCATCAACATGATCACAATTGTGGTTGATCCAGAGTCTTTCCCAGGAAAACATTCACATCCCTTAGGTGCAATTAAGAGAAGGGAATCTATAGCACAGCATCGGTAGGTAATTTTAGCTGTGATTTCAAATTCTAGCACCATCAATTTCCCAATGTTGGGTCCTAAAGCACTTAGGATAAAAGCATCAACTAATGAGTGTATTAATGTTTTCCCCTTTACTCAGGTTTTTCTGGTTCTCTTCAAAAACATATCTTTATATACAGTAGAGGAGCCATTCTGTATTGCCCTAGATGTGAATAAATGCACATCGTCCATGACGGTGTTTATTCTCAACCAAGACCCTGAACAGGATAAATATTCTACTAAAAAAGTAATGGATGAATACAGTCAAAATTATTGGGGTGTGATTATAGTTTTATCTGCATACTCACCTGTTAGAGTGGGCTCCATGGAGTTTTTCTGCTTCAGATACGCCAACTCCACGCTCTCCTGAAATACACACACTGGTGATGCTACTATACCCCAGGAGCATATGAATGCATAGCAAACTGTGCAAATCTTTGCTTTTACCTTTACAGAAAATGGAGCAGCTGATTGCAGAACAGAATATGGAAGTAAGGCTAAACCCTACAACATTATTGGTCATCGTGGTCAGCCCAAACTGCCAAGTGATTATAAAAATTATACTTCAAGCATCCGTATTACAACACTGCTTCAGATGACACAGACCATGCTCCTTCATTAGCACATGTGATATCGAACAGCTGGCAGTGAAGGGGCACTGAGGGCCCATCAAACCGTCTTTATGTGCTCTGAGCTTATTGGTCTGACATGGATTCAACAGCTAAGTATCCTAGCGGACAAGACACAGCTGTTCTGATGCTTGTGTTAAGTGTGTGCTAATTTTCTCCTCATGGTGCGGTTGCAGCAGATGGCCATGTACGCTTGCCCAGTATGGAAAAAAGCCTTCTGAAACACTACTTGAAGAAGAGCAAAGAGGAAAATGATATAAAATAAGTGTGCACTTTTTAGAAGAGGGGATTTTCTCTGGTGTTGGTATGACAGCGGTGTAGTACATGTAAATACTTTTCAAACAGATGAGTAATAGTAAGTATACAGTACCTCTGCTATAATATTCTATATCATATGGTAGCGAGGATGGAGGCCCTGAGTGCTATGTGGGTAGTACAGAATGTATGTCTAGGAATGCGTGGATAGATGGGTTTCCCATCTGTGAGCAGAGGTAAGTGCCACATCTGGAACGGAGTTCAATGCTGTGCCAACACAAACTGGAGATAGTGTGGGTGTACAGTATGAGAGAGAGAGGGAGAGAGAGAGAGAGAGAGAGAGAGAGAGAGAGAGAGAGAGAGAGAGAGAGAGAATAGTAGAGGATATATTTATGACTGATATAAAAAGACACATATACTACAGAAATATGCCAAGGATTATACTTCTTAATATATTCATCACTGAGATCTCAGTTTTTTACATATTTATAGTTATATTGACTGCCATAGATTGTTCATGAGACAAGTAAATTCCTGATGTTGTTATGGAAATTTAGCCAACAAACCCGACAACCCTGATAAGAGATTTCAATAGAGTTATTGCATAATATTACTATACTGCTTTTTTTTTTTTTTGGTTTGTTCTAACCTCCTTGATTTTTCTTCAGTTACACCCTCAATTTTTCTTCCTCACATCATACTAAGATTTAAAGCTTTTCTAATTTGTCCCATGCTCCTTTTTTTTTTTTTTTATCAACTTCAAAGTTCTCCTAACTAAATCAGCTCCACTGGATAGTTGTGCTACACTGTTATGAGGATTATTTCATGCGTGTTAGATCAGACACTTTGAACTGACGAGGTGTTTTTGATCTTGGTCAGTAAATGGATAATGGCCAGGACATAAAGTACATTGCTTCACAGAGCACACAGGTATGTTCCTGGTGTTTGATGTTGTGCACATTTTGAAGAGTTCTTGCTTGTAGCTTTTGCTTTTAAAGACTAGCTATGAAGCTCTTGGGACTATTTTAGTACCAAGTAGTTGATTTGCTTACAGTTCATACATTCCTGTAGTTTGTGCAGGTGTGTTGATGAATCTGGCCAAACACATGCATGGGCATCATCAGCACTGAAATGAAACCCAAGCTTATATTTCTGAATTATATATCCAAGAGGCTACAGTATATATACTAATCAGCCACAACATTAACACCACCTCAAGGTAAACTGAATACCATCGATTATCAGTTATACAGCAATAAACAAGATCTTTGGCACCAAAGGCTCATCTATGCCTGTGAGAACAAAAGCTTGTCTGTCCAGCCTGATCTAACAGAAAAACATTTGTAGCACAAATTGGTGAGAAGAAAAAAAAAAACTAAGAAAGTACATTATCAGAACATTTAGTGCATCACAGCTTCCTGTGTATGGGGCTTAGCAGGCAAAATGGTCAAGGTTATTGATCCGGTTTCCAAATTCCCCAAATCTCAATCCGATCAAAGCATCCTTGGATTCCACCAAACAACTCCAATCCATGGAGTTCCCATAACGCAACTCACAGCATCCAATGGATCTGCTGGTAACATCCTAGTGCCAGACACAACGGCACACTCCAAGAATTCGAGGGGCTAGAGTTTACCCAGTTGTACACGGGGAACCTGTACAATATTGGCCTTAATGTTCCTGGCATTGTTCAGGGCTCAGACACAGTTTCCCAGTTTAAAAGTAGACTCAAGATGCATCTCTATAATCTAGTATACACGTAATTCATCCATTCATACTAATCTCGTACTCTAGTACATCTATCCTGAATGGCAACTACACTAATTCTTTCCATCTTCTCTTTCTTTTTCTACCCATCCCAAGGCATGTGGAGATTGTTCCAGCTTCAGTAGACAGAGGCCAACCCTGCGAGGATCCTGAGGCATCAAGAGAAGGACCAGCTCCAGCTGGATTCTGCTTCATGGTGGTTTTGAGCTACACATGCTGCATCTGAGCTCCCAGTGATCCAGACTCGCTCTGCCCTCTGCACCTGCTGACTTATTCCTGTCCTGAACTGGACTTAAAATAATTTAAATAACTTCCATTATACTGAACTTTCAGCTGCATAACACCCATGATGTTTTTATACAATTCCTGTTATCTGTTATCACCCAGATGAGGATGGGTTCCCTGTTGAGTCTGGTTCCTCTCAAGGTTTCTTCCTACTGGCATCTCAGGGAGTTTTTCCTTGCCACAGTCGCCGTCACCCTTGGCTTGCTCATCAGGGACAATCTCATTATTATCTAGACACATTTTTCACACTCAGACACACTGCCATAAATATTCTGCTTTGAGACGATGACCATTGTTAAAAGCGCTATAGAAATAAAAATTTCATTGAACTGAATTGAATGTTTTGAGTTTTAATGTTATGGCTGTTATAAAAGGTGAAAGACACAGAACCTAAAATCTCTGAACAGCAACCCAGAGCCTCAACCACTCAACCGCAATGAGGTCAAATTAGGGGGAAAATGTAATTGGCTTGTAATTGTTTTTTTTTTTTTCTAATATTTTTTTCTTTACATACATTATATAGAGTAAAAGGCTGAAAAGTACAGTCTGATCTGGATTTTAAATTTTTCTACTACGGTTTTGAAAATAGCCAACAGGCTTCAGTAGTCAGAGCTGCTATGACAGAGCACTGACCTTTACTCAGACACCCATATTAATGAAAGCTGCAGTGGCATCAATGCTTATGTTCCAGGCATAAGAAAGACCGATTGTGAAGCAATTTTAATCAACAAGAACATAAAGAATACTTATAATTTACATGTTTCTAAACAATGAATGTCAGAGTCAGAATGTCATGTCTTACCTGCAGCAACTGAACATCATTTTTCAGAACTTCACACTCCTCAATAAGAAGAGATCTGTCAATCAAAAACAAGCAAACAATTAAAAATAACAGAAACATCACACTCATTTAAAAAATATTTCGTTTACAGGGGCAGGACAATAAAACTGAAACACTGGCCAATTTAGTGTTGGAGGTTTCAGGCTAAATTTGACCAGCCTGGTGGCCAATCTTCATTGATTGCACATTCCACCAGTAAGAGCAGAGTGTGAAGGTTTAATTAGCAGAGTAATAGCACAGTTTTGCTTAAAATATTGCAATGCACACAACATTATGTGTGACATTATGAGTTCAAAAGAGAACAAATTGTTGGTGCCAGACTGTTACATGCCCAGAGTGAAGCATGGGGGTGGATCAATGATGGTTTGGGCTGCGATATCATGGCATTCCCTAGGCCTAATACTTGTGCTAAATGAGCGCGTCACTGCCAAGCACTACCGAACCATTCTGGAGGACCATGTGCACCTAATGGTTCAAACATTATATCCTGAAGGCGGTGCCGTGTATCAGGATAATAATGCACCAATACAGAAACGTTTTCCTCCACCAGCATTATGTAACTGGTGGACCTGGCCGCTATTCTGCAAGAAGAACGGCTCAAAATCCCTCTGGTCACTGTGCAGGACTTGTATCTGTCATTCCCAAGACAAACTGATGCTGTTTTGGCAGCAAAAGGAGGCCCTACACCAGACTAATGAATTATTGTGGTCTAAAACCAGGCGTTTCAGTTTCACTGTCATTATATACTGTACATTATATTTTGTTATAGGTTAGATTGACAGAAATATGATTAAAGCATTAACAGACTTTATTAAAGTCACTGAGAATGCACCAACATTTGTTCTTGCCTCATTATTGTTCATTCTTAATTCTTATTTCCCTTTACTCTAATATGCATTAATTTTATTTCTAGTTTAGACTATTGGAACACCATACTACAAGGCTGAAATTTAAAGGCTCAAAGGCTTTTTTTTTTTTTTAAGAATCAGGAAAGAAGTAAAAGAAGGGCCTACTCTTTCGCTGTTACATAAACACTGTAGGCTTTTAATTTGCTTCCTTTCTTAAGGACTCGGGAATCTCACATATGCCTGGGTCTGCTATTCATTTGCTCACAAAGGGGGTTTCTGTTCTGGTGAATTGAACTGGCCCACTTCCTCTCCACTCTACACTTTGCTTCGCTTCAGTATAGAAAATAGTGCAGGATATCATTTGGTAAGTTAAACACATGGCAGTTGATACCAACCAGGCTTCTGATTAAAACGATGATAATTGCTAATTATTACTAATTGCTAACAAGAATTCTCTGAGTTAAAGTTGTAAGATCTGATGTCCTAAAGATAACTGTAGATGTTGTGTAGGCGGCTGGGAGTCTAGACAGGGAGTGTCACTGAAGGCGAAAAAGAGGAGAGGAAGAAACAGGAGAGTGCTTAGTCTTTAAATAGTACTGTACGTCTCCACATACTGTATGTCTGCTCTGTGTTCATAGACAGCCAGAGCAGCAGAAGAAGGACGTTCATTCCACAACATTTACCTCATTGGATCAAAATAGAATGAAGTAGGAGGTCACACTTAAATAAACTTGCATTTTTTTTTTTGCCAGATTGTATAGAATTTTATAAATAGCCTGGGTTTTATTATAAGTTTATTTCAGAGTATGTGGTAGCATTATAGTGCTACCACAAATCTGACCTTTTGCACCATGTTTGCTTGTGCTTCAAGTAATAAAAAGCTGTAAGTCACTCCTATTGAGTTCTGTTAGGCTATATAACACAAACATAGACTTGGACAACAAGGATACAGGCTAAAAAAATTATTTTTAAACTTACACACTGTAAGATTTTGTCCGACCACCTTTTAATTTTGATTATGGCGTCCAAGGTGCTGGTCAGTGGATACGTAAAAATGAGTCCTCATGCTTCCAGAATCACTTTTTCACAATTTGAGTCCTAGAATATTCTCGTACCATCAGGAAAGAAAAAAGAAACTCCATTGATGAGATAACCTGGTCATTCAGTATATTCAGGGGTCTTTTTATTTTATTGCTACATAACCTTGCTGAGCCTAGACCTGTCCAACTGAAGCAACCCCAGATCATAACGCTGCCTCCAGAGGCTTGTACAGTGGACACTATGCATGATGGGTACATGTGCTTCCCTAACATGTCCATCATTCTGGAATACACTCAATCTGGACTCCTCAGACCACATGACCTTTTTTCAATGCTCCAAGGTCCAATATTTTTTCCTTCTTAGCAAATTGAACCATTTTTTTCTGGGTCTCACTAACAAGTGGTTTTCTTATGGACACACAGCAGTTCAGTTTCAATCTTGTGTGAAAATGCTCTTACTTTAACTATTATTCTTAGGTGTGATTTCTCCTGTCAACTTTTTATGTTGCAAATTGTTTTTTTTTCTGGTTACATACTGTTTAAATAATGTACTAGACAGTTCTTTACACAATTACCAGTAATTTTATATCTCCTTAGTTATTTTGTTGTTTGACGCAGAGAATAATTTGACTATTTCAAAACCTTGCAGGCCAATAATTTGACAGTGTGTCCTCCTGATTGACATTATCCTCTTTTCCCTCTCCACCTTTGCTACATCACAGACATACTCCTCTTTCGCCCTCTGGACCAGCCTGACTCATCCTGGTGCCCCGCTTCTGGTTGGAGATCTCGTCACATGGATGCCCCGTGTGTCTCTTCGGGATGTGTTCGATGTCTGGGGACGGTTTCACTTTACTAGGAAGACGGTTCTGGCCTCGCATGATGTTGACGGCCGTTTCTATGTGGACTTGGCTACAGTCGCTCGATAGTTCAGGACTGGAATTTCCTACAAGTCTACCTGAGCCTCCAATAACTACCTGGACTCCATATTAACATTTATTAACATCCACTGTTATACTGAACTGCCTGCCACCTAACACACAATATGAATGCAGATCATTTCCTGCTTTCTGTTTCACCCAAATGAGGATGAGTTCCCTGTTGAGTCTGGTTCCTCTCAAGGTTTCTTCCTACTGCCATCTCAGGGAGTTTTTCCTCGCCACTGTCGCCCTCGACTTGCTCATCAGGGACTATCTGACCATTTTTTGATTCATACACATTCACATTTCATGCAAACTTAAATAATTATTTTGATTGTGTAAAGCTACTTTGCGATGATGAAAATTGTTAAAAGTGCTATACAAATAAAATTGAATTGAATACTGTCCGCACACATTTTGAAACCTTGTCCTATCTGCTGCTCCTCCGTAAGCATTATTTGCACTTGTTGCAGTTTGCATTTTTGACCCGTAGCTTTATAATGGAGCTAAATGAGGGAGTGAGCATGCAGCCCCATGATTAATCAAAATGTAGGTAAGAAGATCAACTGACATGGTCTTACATCTGTCAAATAGCAACTTTAGGGACTGATCATTTAACAGAGGCCATTAGTAATTTGATGGAGTTTAAATTGGATGGATGTGTAAATGGGAACTGAAAAAAAACTGCACAATAAAGCAATGCATAACTTAATGTTTATGCAATCTGGTGAATTATTTCGAGAATTTTGACTCGCCTTAGATGGGACACAACTTCATCTATATGGGTGATGTTCAGTTTGTGCCTCAGAGCTTCAATTTCATCTTCAATGCTGGAGTTAGATGAGAGCCTTGAGCTTGACCTGGCAAAATAATACATAATAAGACATAAGATCATATTAGCTAAACTTCAATTATTCACACACACACCCAATCAGCCTACACTGCATGCCTTGGGACTGTCGGAGGAAACCCATCATGCATGAGGAGAACATGCAAACTCAAAGCATGAAGACTGAAGCATGAGATTCAATCCGCCAACACTGGAGGTGCAAATTGATGGTTAACCACTAGGCCACTGTGCTGCCTGATCTATTTCATTTCCTTTTAAACTTGACATGTGCCATTATTGGACTGTACATACATTGTACATACATGTATTTGGGCTCACCCTACATGAATCTGTGTCTGAGATGCTGTGACCATTGACACATTTTTCATGCTTTGCTGCCAGATCCGTTTACTTTATTGGGTTTCTGGAGACCTGTATCTTCTGATTAAGTTAATGTCAAATTAATAAATATACTGTATAGCTCTGAAACACACTTTGTATAGTTTACAAAGTACAGACATTTGACATATTGAATATTCAGTGTCTCTAAGCAAATTACACTGAATGGTGTAATCACTGTTGTAAAAAATATTTTTAAAAATTGCATCATGCAGCAGATTGGCACTATCACCTCAAATTTCCAGGGTTGGGGGTCTCAATAGCACCCCTGTGGTTTGTGTGAATGAAGTCCTTGTACTTTATGGGTTTTCCCCACAATCCAGACATGTATTTTAGGCTGATTGGCATTTACAAATAGTCTGTGATGTTTGATTGGGTGTGTGCTTGACTGCTGGCATGAAGTCAAAGGTCAATGCAGCCTACCATACTGAATGGAAAAATGGATGCAAATGGTATACATTTTTAAGATAACATTAATTTGTAGCAAACTTGTAGTTGAATGCTTGTGCAACACTCACCTGCTGGACTCTGGCCTGTTGGTTGGTGTTGTACACGGAGTACTGTCTGGAATTTGCTGTCTCTCTGTGCTGAGTACATAATTCACCACCCTGGGATTGTATTGGGACATGATTTCAGCTCCATCTCTGCAATGCATACAAAGGACAAGGAAGGCTCTTCACAAGGAACCAGTGCAGAATAAGTAAAAGTATGCTTAAAAAGTCAAGTCAAGTCAAGTCAATTTTATTTATATAGCGCTTTTAACAATTGACATTGTCGCAAAGCAGCTTTACACAATAAAAAGAAGTAAGTTTTTATGCAATGTATATGAATCAAAATGATAAGATTGTCCCTGATGAGCAAGCCGAGGGCGACGGTGGCAAGGAAAAACTCCCTGAGATGGTAATAGGAAGAAACCTTGAGAGGAACCAGACTCAACAGGGAACCCATCCTCATCTAGGTGATAACGGATAGCAGGGATTGATCAGCATAATAATGTGTAGACTGGAAGTTCAGAATAACAAGAGATGTGTTAAAATTAAAATTAAAAGGAGTCCAGTTTGTTCCCGGAGGCTCAGGTAGACTGTAGGGGATTCCGGTCCTGAGTTATCGAACAACTGAAGTCACAGATCCCCAGAGCATCAATCGTTGACAGGACAGTCTTCATGGAAACCATCCCCAGCCACCACACGAATCCAGGCAGACCACACGGGGCATCCATGCGATGAAAGAATTACATAGAATTAATACTGATAACAACTAGACAATTCATGGTGAAATTGTAAAGTAGGGTGTCAACGCCACACCACTTTTCCTGAGCAAACCATGACAACAGCACTCCTGTGATTCATTTACTTACATTGGAGAAAATGTACGTTACGTCCACTCTACCTCATTAAAGTCTATAGAGTGTTTTTTTTTATTTTTAAACTTTTTTAGGGATATATTTGAAGGATCAAACATATCCTCACACCTATGGGGGAAAATGACAGCTTTTGTTCAGAAACACTATTTGAAATGCTGACTCATCGGGCCACAAAACACGTTTCCAGTGAGCCACCGTCCATCTCAGATGAGACAGAGCCCAGAGACGTCTTTGGCGCCTCTGGACAATATGTTGCAATATGAGGGGAAAAAAGTTGCATTTGTAAATGCAATGACAAATGGTGTTAATGGCCAAAGGTTTACCAAAGTGTTACCAAGTCCACATCACCCACTACTGAAGCATGCCATTGTTAAGACAGTGAGGGATCAGAGATCACATGTATTCCGAAGTGGTTTTCGGCCCTGCCCTTTACGCTTTGAGATTTGACATGTTTCATATAATTTCTTGATGGTAGTGTGTGATAACATTGGGAATTGGTATCCTGAAAGCACTGGATAATTTGACGGTGCATCTACTGTAAAAAAAAAAAATCGGTAAGCTGCGCCCAATTCTTTGAAACTCCTTGAATACTATACATTATTGGTTCACCTGGTTCAACAGCACTTGTTACTTGTCATCTTGTAATTTCTACCTGTCACACTGTTGTTAACCTTGAATTGTCCCCATGCTTTTGGAGGATGTTGCATACGCTATATTTTAAATTAGTGCATATTTTCAGTAAACAATTAAATTTACAATGTAATATGTTGTTGTGCTGTTCACAAAGTGAAGAGACTTTACAGATGACTCCTTTTTGTTTTTATTACCAATTCCCATACTTTCCCAGTGTTTTGGGAATTTGGCTTGTACAAGAATATACACCTTCAATTCTGCTTTTTGTTTTTTATTTAACAGATACTGTAGGGTTTCTTATGAAGCTGCAGAGTATCATAAATGCAATGTGCTGCAATCGTGTTCTGTAATCGTGAACTGACTCGCAGCCAGGAAGAAAAAGATAAAGAGGATCCTTCCCATTTTCCTTCTTTTAAATGTGTCTGTGTTCCACTGAAAAACAGAGACAAAGAGAAAAAAAAAACAGTAGGGGGACTTGGAACGGTGCAGCAGGAGCACATCCTTTATCCCTTGCCAATTCCGCAGCCATAAAATAAACCCTGCTGGACCAAAGAGACGAGTGCGGATGTGCATATGTGGGTGTGATGATGATGATGATCAGAAAGCACAAGGCTATGTGTTTGGGCATGTGTAAAGCACCACAGTGCCTTCTCATTAAGAGATTTAGTCACAGAAGCCGTAAATTGTAAACTGAGCGTTTGTGTACGTATACACTGTCTCGGAGGAAACCGCCATCATTACATTACCAGCTAGAATTACAGGATGAGCTTACAGAGCTTCCTGACATGGACATGAGGTCTTTCTGACAGTTTCCTTAATAAAAAGGATTCAGTTATCCTGTTAGATGACAGGTACAAAGCCATAGTGAAGAACTTGAGGTTGGAAAAGCTGTTTTCCTAATAAAATTATACTGGGCTTTAGGTTTATTTGGTGGTCTTTCAAAACAAATTTGAGAGTGTGTTTAATAAATGCAACATTTTTTATTCTTTTATGCAAAACTTATGTTTAATATTTAACATAAAATAACTCAATATTGCTAAAACAACCTCACAAGAAATGGTGTAATGCCAACGACTTGATTTACCTGAAAGTAAAAAATTATGCATAAAGTAATTAGTGACTATGAATCTTAAATATATATATACTGTATATGTGTGTGTTCTGTATATTTGAAAAACCAGCATGCAAATACACATTCAATACAATGCCATCATCAAGACAGTTATACAGTGTATGGTCAAAAGTATGTGGACACCTGACCATCAAACCTACAGTGCCGACGGAAAGTTTTTAGATCCGTTTAATTTTTCCACATTTTATGTGAGAAGTATGTGCACCCTATTCCTACAGTATCTGTGGTCCTTGAGATACAACTTGACTGGAGTCCACCTGTGCCTAATTGACTTCATTGGACATAATCAATACAGACACACATCTGTTTGTACAAGGTCTCACAGTAGATTGTGCATGTCAGAGTGACAAGATAATTATCTGTAGACACATGAGACAGGATTGTGTCAAGACTATTGGTACAACCAACACTCTTTCCAGATCTGGCCACCCAACCAAACTAGGTAATCAGGGATGAAGGGCCTTGGTCAGACAGGTAGCCAAAGTCATTATGAATGATATCCAGAGTTCTCTTGTGACTCAGAAGGACAACTCTACTAATCAGGCCATTATAGTATAGACAGAAGCCATTCTCCATTAAGAGGAACATAACAGCCAACTGGGAGTTTGCCAAAAAGCACCTGAAGGACTCTCAGACCATAAGAACTCATTACCTAATTTAAACCATCCCTACTGTCAGACATAGTGGTGGCAGCATCATGCTCTGGGGATGTTTTTCTGTGACTGGGCCTAGGAGATGATGTAGTATAGAGGAACAATGTAGCCAGATACAGCAGAATAAAGAGTTATCCTGAGTGAAAAGCTTCTCCAAAGAGCTCAGAATATCCTGGGTTGAAGGTTTACACTTGAACACAACCATGACCCAAGCCATAATGGCAAGAAAACACAGTAGTGACCTTAGAACAACCCTGTGAAAGCTCCAGAGAAGTCCTGGAGTCCGGACCTGAACCCAATAGAGCATTTCTGCAGAGACGTAAAAATGCCTGTGCACTAACCATGCCTGTTCAACCTGATCAAGCCTCAATGACTCTGACAAGACGAATGGAAGAACCGTCCAATAGAAAAGTGGGCCAAGTTTTTTCGGGCCAGCCATTGCTGCCAAAGGTGCTTTTTCAGCCTTTATTTAAAAAAAAAAAAAAAAAACTCCAAACACCTGTTTTTACTTTGCAATTGTGGCGTGTTGTGTGTTGAATTATGAGGGGAAAAAATCTAATCCATTTTAAGATGAATGTGAAACAACAAAATGTGGAAAACTTACAAGGGTCTGAAAACTTTTCCGTTTGCAATGCATATGAGGTTTTTTTTTTTTTTTTTTTTGGATGTCTCATTCCAAAACCGTAAGCATTACCATACAGGTGCAATGCAAGCAGCGACCTAAGGCTTGTGATAAGCTGTTCGGACATGGAAACCCATTTGAAGAATGGTTTCTTCAGCATGGTTTATGTGCTCATGTTGATTCCAGGGTCAGTTTAGAACTCTGAAGCGAGTCATGCAGAGGAGGACTTGTTATACACACGTGGACAAAATTGTTGGTACCCTTCGGTCAATGAAAGAAAAACTCACAATGGTCACAGAAATAACTTTAATCTGACAAAAGTAATAATTTAAAAATATTCTATGAATGTTAACCAATGAAAGTCAGACATTGCTTTTCAACCATGCTTCAACAGAATTATTTTAAAAAATAAATTCATGGAACAGGCCTGGACAGAAATGATGGTACCCCTAGAAAATACTGAAAATAATGTGACCAAAGGGACATGTTAATTCAAGGTGTGTCCACTAATTAGCATCACAGGTGTCTACAATCTTGTAATCAGTCAGTGGACCTATATATAGGGCTCCAGGTAGTCACTGTGTGGTTTGGTGGCATGGTATGTACCACACTCAACATGGACCAGAGGAAGCGAAGGAAAGAGTTGTCTCAGGAGATTCGAAAGAAAATTATAGACAAGCATGTTAAATGTAAAGGCTATAAGACCATTTCCAAGCAGCTAGATGTTCCTGTGACTACAGTTGCACATATTATTCAGAAATTTAAGATCCATGGGACTGTAGCCAACCTCCCTGGACGTGGACGCAGGAGGAAAATTGATGACAAATCAAAGAGACGGATAATCCGAATGGTAACAAAAGAGCCCAGAAAGACTTCTAAAGAGATCCAAGGTGAACTTCATGCTCAAGGAACATCAGTGTCAGATCGCACCATCCGTCGTTGTTTGAGCCAAAGTGGACTATGTGGGAGACGACCAAGGAGGACACCATTGTTGAAAACAAATCATAAAAAAGCCAGACTGGAATATGCCAAACTACATGTTGACAAGCCACAAAGCTTCTGGGAGAATGTCCTATGGATAGATGAGACAAAAATGGAACTTTTTGCCACTGCAAATTTTGCTAATTATACTTGAAGCATATCAAGAAAAGAACACTGTCCCTACTGTGAGACATGGAGGAGGCTCTGTTATGTTCTGGGCTGCTTTGTTGCATCTGGCACAGGGTGTCTTGAATCTGTGCAGGGTACAATGAAATCTCAAGTCTATCAAGGGATTCTAGAGAGAAATGTGCTGGCCGGTGTCAGAAAGCTGGGTCTCAGTCGAAGGTCATGGGTCTTGCAACAGGACAATGACCCAAAACACAGCTAAAAACACCCAAGAATGGCTAAGAGGAAAACATTGGACTATTCTGAAGTGGCCTTCTATGAGCCCTGACCTCAATCCTATTGAGCATCTTTGGAAGGAGCTGAAACATGCTGTCTGGAAAAGGCATCCTTCAAACCGGAAACAACTGGAGCAGCTTGCTCATGAGGAGTGGGCCAAAATACCTGCAGAGAGGTGCAGAAGTCTCATTGACAGTTACAGGAATCCTTTGATTGCAGTGATTGCCTCTAAAGGTTGTGCAACAAACTATTAAGTTAGGGGTACCATCATTTTTGTCCAGGCCTGTTCCATGAGCTCATTTTTTTTTTATAATTCCGTTGAAGCATGGTTGAAAAGCAATGTCTGACTTTCATTGGTTAACATTCATACAATTATTATTTATTATTAATTTTGTCAGATTAAAGTTATTTCTGTGACCATTGTGAGTTTTTCTTTCATTGACCGAAGGGTACCAACAATTTTGTCCACGTGTGTATATACATGTGCTTCAGCACTATGGCACCCATTCTGTGAGTTTGACTGGGTCTGCTGCTTTTTGTTGCAAATGTTGCGCCTAAATGCCTACATTTAACAATAGCCTTTACAGTAGATCTCGCAGTCAGAAATTTCACAACCTGATTAATGTTAAAGGTGGCATCTTATGATAGTCAGCTTAAAGTCGTTGATGCTGTTATGATACACTCCTACACTAAATAAGGATGTGGTGTTCCATATATTACATCATCACCATTATGTGATTAGAAATATGTTGACGTACATAGTCAAATATAATGATGATTTCAGAAAGTCAGCACAAAAAAGGTCTTAATATTATAAACGGTCCCTAAAAAATGATAAATTATATAAAGTTGTCCTTTAGTAAAGAAATAGACTGTAGAGTATGGACTTTTTAACATTGTATTTAGGAAAAACTGATACATTTCTTAAAGATATTAAAATGAATATAATGTATAGTATCTAGATAGTTTACACTATTTTAGAGAAAGAGGCCATGAGCATGATAACCAGCATCTTCATCTCTCTAAGTGTATTTGTGAGTGATGAAGGACAAGGATGAGAACAGATGCTACATTGTGCACAGATCAAAAGCATAGATTGCAGAGCTATAAAAAAAAAAAAAAATTAAAAAAATTAAAAAAAGATGGCACAGACATCAAATAGCATTTTTTACTCTGTTCATGAGAGCTATGCATCCGCATGATATAAGGACTCATTCGTTTCCTTTGAGCTGAAAAATGTTGTCCCCGTTACGAAATAAAATACGACGTGCACACAGCTTTCACAGGTTTCCAGGCTTGCTGCACTTGCTATTCTGCTTTTCTCGGGAGATTTAGGGAGCTTTGAGGGCCCGCGGCGTTTGCAGTTCACACGGCCGCGTTAAGGCGCTCGATCAATGGGCATTCAGTGTAAAGGGACAGGTGCAGCTCCACTGCCTTCATCCATAACAAATCACACACAATGAGCGGAGGCTGACCACACAAGAGGGGAGGGAAGCGGTTGAAACCCAGGGAGAGAAAGTGAAAAAAAAAAAAATGCTGTCAGTCGACTCCTGTAAATCAGGCTCCTTTTAAAAGATGAGCCCGCCCTCACTAAAGTGGAACTCAGTCAAAGGTTTCCTGTTCTGTGGTGGGGACAAAAAACACACACACACACAAGCCTTGAGCAAAGCACTGGGCGCAGATCCACAACCCATCTGAAAGCAGTTGACTTACAGTGTGAGACTTAGTAATACAAGCAAAGTCAGAGAGCCAAGGCATGAGGAACAAAACAAACAGGACTGTAAACAGTGAGGCCATCATATGGACGGCATCTGCTAGTGTTGACTGGGGCGATTTATTTCAACACCGCCTGAAAGAGATCACAAATTACACTTTAAAACTTTTTGTAAACACCCGAAGTGCTCTCTCTGATTAAGTGCCTCACTGTTTGCTGTGCACCTGCTCCAAAACAATAAGCCGAGGCGTGCCAAGGAAAGATTTAATGAACACTTTTCCAGACACAAATTAAGCCATGGGTGGACCAAATTACAGTCGGTTGGTATTCTGCATGGAAAAAGCGCTTTAATCTACAATCGGGCTTTCCGGGGAGAAACCAGGCCTCTAATCTCTGGCATCAGTTTGGAGCTACAGTGCATGCAAAGTCAAGTGACGTTCGACATCAATGTCTTAAAAAATTCTATAGGACTAACAGAAGAAGGAAGCGCTTTGGCAGACACAACATTCTTTCCAGCATCCTTCCACTACTTGGATACCATCAGCCCTTCTGTTCGAGTAGTACCTGTAAATAACTTCTTTTAGAAAGAGTTAAACGGTCATCCGGATGCATTGTTGCACTAAAAAGCGAGGCCACCCAAAAGCCTGCTATTTTGCCGCATGGCATCCTCTATAATGGGTGTAACCAGGCAACAAATTGAAACGTTATCATAAAATGTAATAAATGACAAAAAAAAAAAAAAGTAAACAAGGAGTCAACAATGCTAAAGAAATGCTTTGTAAAACAATTAGTAACAGCATAGTTGTGGGGTAGCGTTATGCTTTAAACCTCCTTCACGCTTAAAGACTGGGTTCAATTTTGTCTTTGGTCTTTTCTGGTTTATACTGGCTCCAACAAATAAATGATTTAAAACCCAGTGTTCGTTCTTAAGGAGCTTTGTCCACATTTGACAAATTGGGGTCCTGACCCTTACCCATAGCTCAGAGACCAACCTAGTCTCAGCACATTTATCAGCGCATTTACTTGTGAGAAGAGTGGATCTAAAGGCCAACTGAGAGCTGAGAAAGGGGAAATGAAGCCTGGGTTAGAGCGAAGACTGATTCATTCTCATGAAAGGACTCCCTCTGTTATCTCAGACACCAGTTTAAACTGAATCTTTGTTAAACTGCAGCATTTATTAGTTCCTGTTTCAGGCCGTCACTTCTCCTGCCATGATTGTACTTGATGATTGAAATTTCATGCATGGCTGTTTATTGAGGTCTGCGTTTATGTAGACCAATCAGGTCAAGTCAACTCCATTTTTAATCCATTAACAGGCCGGCCTATAATAAAAATCTTTTTTTTTTTTTAATGTAGTTCTTGGTAATGTTACATTCAACAGAATGTCAGTTATTTATTTATGTATTTTTTTACAAGACAAGATGGGACCATTACATGGGACCCCTTCTACAAAGTCACCTTCTATAGTCTTGAACTGCCAGCTGAAACCTTAAACAAAATAATGTATTGTATTGACCTGTAATATGGCTGACTCGCACCAGGTTATGTTTACATTATAGGGACACGCTTGCACACTAATACACATTATTTAGTCCTGTGTTTTAGTAAGTTAATTCTATGTAGCTTTGTGTAGTTCTGTGTTGTTTCATTCAAGTCAAACTGGGACTTTTGTTTGTGCAGAATAACAAAACACAGTTATGAGAGAATAATCTTCCTTTATTTTCCTTTAATGCCTCGATACCAAGAAGGTTGAAACTTCCTTTAATGCCTCGATACCAAGAAGGTTGAAACTTTTATTTTTGGTTCGTACACCAGGGCCATGATTAGACTGCCTGCTTCACGTCTAAACTGCTGGCATTCCAGGAACTCATTCAATGGCCCCAACATGTGGAAATAGCTTGGATCAAGGTCGTTACTGTACGGGGGATTTGGCAATAACTCCCAGACAAGCAAGTGGTGTTCATGGAAGATTGTACATATTGTGCACATTGTATACAGTTATCATATACAGATGTGTCTATTCTGCAAGTCGCAGATCAGGAATTCCACTCGCTGAATGTTCCCGGCCTTCTTTAAAATGTTTATACCCTTAACACTTTTTACTCAGGGTAAGAATCCTCATACTATGCTTGAGGTCTTCTGTAAACATCAATCAGGTTTATTACTTTATTCCTAATACATTTCTTAGTCCTGGTTTGACTTGAACACCCCTCATATGTAACACCATGGTCCTGGGGAACCAGTAGATGTTATGCATTTGTTCATTCATTAGTTCATCATTCATACACCATGTCAGAGTGACAATAGTATCAGAGCACAAGGTGCTTAACAGCTACTGGATGTTAATTGCACACTCATAGCCGCTCACACTACAGGCTATAGGAAAGCAAAGAACCAGGGAAAAAATGACTTAATTCTTTTTTAAATGCTTTCAAGAAATCTTGCGTTACTTTGTCTTGCATGATTGTCTAATTTTAACTTTAACTCTTAGTTGCTATTATTGTTAGAACTTGAGATATATAATAATGATTTAACTGAGACAGATATCTGCATCAAAGATCGAAATGCTTGTGTTCTTTGTACTGGTTTTACACATCACAGAACATCAGCTGTTCTAATAACCGTCATTTTGCATTTTCAGTATTTTCTTCCCAGTATTTGTCATTTTTGCGTAACGCTGTGGTTCTGTGTTAACTGTAATGCTTCAGAGTGGAACTTCTCACCTGCCCAGTCTAGAGGCTTGCTGTCTCAGACTCAGCAGCAACAGCTGGAGCTCGGAACGCAGCAGCTCTTTAACAGCTGGAGGGTCAGCAAGAGAGGAATGGGGCATCTGGTATTTTCCATCATGCACCTCTTCCCATATCTGCTCCCAGATCTGCACCTGTACAGCATCAACATGGAAAAACACACTGAATAAAGACAAGTATTATTATTATTATTATTATTACACCAGAATCTTTCCGCTAAAGCTAGGACTGTTAAATATTAGATCTCTTACATCTAAAGCACGTATTGTTAATTAAACTATTACTGATCAGGAGTTAAACCAAATGTGAAGTAAACCAAATGAGTATGAAGCCTTAATCGAAACTAGTCCTCTCTAATACACTTGTACTGTATACTGTACACCAGCTTTGTTCAACTGGCAAAGGAGAAGGTGGTGCTGTTATTTATAATAATGATCTAGGCATCACACAAAAACCTAGATTTAAAGTACTATCATTACATGTGTAGCCTCAAAAAATAGGTCTACTCAATCCATTGTGGTACTAATTATTTACAGACTTGCAGGGCTGTATTCTAAATTCCTTTGTGAATTTGAGGATTTCCTTTTAAACCTGGCCATTTCTTTAGACAAAGTATGAATTTTTGGATACTTTAATATTGATATAGAGAATCCAGATGATCCTCTGAAAATAGTATTTCTGTCCATTCTAGTTTCAGTAGGTAATCAGTACAGAATGGGATCCACTCATAACACTAGTCACAGTGTTGGTCTAATACTAACTTTTGGACTAAATATAGAAAATATAATCAGAGTCTGAAACTATCACAGATCATTATCTCATCTTATTTAAAATGTGTCTTAGTAATAATATACAGCATATACCTTGGCATAGTGAAGTATTATACATTCATTATATTGCCAAAATTATTCGCTCTTTACATACATATGAACTTGAGTAACATCCGATTCTTAATCCATAGGGTTTAATATGATGTTGGCGCGCCCTGTGCAGCTATAACAGCTTCAACGCTTCTGGGAAGGCTTTCCACAAAGTTTATGGGAATTTTTGACCATTCTTCCTGAAGCGCATTTGTAAGGTCAGACACCGATGTTGGACGAGAAGTTCCTGGCTCGCAGTCTCCGATATAATTCATCCCAAAGATGTTCTATCGGTTTAAGGACAGGACTTCCACACCAAACTCTCTCATCCATGTCATTGGCCACTGGTGCGCAGCCACGCAGTCAAGTCAACAGATGTGGAGTTGTTTGTCAGAATGTGGGCTCTGCCCTTTAGATTCAGTGAAAGGAACTTTTAATAATTCAGCATACAAAGACATTTTGGACAACTTCATGCCCCCAACTTTATGGGAACAGTTTGGGGACGGCCCCTTCCTGTTCCAACATGACGGCGCACCAGTGCACAAAGCGAGGTCCATAAAGACATCGATGAGCAACTTTGGGCATCTGTGAAGAAGCGAATAGCACTGTCCTCCGAGTGTGTAACGCCGCCCCCAATGGTGCGTGAACAAGCAATTCAAAAAGATGCGGTTGGCTGGCGTCACATGGTTCAGAGGAAACATGTGATATCTTTCAGCCCTCCCTGAATGGCTGGTGGTAGTAGCCTTAATGTGGCACCCCCTTGTGACAGGGAGGAATTGGATACGACTAAATTAGGGGAAAAATCAGGGGAAAAAAATTCAAGTGGCAATGAATCTTTTTTCCAGTGGCAAAATTAACAACAAAAAAAAAAAAAAAAAAAAAAAAAAACAATCAGGCAAAAAGCAGTCATCCTTAGCTTAACACAATTGGGACAGAAATAATGTTTGCAGGATGGCAATATATGGTAGAATGTGATTTTAAATTCAAGGCGTATATACAGTAGGAGATCCTACTGAATTATGGAGCAAAGCCCATAAATCACATCTACTCAAATATACTTTATTTTGCCTGGGATGTAAGTCTGTCAAATGAATACACGTAATGTACACAAATGCTTTCCACACATTTAGGCCATGTGTGACAGTGCACCACTGGGGGCTTTAATTTACCTTACCCTGACATGGGAAGCATCTTTAAATTACCTGGTTTTACTGTCATTGTGAACTTCTCTTCCTTAATGCAGACAGCCATGCAACCTTTAAGCATTCAAGTCAAGCATTTTGCTTAAAAATCTCCTTTAGCCAGAGCTTTAGGGTTTGATGAAGAGATAAGTAAAACGTGAAGCTGACAGTCCCACTAGATTTGTGTTTAAAGTTTATTTGACAAAAGGAACAGCTTCTTAAGTTCAACCCAGAAAACTGTTGAGGGTTACTTTGGCTGAGTTCATCCTCTTCGAGTACTGCCAAAGCAAACATTCACACAGACCGATAAGTCATGCATGCCACATTTACAGACGATTCTTTCTTCAGTAGGTGAAAAATATGCATTTGGTAACAGTTTGGCCACTCTTTTGTAAAAGCAAATGAAGTGTGTGTATGTGTTTGGATAATTTTGCACACTCAGTATGACTCAGTATAAGTTACAGTCTAGCCTTACCTCATTGTAGATTTCTGTGTACATGTCTATGAGTGCATCCCCAAGTATAGCTCTTATCTCAGGAAGCTCAGAGTCTGGCACAGACGCCTTTATCAGGCTCCATACACACTGCTGCCGCACAGCTGGCTCCATTCAGCCATAATCATGCATTTAACACCATTTTGGATATACTGTAATATAAATAATATATCATTATAAAAACTGAAAAATATATTTTAATCCGTAAAGCTGTGATCTTTCAGAAAACAACACAAAGCTTGGAAATACAACAGTCACAGACATACAGACAAATAGA
Organism: Clarias fuscus; assembly: GCA_030347435.1. Taxonomy (NCBI): domain Eukaryota; kingdom Metazoa; phylum Chordata; class Actinopteri; order Siluriformes; family Clariidae; genus Clarias; species Clarias fuscus. The sequence continues at coordinate 10,032,610 of CM059205.1, read as the reverse complement.
TACAGTATATAGACACTTTATTGATCCTGAAGAAAATTCCAGAAATCCAGCAGCAATGAAGACAGTAACACAATGATCGGTACTAAATGTTACTAATGCAATGCTAAGAACAAATATATATAACCTATAAATAAAGCATATACTGTAAGTCGCAAGTAACAAAATAATTGCCTAAATAAATAATACTAATAAGTGAAATGAAGTGAAACCTAGTGAAAACTAGAATTATCACTTGCTATTTATATAATAAGGTGACACAATAAAAATACATTACTGTACACTTTTCAATCTTTTTCAGTTTTAGTAGCAACATTACAAAATACGTGTTTTGGCTAAATTACTCCTTACCTAACTCCCTCGCCGCTTCCTGTATCCATGTAAGCAGTGCGTTGCTAGGAACAAACTATCGCGAGAATTCAGCTACAAACGAGAAAGACTGAAATCACATGGAGCGCGCACACAGCACACACAACCTGGTTTTATATTTTATAAACGCTGTATTATTTTTAATTGTATAATTTCAATGAGATTTTATAATTAGCTCAAATCCTCACCGTATATACATACTGAATTTCCTAATTCCTCATTAATGCCCAACTATACACATCATTTATTTCTTTACCTCATACTCCAGTACATCTATCCTGAATGGCAACCACGCTAATTCTTTTCACCTGCTCTTTATTTTTCCACCCATCCCGAGGCATCTGGAGATTGTGCCAGCTTCAGTAGACAGAGGCCAACCCTGCGAGGTTCCTGAGGCATCCAGAGAAGGACCTGCTCCAGCTGATTCTCTTCATGTTGGTTTAGAGCTACACATGCTGCCCCTGAGCTCCCAGTGATCCAGACCCCCATCTGCCCTCTGCACCTGCTGACTCATCCCTGAGCTGAACTGGACTCTGTGTTAATTTAAATAACTTCTGTTATATCGAACTTTCAGCTGCATAACACACATTATGTTTTTATACAATTCCTGTTATCTGTTATCACCCAGATGAGGATGGGTTCCCTGTTGAGTCTGGTTCCTCTCAAGGTTTCTTCCTATTGCCATCTCAGGGAGTTTTTCCTTGCCACTGTCGCCATCACCCTTGGCTTGCTCATCAGGGACAATCTCATTATCTAGACACATTTTTCTTACACATATATACATTCCCATAAGTCTTCTTTTCATTTCTGTGAAGCTGCTTTGAGACAATGACCACTGTTAAAAGCGCTATAGAAATACAATTGAATTGAATTGAATATACTTGCAAAAGCATGATATGTTGAAAGGCGAGTCAAAATGTTATGGTTAATTTAGAGAACACTTGAAAACAGTTTCATTTTATTTGTTTATTTTTATTTGGAAAGACACCGATATATGAAAGAAAGAAAACCTCAAACGGAGCCATCAATCACTCAATCTCATTATATGTGGCAGGGAAAGCAAACAATGGAAAAACAAAATATGTTTAAAGAAGGAAAAAATCTCACAAATCAAAACTGATGACATGTGACAGGACATATTAATGTGCTGATGATACTGGCACAGGTTAGTGATACATTCACTCACATGTAAAACTGAGCATGGAAACTTGAATTTTGAACAAACACACAGAATGCATTTTACAGGAGCACGAATATTCTTCACGACCATGACATAATGTTTAACGACCATGACTTTTAAATGCGCGTGCGCTTTATAATGTTTATAATGTATTATAATGAAACATGCAGCTATAGAGTATTGCTGTTTTATTATTGTTGTTGTGTGCGCTCAAACATGTGCACTGAAATTGAACATGCAACTAAAACGTGTTGCTGGAGCATTATTATTATTATTATTATTATTATTATTATTATCGTGCGGCGCAAATATGGAGACTGTAATTGAACAGAGTATTGCTGGAGCATTATTCTTGTACCAATACTATTCCACTATTCCGCTGTCACGTGTGAAATGAAACATAATCCGAGAGGCGGTAAGAGGGTTGAAACCAGGCTACAGTGTAACAGCTCCCTTTTCTTTGTTTAACTTTCTGAGAGCAAAAAAAAAAAAAAAAACAACTACTGCTGCCATTGCTTTATGTATTCATTTACCCCTCTTTAATTAATAATCCAGAGAACATGGGGACGCCGGGACGCCTGGCTGCGTTGCTCGGAACCGTTACGTGTCTGCTCCGCGCGCCGAGCGCCTTCTGCTTCTCCGTGGCGGGTCAGGACGGCACTTGCGAGGCTAACGGCTCGGTGTACTACGTGGGTGAGTGGTACTTCCTGGACTCGGAGAACTGCACGCAGTGCGAGTGCACGGCGGAGGGAGCGGTGTGCGCGCGGACAGAGTGCACCGCGCTGCCCGCCGCCTGCATCCACGTGAGCCACTACCCGAGCGACTGCTGCCCGCGCTGCGAGCGGATCGGCTGTGAGCACGGCGGAGAGGTGTACGAGCTCGGCCAGAGCTTCCAGGTGAGCGGCGTCTTCTTCCCAAACCCACACAACGATGCATTAAGGATTGCGTAAAAACGCAAACATAAGTCATGACCACCTTTTATAAATTATTAATGAATTCCTAATTTATTCACGAGTCTTCGGTGCTGTAATGATAAACATCATCATTTTTCACTTAATCAATTAATCCTATTATGCACGCATGCAATTCTAGAACATATTCCTAGAAAGTGATTTCTAGAAGTTGAAATCATCCCAAAGGTTCCCAAAGGTTGTATCTAAACTACTTATGGCATCCCCAAACAGCTCTAATGGGAACTCTCTCTGACAGTACTGTAAATCCCCTGTTTATCCCTCACAAAGCCTTGAAGGGGCAATAAAGAACATTTTCATTTTCTTATGAATACATCATTCATAAGAAAATAATTAATTAAAAGAAATTAAAAGAATTAAAAGAAATCAATTAATTACTAAATCATTAAAATGTGCATGGATGGCACTCCAGGTACGCAGCTAGTTGTATTTGTTGAGATCCAGAAGAAGGAAGAAAGTACGCCACAATTGTATTAGAACGACTGTATTATACATTTTAAGCCGAAAGAGAGAGGTGGAGAGAAAAAGAGTTTGGAAACATGCCTCAGGTTATTTCTATTCTGGTTGGCCTAGACACCCCCCCCCCCCCCCCCCTATGCACAATTCCCCCAATTCTCACATTCTCAAGTTATGATGAAAAGAATTTTCTTCATCAATGAGTTGTAAGATTTTTTACCCCAATATGACATACATCTGGTTTTTAGATCAAATCCGAGTCATTGTCACATGTTGTCCTAGGGTGGAGACATATCTTGTATGTGGACATTCTTTGTTCAAACAGTTTTAATGCTATAAAAGCATAAACATCCTCCTCCTTCTTCTCAAACTGACAGATTGGCCTCCTGACAGACATACAGTACAGACACACCCTCCAATGCCCCATAACATTCTCACAAGTTATGATCAGGAGAATTTTCCCTTGATATGTAACGAGTTGTAATTTGTGTGTAGCATTTGAATGTCCAAAGCTACGTTCACATTACCAGCCTGAAGTGAATCAGTTCCGAAATCTTACCCCAATATGACACACATCAGATTTTTTTAATGGATTTCCTAACTCACAAATCTGATGTTTTTCAGATGAAATCAGAGTAACTTTCATATGTGGTCCTAGATCAGATACATATCCGATGTGTGGTCATGCAACCTGATTGAGAACAGGCAGATTGGAATTCATGTGATGTTTTTTGCCTCTGTGCATGTGTGGGGCACTTTCTTCAAATGTAACTGGTGTGCACATTTTAGTGATTTCCCTGCTCTAGCACATAATTTCAACTTAAAATTGTGAACAACTGATTAATTAAATGATATGTGTTGGGAGGAAGGAAACGAGTACTCTAGGACAATGGTTGGGAAATTTTGGGCACTTTTGTTTGGACATCAGCTTTAACAGCCTGACTGCTTGCTGAGGCTAGCTAACTGGGAACGCATTCACGTTACCTGATCTCTTGCACTTTCATGGATGCTCTTCAGACCAACTGTATTTCAGACAATTGGTTCTTAAACACCATAATCCAGTTAACCTGGGCACAGTGCCAGTGAAGATGAATATTTCTTTTGTAAAGTTCAGTGCCACCATGTGGTTGTCCCAGTGTAAGAACTAAATAGTACTTTGACTATAATGGACTCATGTTTATTGTTCAGGTTTAAAAGATTGTGTTGTTTTATTGAGCCTTCATCCAGGAATGATTCAAGCAGGTAGAGGGTAGTGTTTTTTAAGGTTATCAATCAAGTTTAACCTTTATGATTGAAATCTTCTCTGCACTACAGTACTACATCTCAGTGATTACTCAAGCTCATAAACAAACTGCGCTTCCGCCTGATGATTCCCACAGGCCTAGGATGAGGGAAGACCCCTTTCACACCCCCTAAAAGCCTGAATGTTGCTTGATTTCAACATAATAATAGCTATGAGATGAGCGGTCAGTCCTCCTCATCCTAAAGGTTTAGCTTTTTTGCAGGTATTGAGACCTGCCTTATTGTTCCAGATCAGATAAATCAGTTATAGATTTGGTTTGATAATGAAGGTTTTTTAGGCAAGAATGAGGAGGATTGGTGAAAATGAATCTGGAGTTATTCATGGAGTACAGGGAGAATGCTAATGCATTTTTTGTTCAGTTCATAATTATTATGGTATCTTTATATGATATGAGAAGATTTCTACTGATTGGGGCGCGATGGGATGTGCCGAGAACAAGTGAGTTCGATCCACTGAGACCCCACACCGCAAGCCACAGCACCCAGAGGGTGTGCTGCCATTGTCCCGGTGCCTGACACCATAGCCCAGAGCCACCCAGGTGGCACAAAGGGGGAAACCAATTCCTAGGTGGTTATAATGTTAACGGTTTTAATGTGATGGCTGATCTATGTTTGCATGAATGTTCCAGACACTATTGTACTGTTGGTGAAAATCTGAGGAGATTTTCAAGAGTTCCTAAACTCTCAAACCAGCCTGTCTTGCACCAACAACTAGGCTGTAGTCAAAGTCTGATATTTGATATCATCATTGATTAATGCTCTTGACCTATATCTGATTTCATCCATTGGCCAAAGTATTCTGCCACTTGACTAGTTAATTGGATGGAAGCATGAATGAGAAGATAAAGTATTTTGGCTTGCAGTTTGTGTGATGATTCAATCTGAAAGACTAATGCATCGTTGACATCTGTGCTATTAGTACTGTATGTAATCCATGGTTCCCCACCTCCAGTTCTGACTAATGCCCTAACTTTAAACCACCTATTGATCCTTCCTAGTGTTGAATTTAATCAGCCATCACCGAACTGTGCTCACTTGGAAATGTGTTTTTCTAAATCTACCAGTATGTAGAGACATATACACTTTTATAATCACATATAGTGGTATAGTGTTCTCATAATACATGTCTTAAAGCAGCTTTAAGCTTTCTGTAATGTTTTATGAGGCTCGTGCATAATCCTTAACAATTGGAGTTCAGAAATTCTCCCTGTCATGCATGTATAATGGTAGTAGGGTAGCTCTCCACCATTTGATAATAAAAATGAAATAACTAGAGGCTGCAGCACAAGATCCATCAGTCTTAAACATGCCTCATTATCATTCTTATTCAGTTATCATAGTTATTATCATTATGATAAGGAATGAAAGAAACCTAAGGGGGGAAATCAAAACCAGTTGACAGGTTTGGAGACAGGCATTTTTCCAGCTGATTTAACTTTTTTTTTTTTTTTTTTTTGTCAGCCCATTTAATCTGAACTGCAGGTGGCATGCTGTCACGGTTTATACAGCAGGTGGTGTTCTGGCCTGTGATTTTCTTTGTCCTAGAGGAAGAACATATTGGGGAAAAGCCCAAAAATTATGCAGAGCAGTTAGTGATGTTGTAGAAAAACATGTAACTTAAAGGTTATGCCTGTCATTTTCTGGTCAGTACAAGAGCTTTACAATAAAAAAAAAAAGCCAGATGTCAGCGCCCTTGGTTCATTTATATATTAGGAGGATTTTTTGTGTGATAAATGTGGCTTTTAGAGATTTGACATGCTTTGCATGCTACATTTCCAGACTAGACTTTTTTACTGTCCTATTGATAAATGATGTGTATATTTTCCAGCCATCAGATTGTGAGGAGTGCACCTGCGATGTCGATGGGATGGTCACGTGCATGGTAGCGGATTGTGCCCCCCCTGCGTGTGTGAACCCGGTCTTTCAAAGAGGGAAGTGCTGCCCACACTGCAAAGATGGTAAGCTGCTTTAAATAGTATACATAAACCCAATTTAGGGGAGAAAGGCCCTTTTCCAAACATTGACTTCAAAGTGTATTACTAATCTGATTATTCGGAACTCCAAACACCTCAGGCAGCGATGCAAACCTCTTTTATCCGCAATCCTCTTTACTCTTCGTCTCTTCTTCTTGGCAATGTAATAACCCTGGTGTAATACTCGCACATAATCTGAAACTCGAGAAAATGGATAAGATGCGGGAACATGAGTGCACTAGTTTCCAGTCTATGCCAGGAAATGTAATTTTGCTCCTTGTGAAATGAATCCAAGCAAGCCCTATGAGCTGTGTATACTGGAAGCAGGTAATCATGGTATTTATTCCAACAAATTAAAAGAAAAGTATCTCTGTGATGCATGTGAGCATGGTCAAGCCTGCACACCAGCTGAATATCACTTGTCGTTGTCTCTTCTTTGTCAAGTGGCCCATTTAGGGTATTATTTAAAAAAATGCAGAATGTGTAGGAATTAAGGCAATAGCATATATACGTTTAAAAAACGTAAAACTAATGTTAAGATGACTATACCGACTTAAACATGTTTCGCTGCTATTCATCTCCAATGGTTTAACATTAGTTTATAATGTAACTTCACATTTCTTCTAATAGACATTTTATACTTTCAGGTCTGACTTGAAAACCTCAACATGTGACCTGTCATATCAAGTTAGGTATAAAGATGCCTTAGAACATGGCTGTAGATATCTCTATTGACGGTCTGCCCCCTGGGAACGAATTCTCGATGCACAATGCTGCAAATGTTGACAAAGACGTTGAGCATGCACTTTGTGGGGCTGCGGACCTGCCTCGCCTCTTTCGATCGTGGAGATGATGGGCTCTTCCAAATACTGTTGCTTCCTCTCAGAGTCTTACACATGTACCTAAGTTTTGCCACCATTAATGATCCTCGACATGAAGGACGCTCCTCAGCACGGCAGCAACACGGGCATGATCAAATCATGAGGATTGCCTGGTCTGTTCCGTCTGACCCTCTCCGAAAATGGCAGCAATGTCGTGGTTTGTTTTCCAACGATCATCATGCACAGGTTGCCCGAACGGTTTCAGCACTTTCAGGAGTTGACTTCATCTCTTTTCATCTTCACATGCGCAAGTGTATCAAATTGACAATTTTGGCACAACTCAGTTGATAAATATATCATTGATTAATGAGTTTTAATCCACAAAATTGGTTTCATTAACTCTAATGATCTCATCGCATGTGCTCTGCTTGGGAGGCGTGTGGTGACTGGGGATGGTTTCACTTTTCCACGAAGACTGTCCTGTCCTCGGCTGATGCAGACAGCTGTTCTCTGAGGACTTGTGACTTCAGTTGCTCTATAGTCCAGGACTGGAGTTTCCTACAGTCTACCGGAGCCTCCAATAATGAACTGGACTCAATTTTAACTTGATCACATCTCCTGTTATACTGAACTTCCAATCTCACACAGTAGGATGCAGATCAATCCCTGCTATCCGTTATCACCCAGATGAGGATGGGTTCCCTGTAGAGTCTGGTTCCTCTCAGGGTTTCTTCCTATTACCATCTCAGGGAGTTTTTCCTTGCCACTGTCGCCATCATCCTCGGAACCAGGGACAATCTGATCATTTTGATTCATACACATTCACACTTCATACAAACTTAAATAATTCTTTTGATTGCGACAATGTCGACTGTTAAACGCGCTATACAAATAAAATTGAATTGAATTGAATTGAACATACCGTAGGCTGTTTAATCTAGAATAATTATAAAATTGCCCTTAGGATTTTTCTGCAATACCTGGTGGGCTCCACTACTTACCTTTGCCAAAGGCGAGTCTATCCTCTCTGCACCGATATTCATTCTTCACATTTGCCAGTGAGTTGACCCCTACTTGAATGAATGGAACAAAGAAAAGTTGACGAGTGCCAAGTTTTAGTAAGCATACAACCTTATGTTGTATTCGTCAAGAAACTGTACAGTATCACAATATTTACACAATAACAGACAATAACATCACACAATATTCCTTTTTACAAAGAATACAATATTAGCTGCCACTTTTCCACCAAGCATGCTAACTACTGTACGCTATTAACCAACCTGTCATTGCAAGAAAGGATGGATACCGAGTAGAGGCAACCCAAGATCATAACACTGCCTCCAGAAGCTTGTACAATGGGACCTATATGATTGGTGCATTGCTTTATGCGCTTCCCTTCTCACCCTGATGCACACATTACTCTAGAATAGGGTCAATCTAGACACAAGAGACCATACCTCCTTTTTTTTCTAATTCAAATTGTTGTGCTTACAGTAGCAAAGTGGAGCCTTTTGTAAGATTAGTGTCACTAACAAGTGGTTCTTCTTATGGCCACACATCTGTTTAGTTCCAATCATGTGAGGTCTTGTCACATTGTGTGTTTTTACAGAGCTGTGATCTCTACTGATGATTTTTTATGATGCAACTTAACTTGACCACATTTCTAAGTGATCTCAAATCACAGTTATTTTTCTGACCACATTTCTTCCATAAAGTTAACGAAACACCACTACAGTATACTGTATTTCAAAGAAATTTAGAAACTCCTTAGTTGTTTTCGTTGCATTCATCCTTTTACAGTGTCTTGAGTACCTGAACCTGGTACAAAAGGCCATCACATACAGTAACATCTAGCACACACAACCATGCGTTTAGACTGTTTAGACAATGACTTTAGACAATTTCGAGTAGCAAGTCCAACTAATGACACATTTTAGAAGCTACTGTACCTGCTGTAGCACCACTCTTCAAACTCATTTTTTATTATTTTTTTTATGGAAGGTGCCAATACCACTTGAGTTGAAGAGGCACCTGTTTCTAATTTGTCTGAGTATTTCTGAGTGAGAAACACAATGCTTACCATCACAGTACAGGCTTATACAGTGTTATCTTCTACTTCTTAACCTGTATGTACTGTACAGTATTTGTAAAGTAATCCATGCTGTTTTAAACAGTTGTAGCTTTTACTGTTTAAAGAAACAGTTAGTCATTATAAATAAACGTCCAATGCAAAGCCACTTAGTGTGTGTTTTTGTCCATTTTTAGGGCCAAACTGCTATGTGGATGACACTCAGACGCAGATAATCCCTGGAGGCGAGGCAGTGTGGGTAGATTCCTGTACCAAATGTCGATGCCATGACGGGCAGGATGCTGGCTATTGGAAAGGCAACCGAGTGGCCACATGCACCCGCCTCCACAACTGCACAGTCAGCAAAGGGAAAATCTAAAACTCATATCCTCTCCATTAACAAAAAACGTAAAGCTCAGCAGGACCTGGATTTCAAGCTGAAGATGGCTTGTGCTCGTACAGCTGATTGTAGCCTCTGTGATTACAAACACAAGTCTTGTATAACGTGCCTGACATTAAGGTTAAATGTTAAATGACACGGCTGAATGTTGCTTTGGCTATGCAAGGGATAGTCCCAAGTTTAACCCTAGTATGTAGACTGTAGTGGGATGAAAAGTGTGAGCACATTTCCAAAAATATTAAAGCAGCTATTCAAAAATAATAGTCAATATTTTCACCTTATACAAAACCAGAGATGATAACTTGGTTGTATAGTATTTGTAGTAATTGTTGATTACTAGTTATGCTGGGTACAGACTATGTGACCCTATTGTAGGTGTTAAGAATAGTTTAGTAACCGCAGAAAGTAAGAGTCTGTGAACTGGGTGCCATACATGTGACACCAGATTTTCTTTTGTCCTTAGTCTTATTGCATTACAAGTCTGATATAAGTAATGTATTGTACATCATATAATACATACCATACCGTACCGTACCACACCATACCATAGAGCTAGAACTGTTAATGGATTGCAATATCTTTAAACAGAACATATCTTTTTATAAATAAATAAAAATGTGACACAATCTATTGGCATGCACCGTGGGCACTGTACATGATGGGTACATCACTTCCTTTCTTACCCACTCTGAAATAAGATAAAACCACACAACATTTGCACATTGCGCCAAAGTCTAATCTGTATGCTCCCTAGCAAATTGAAACATTTCACCCCTGCCTCGTCTCACAAACAAGTGCACACACTGCTGTTTCTGTGTGTTGGCCTTTGATGTGTGGAAATGGTCTTACTTTCATGATTAAACATGGAAGTGATTCCTACTGTTAATTTTTACAATGCTACCCCACTGTGTTTAAGTAATCATTTAGAATAATAATAATTAAAAAAAAAAAATTTCTTGAATGGTTCTTAATCCATTTCCAGTCATTTTATCATTTAATTTGCTCAATCAAGGCCAAAAATGTAACCTTTCTGAAATGGCAGCTTTCTTCAGAAAATCACAGATTTTGCTTTGAAACATGTGTGAAACCAAACATATGTACAACTGTTGAACATAATTGATTTATGTTTATTTGCTCATATAACAATGCATATATTAATACATTTAACAATTCCATAATAATAACGATAATAAAGAACTGGGTTTAAGCCTGAGGTTCCTAAAAAGAAAAGCAACCCCATGCAGGCATGGAAGAGGCTAATGTACAATACAGTACTGTGCAAACGTCTTAGGCACCGCTAGTTTTGTAGTACAAACGTAGTTATAAATTTGTTTAAATTGTATGACATTATTATTTTCAAACATCAGTATCCCACCAAAAAAGAATCAAGTTACATTAAAATATTTGTATTCAAAAAAAGACTGCAGCATATTACAGTATATAGAAGCTGCTGGATTTTACATGCAAAAGGAGACGTGTGGTAGGTTCTCTAGGATGCTCAGTACAATGTAGTAGCGAATTGCCTTAGAAATTTGCACAAATTGTACCTGAAAGATCCTCAAAGCACCGTCACACCAAATACTGTCTTTGTTTTGTTAAATATTGTTTTCTGGGCTTTATAGCTTTTCGTTTTTTAAGATGTCTGTTTTTAATGTTTGGAAAAATTCATAGTGCATATTTTCCCCAGAAATGTACCTCTTTTTTTTTTTCATTATTATTATTTTGTTTTATTAAATAGTGTAAACCAGCATCCATATTCTTTAGATGCTATTTCATATCACTTAGATGTCCTGATGTACACAATGACGAATAAACCACTGTTAGTAAATTTGTCTTGATTTCCAGATTTTTTATTTTTACTCTACTGTACATTAGTTTGTAGTGTCTTGATTTTCTAAAGTTTCTAAACAAGCTTTGAAATCCTACATTCTAAACAAATGATGGCAGACAATTAGATTATTCCTTTATAAGAATTCTGGAGGAATTTAAACGTTCAAAACATTCGTTTTAGGATTTCAGTTTTTCTTGTGTTTTTTGTGACTCCAGTCAGCCGCTCTGATGCTCAGTTTGAGTTTCAGCAGATTGGATTGACCATGACTGCACGCCCAAATCATTTCATTAGAGTGATAGGTTGATGAAAGTCCCCGGTGGTGTAGTGACTAGGATTCGGTGCTCTCACTGCAGTGGCCTGGGTTCGAATCCTGGGCGGGGAAGCAACTTTAGGCTGTGGGTTACTGGGCTACTGATCGGAAGCTCAGGTGTTCAAGCCCCAGGACTGCCAGGCTTTCACTGTTGAGCCCTTGAGCAAGACCCTTAGTCCTATCCCCTCTAGGGGCGCTGAACCCCGGCAGACACCAGCTTCCTAAATGGAATATGCATAAATAATTTGACTCTGCTGTATGGTACATGTGACAAATAATTGAATCTTAATCTCATTTGCATTGAATAGCAGTTGAACATGCCTACTGTATTTGTACCCCAAATAAGTTTATTGAGCTTTTCCTCACTAAATGTCTTCATCACTTCCTAACTAAATGTCTAATTGATGTGTTTTTTTATAAACCCACATCAATTAGACATTTAGTGATGAAATATTCTAATGAACACCCGAACAAATACACAAACGTATACCCTTTTACATACTCATAGTCACTTCAACATAGGCCTAATTAAGTGGTTAGTGAGTGTACAGTCGTGGCTAAAGGTTTTGAGAATTACATAAATATTGGAAATTGGAAAAGTTGCTGCTTAAGTTTTTATAATAGCAATTTGCATATACTCCAGAATGTTATGAAGAGTGATCAGATGAATTGCATAGTCCTTCTTTGCCATGAAAATGAACTTAATCCCGAAAAAAAAAAAAAAAACTTTCCACTACATTTCATTGCTGTCATTAAAGGACCTGCTGAGATCATTCCAGTAATCGTCTTGTTAACTCAGGTGAGAATGTTGACGAGCTCAAGGCTGGAGATCATTATGTCAGGCTGATTGGGTTAGAATGGCAGACTTGACATGTTAAAAGGAGGGTGATGCTTGAAATCATTGTTCTTTCATTGTTAACCATGGTGACCTGCAAAGATACGCGTGCAGCCATCATTGCGTTGCATAAAAATGGCTTCACAGGCAAGGATATAGTGGCTACTAAGATTGCACCTAAATCAACAGTTTATAGCATCATCAAGAACTTCAAGGAAAGAGGTTCAATTGTTAAGAAGGCTTCAGGGCGCCCAAGAAAGTCCAGCAAGCGCCACATCGTCTCCTAAAGAGGATTCAGCTGCGGGATCGAAGTGCCACCAGTGCAGAGCTTGCTCAGGAATGGCAGCAGACAGGTGTGAGCGCATCTGCACGCACAGTGAGGCGAAGACTTTTGGAAGATGGCCTGGTGTCAAGTAGGGCAGCAAAGAAACCACTTCTCTCCAAAAAAAAACATCAAGGACAGATTGATCTTCTGCAAAAAGTATGGCGAATGGACTGCTCAGGACTGGGGCAAAGTCATATTCTTGGATGAAGCCTCTTTCCGATTGTTTGGGGCATCTGGAAAAAGGCTTGTCCGGAGAAGAAAAGGTGAGCGCTACCATCAGTCCTGTGTCATGCCAACAGTAAAGCATCCTGAGACCATTCATGTGTGGGGTTGCTTCTCATCCAAGGGAGTGGGCTCACTCACAATTTTGCCAAAAACACAGCCATGAATAAAGAATGGTACCAAAACACCCTCCAACAGCAACTTCTTCTGACAATCCAACAACAGTTTGGTGAAGAACAATGCATTTTCCAGCACGATGGAGCACCGTGCCATAAGGCAAAAGTGATAACTAAGTGGCTCGGGGGACCAAAACGTTGAAATTTTGGGTCCATGGCCTGGAAACTCCCCAGATCTTAATCCCATTGAGAACTTGTGGTCAATCCTCAAGAGGCGGGTGAACAAACAAAAACCACTAATTCTGACAAACTCCAAGAAGTGATTATGAAAGAATGGGTTGCCACGACTGTATACATCTAAAATGTTGATTCCCAACTCTGTTCCCAGGGGACCCTCTGTTCTACCACACTCACGGATCTTAATGAAGCTGGAAGTTGGCGTGTGTTTTGTATGAGAGTCAAATGATTGTAACAATACTAGAAAATTTTCAATTGCAGTCTGTGGTTACAGCAAAGCCAGAAATCATGTCGGAAGCCCTGTGGAAAAGAAATGACTAAATTTATTCAAACAGCTTGAGAAATACGGACTTTGCCCAAGAATTTTCCAGTGGGATTGCAGTAGAAATGTTGTAGCTGCAGCTAGCATACAGGTTAACCAAATAAGTAGCTGAATTTCGAGATTTTCTGCAACTTCATCTAGCTAGAAATGTAGCCATGTTTCTTTAACTTCTTCTGTTTATACACGTTGTGATTCTTATAGCTTATAACAGTATGCATGAAGTCCATTCCTATCACCCAGGGACTGAATAAGATTTTAATGCTTGTGTATTTTAATTTAAAGGTTTATTTTAATTGTTCATTATTAATCAATCAATCAATCAATCAGTTAATTTGAGGCTTTTTTTTTTTAGATTTATGTCCTGTATACATAGTGTAGTCAGTTAATACAAAAAATAGCAGAAAATTGGAATTAACAAAATTTGTTCTTCATACAATGGTAAAGAAAGCAACCTTTTAAGGTCATCTGGGATCTGCATACAGTACCCTTAGAATTAAGAGAAATTAACTTTTGAAAGTTCTCTCACTCTGAGACAACTTAAAAGCTTAATTTTAAATAATTAATCACTCTCACAATAAAAACTGAAAGTAAAATATCCATCATCAGTGTATATTTTATACTGTATCTGTGTCATACTGGAAAACATGATTCTAAAGCAGGAAAAATCTCGGGAATTTCAATTTAGAAACATTATAAGGACTCTGTATCTCTCTCTCACACACACACACACACACACACGCACACACACACACACACACACACACACACACACACACAGTAAGGATACACATTATGATGTGCAGTAAAATGCCTTTTCTGACTGTCTAGGGACATAAAATCTAAATCTTCTACACTTATTTTGTCTGTCAGAAATTCAATCCATAAATTAAATTGCAAGACATAGTGTTCAGCTATTTTAGGTGATGTATCCAAAAGCATACACTATTCACAGTTTAGCCCCCCAAAAGCATCCCAACACCAGAAATCCACTATTAGTTTTTAGAGTTCTTACATAAACTTACGTTTCTGGAATAAAAACCTATATGGCTTTAATCTTTTTGAGCAAACCAACAGAACAGTTATTAGAGTAACACTCCCTTTAGGTCTCTATATAAAGTTTTCCCCCTGCAAAACTAATGCACTTATCTCAGTGCTTGGATACCATCAAGGTAGAAAGTTCTCTCACTCCAGAGCCATGATCGGACTGTTTGCTTCACATCTAAAACGCTGGCCTCCCAGGAACTCCTTAAATGACCACAACATGTGAAAACGGCTCGGAATGAGAAAAGGACTGTATGGGGGACGTCTCCCAGCCGGGACCCCGCTCTGTTCATGTGTTTTTTGTGAATGATTGTGTGTGCACTTCCCACAGATAAAAGTTGCGGAATGTTCACATGACTGACTGCGGTAGGCTCTGAGCCACCTCAGCCAGGATCGTTATTCATAAACGCATGACTTCCGTAAAAAAGACATTTACACCATTCAAATACTTTAGTGTGGTTAGAGTCTCATAACCATACTGTGCTTGAAGTCATATGTTTACGCATACCCTGGTTTGACCTGAACAGGGTGCGATATCTGACATATGCTGGATTTATCCTGTTGAAAAAATGGTGCAATTATAAGACGCTACACTTTAGAACACTTTCACTCCCGCTTTGTTTGATAAGTTCCACTGGCATAACGGCGCCTCAACATTTAACAAATCCCCTTAATGTGAGATACTGTCAACACCATGACGGTCTGAGGCACCTTAAACTCTCTCACACACACAGATACACACACTTTCCTCTTCCATAACGATGAAACAGACTAGCAAATGAGCACCAGGAGGAAGACACGGGTTTCCAAGCAACAGCTCTTCTTTATTTGTTGTATACAAAAAGTAAGTTCGATATGACATAACGCATTCTACATAGAACCATATGTTGACATTCAATGTACAAAAAAAAAAAAAAAAAAAAAACCTAAATAGATCCAGTAGGTGTTTAAAAAGCCACTCAGAGCTTGAAGACCAGAGTTTCTTTCTTACAGGTGTAATATTTTCAGTGAGCCCCTGCCCTTCTCTCGTAAGGTTCACTTTCTCCAGTCGAGGATGGTGGGATTGGATGGATGAGGAGAAAAAAAGAACAAAGGCCAGGAGAGGAGCGGAGATGAGATGAGAGGAAAGGGAAGCATAAACACTAAGCGAGGGAGCGAGAGCTACACACAGTGCGCTACTTCATTAGAAAGGGAGAATGCTCGACATATGGGACGAAGCTCCTAACAAAAACGGTATCATCCTGGAGAACGTTCTCAAGCTGCGCATTAGGAGTAATTAGTGATAAAAGCCAACCCTTTCTTTCTTGCGCTGTGCAAACCACGTACAGCAACGAGACGACGGTCTTGCTAGCGTCATGAGTGTGATAGCAGCAATGACATGGAGACGATTATAAAAAGAACACATTCTTTCAGTGAGATTATATTCCGACAAAGTGTTTCTGCCCTTCCAGATTGACAAAAACCTGTGCACCCTCACATCTACACTGTAGATTCAATTCAGCAGCACACTATATATCATATCATATATATACTGTATATTCCACTATTCTAACTTACAGACAGATCTCGTTATATTCCTCACTGTCGCATTATGTACAAATTCACAGCAGAATGGAGGAAAAAAAAAGAAGACAAATGGCACGAAGGATGCTGCAGACCGCCTTGGATTCATAAGACAGCCTTGATGAGGGGATGAAAGAAAGAAAGACGCCCTTTACATCTCACAGACCCCACACATGGCTTCTATGCCATGCTAGAACAGATGATTTGGTCTCGTTCCTCCTCTTCCGAATATACCAACAACAGGAACAGGAAAGAAAGAAAAACAATACAATCACATTTTTTTTTGTTCCAACTAGATGGTCAGCGCTATATTGAAAGTCATATTGTTGAGTATAATACAGTAGGTTTAAAAGGAAAGTGGACTATAATGCCGTCATGTCCGTTACCGCTGTTATAACGTTATATTTGCATTGGTATCACGTTCGAGTTTGTGTTATATGTAGGCCTACAGTATTTACTCTTCACTATATAATCGATTTTTGCATCTGGGTTATCACAAACTGTGTGTCGGCTACATTTGCGTCACAGTCGACTAGCAACACCGTTGATAAGCTTTGGTATACTGTATATTTGTATGAGGATAATATAAGTATAGTATTATAAATATAATATTATAAGAAGGGAATAAAACATGACAGGAAATGCTGTTACGGGAAAATAATTCAACCGCGCCGAGGCGTTACTTGAAGATGACTATTTTCCGAAAAAGCAAAAAAAAACAACAACAACAACAAAAAAAACAGCATGCCCTGAACTGTTTTGTTTCCTCTTATACTGTACCACAGCAACATGAACCATTTTTATTCATTAAAGAACAGCATGTTCATGTCATACCTCGTACGTCGTGGAACACCTGCGAAACACATTGGCGACACAGTTCTTCCGCACTGGACTTTTTAAAAATCTTATTTCTTAGCATGATTCAGACAAAAAGAAAAAAAAAGGCAGCTTGTCATGTTACTGAGAAACCACA
Organism: Clarias fuscus; assembly: GCA_030347435.1. NCBI lineage: Eukaryota > Metazoa > Chordata > Actinopteri > Siluriformes > Clariidae > Clarias > Clarias fuscus. The sequence continues at coordinate 10,015,295 of CM059205.1, read as the reverse complement.
AAGCTCTCCATCCCTGAAATGCACGGTATTTCAGAAAACTGTTACAAATGCGAACAACCGGTACTCCTTCCAACAAAGCTACTGTACATATATGTCTCCTCTCAAAAAACTTTTATTACAGAGACACGGTTATTAATCCATTTATGCAGCCACACCAGGCTCTGATTAAACTCTTTCTATAATAAAACATCCCTGTGATTTGTCATGCACCTGACTCTACTACCTTCTGACCAATCAGGATTGAGAATTCCACTCTGCTGTGGTAGCATAATATTATAAATATAATACTAAGCACAATAACCAGCTTGTATTGTAAATGTGTCAGTCAGTCGTGTGACCATTAAGCTAGCTGTGTTAACGATTTCTCTGTTATAGAAACGCTCGTTTTTCTGTAATGATGCAAAAAAAAAAAAAAAACTGGGACTGAAACTAGGGCGAATTTCAGAAATGCAACATTTCGGTTTGCTCCAAAAGGTGAGACCATGGTGAGACCATGCTGAGACAGTGGTGAGACCATGGTGAGATCATGATGAGACCATGGTGAGATCATGGTGAGATCATGGTGAGACCGTGGTGAGACCATGGTGAGACAGTGGTGAGATCGTGATGAGACCGTGGTGAGACCATGGTGAGACCGTGGTGAGACAGTGGTGAGACAGTGGTGAGATCGTGATGAGACCATGGTGAGATCATGGTGAGACCATGGTGAGATCATGGTGAGACAGTGGAGATTTATAGTGTAATGTCAGTAATGAGGAATGACAGAGGGGTCTAACAGAAGACAAAAAAGAAGTTTTTTTTTTTTTTTTTTACATCTTTAAAAGGCTGGGTGAATGACATAAAAAAATGTGGCTGGATTAAACTTAACACCAACATCCAAAGGAGAAAAAAAACAACTTAAGCACCTCATAAAATGTCTGAAGGCATCAGTATAGTGTGCATAGGCAGTACATGGAAAAGAAAGGTGAAAGCACAAGTCAATTAAACATACCAAAGTCAAATTTCATTTCTAGTTTTTGATAATAGTTCACTGTGGTCTTGAATGAGCATCACCTCACATACATGGCAATTATGTTTAAGATGCATTAAGCTGAAAAAAATCTCAGTTATAAAAAACAAAACAAAACAAAACAAAAAAAAAAACACCTAATGCTTCTAATGTTGTTTTCAAATGACTGACTGCGGTGACCATGTACGGCTTTGCCAGGTTTCCCTCGGCCTCCAAGTGAGAGTTCCCAGAATCCCTTTTTACTCAATTCTGGACCTACAAAGGCAGGGCTCGTTATTCAAATCGGGTCACTGACATGTTGAAGCGTTCAGCATAATCGGTGCTTCCGTGGTTGAAGTCACAGAGCAGGAAGAGTAGAAATACAAAATAAGAAAAGGAAAAAAAAAAACTGACAAAGAAGATGATCCATAGGCTTGTTCAAGCACAGGCTTGATTAAGTGTCTTTATCATCTCCATCTTTGTAGATATGACGAGAAACAGAGTTGAACGCTGCAGCAGGTCCAGTGCAGATACAAAAGACATTCGTTTCTGAAATGTTCCAAGTGATTTACATCAAGTGAACAGGGTTCTCCTTTGAGATTGTGCCCAGAAACAATGTTTATTCATGTCCTCCAGGTTGGACCAGAAGGGCTACTAGAGCATCATCCACATTGCTATGGCTGTCTGTGCTCTCCACTCATGTCCCTTATCACTGCGTGTGGGTACCGGAGTCAGAATCTGCAAGTGCGGATTTGTGTTCATAAATCCACAAAAGGTCCAGTGTATTCCTGAGAACTAACCTGTTCAGCATATCACTGCTGCACACAGAGGCGCTCGGCCATGGGCGGTATATGTATATACGTGAGTGTGTGTGTGTGTGTGTGTGTGTGTGTGTGTGTGGACCTGGCCGAAGTCTATCCTCTGAGAGGTCTGGGAGGAGGTTTGCCAATCTCCACCGAGATGTTGGTGTAGAGCGGGTACTTTTTGATGGAGACGAGGCGATACGTCAGCGAGCTGATGCCATCCTTCCTCATAGTGTTCTTTGTATTCTGGATTTTATTAAACCTGTCGGGGGGGGGGGGAAAGCAAGACTTTAAGTGGATTTAAGGAAAAAAAGGAATGAAGGATTGCTGCATATTTTCATCATCCAATGTTGTGGCTGTTCTTAAGAGGCATCACAAGATGGCGGTGCGTTTAAAATAGTGCGTAATCACTGCCGTGCTATTTGTCAGTGCAAACACATGACTTTTGCTCTAAAAACCTGTAAAAGATCATTTTTAAACCAATTCTCACTGCCCTTTATCTAATTGCTTGTTGACCTGTTTAATCGCAGTGTATAATATAAAAACAATACATACATACATAGCTCAGACAAAAAAGACAAACACTCGAATATTTCATTAACCGCTCTAAGTTTTGATGATGGTGTACAATATGGTGGTGAGTCCATACGTGAAAATGATTCCTAATGCTTCCAAAACCAGACTTTCACAATTTGAAGCCTGCAATACAGTACATCTGTACCATCAAGGAACAAAACGTCCATATGCAATTCAGTACATACAGGTCATCATCTGACTTTATTTTATTGCCAAATAAGAGTGCTGAGTCTAGACATGACCAACTGAAGCAATCCCAGATCATAACACGGACTCCTACATACTTACCCTGACACTTCAATCACTCAGGAATAGGGTCCGACCACATGACCACACCATTGTTCCAAAGTCTAATCTTAATGCTCCCAAACACATTCCAGTGCTTTTTTATGATTAGTTTTACTAACTAGTCGTTTCATTCTGGCCACACAGCTGTTTAGTCCCAATCTTATCACAACGTGCATGTGGAAAGGCTCTTACTTTCACTAATAAATATGAATGTGATTTCTACTTTTTTTTTTTTTTTTAATTGATGCATCTTTACTAAATGTTTAAGTAATCTCCATTTATGATTCAGCACAGGCTTACAGGTTTTAATAATGTGTAGGACAGTTACAATCATTTCAAACGTCCTTAATAGGTTTTGGTACATGATACCTATTTATAATAGGTATTGCAAGAAAAAGAAATACTGTATATTGTACTGTATTTATATATTTTCTCTTGCCAGGCTGTGCATGTTTGTGAACATCATCTACAGCAGGGGTCTCAAACTCAATTCCTGGAGGGCCGCAGCCCTACAGAGTTTTGTTCCAACCATAATTAAAAACACCTGATCCAACTAAACAAGTCATTAAGGCTTATTTGAAAACTACATAATATGTATGTTGGAGCAGGGTTGGAACAAAACTCTGTGGGGCTGCGGCCCTCCAGGAACTGAGTTTGAGACCCCTGATCTACAGCCTAAAAAGCTTTTCTATATCCTTCATTGTTGTAACATCATTAGCCAGCAGATGGCAGGCTTGGCAAAGCAATGAAGGAGCAGTCGATGCCTACTTTACCATCTCTTTTTTCCAGGAAGTTTATTTTGAGCTCACACATCCATCGAAGAATAGCCTTGCTTTATTTATTTATTTTTACCCACTATATATAGTTCGGAAACCTATATGCTTTCCCTTTTTGCTAAAACTAAAATATGTTTCACTCATCCATACATCCTAACAAGTAGTAAATTTTGCATTTATAGCTTCCTTTACAACCCACTGAGTTTACAAAGCACTGTGACTCTTTTCGTGAATTCCTGCACTGGAGACTCCTTCAAAAAAGCAAACAAACAAAAAACAAACAAACAATAACAACAACATTATATATATATATATATATATATATATATATATATATATATATATATATATATATATATATATATATAATGTGTGTGTGTGTGTGTGTAAAATATATACATACATATGACCAGGAAAACCAACCTCTATCTTTACACACATCTTTTGGACAGCTAGTGCAGTATCGATTTTTTAAAAAATGATTCCTTACTTTGCCATTATCCTGTCGTGTTAGTACAACATGAGTATCTTTGCCTTTCTCATGAAAGACCAGGGTGCAGGTCCAGGACAGGGAGCCCCAGTGATGGAGGTGCACAAGACACACAGTGCTGATCTGAGGCAAGGATAAACTGGGGAGGGATGTGTCAAAAAGGACTAAAAACAAAAAGCCTGTACCGAGACATAAAAGCTGTTCTGTGGTGACCTCTAACTGAAGCTGCAAAAACAGGCATGAATAACCCTAAATATATACAGTAAGCAGCACAGGATTGTAAAAAAAAAAAAAAAAAAAAAGGCATGGCCTGAACAACAACAACAACAACAAAAAGATGAGAGCCACTCAGTCCAGAACACGTGTTTATGTTTGACGGCGTCTGCCTTTTTTATAGACGCTACATGGGTCAGGTAAGTTCTTAGTGGGGGAGCTTTGTGAAAATCATTAGACACGCTTCGTAACTTAATAAAACAACATTTCTACGTCCTTTTGTTGGAAAAATATGGCAAAGATTTATATACAAGTATATTAAGAAAACCCACATCTGATTGAAATTAGATTTTTATTATGGCGGCTGTTTGTTAACACTCAGCCACAGTCACATCTGATGTCTCGACCTGCCACGCAACTTGGGTTACCTTGATTCAGCCAGCAAAGTAAAGCCTGTGCCTCTCTTACTGATTCAAATGTTAAACCTAGTCTCTCTGGTGTAGCATCCCCAAGCATCTCCCTGGCCTTGAAGAACAACAAGCTGTCTTACTGTGCACAAAGAATATATTAAGCCCTATCATTTGCCAACCACTTCCCAACTGTCACTGTATGGATGACTGGAGGAAAAATACCAACAGAAGGCAATTATCATTAGACTATGACTGTGTGTGTATATCATTTATCATTTGCATCACTGCTATCATGATCACTCTGTGTAAGCTGATCAACGTACAACCATGCCAGTAATTCGAGAGCTTCCTGGCAGGGCCAAAGTCAGGCCACCGGAACAAGGCCAACTGTATCTGGGGGATAAATTAGAGTGCATTACATAAACCGCTCTCATACTAATTTAGTCCAAATTTATGCGGCATGTGCATGGCATTTTCTTTCGAAAAATTAAGCAGCAACGTATCTGCATGGTAATGATGTAATAACTATGCAGAGTACGCAGTGTGTCTCATGTCCTACGAAGGTACTGTATTAGACAGAGCATACAGGAAAATCCTTGATAGTGCAAAAGTACAGCACCAAGTCAAGTCAAAAGTAATATAGACACAGCTCTTGGACAATCTAGGCCTAAACTAACTTAATTCTTTGACCTGGTTCGTCCTGTTGGTTTTCAAACTGCACTTCAAATGTAATACCTATAAAATTGTTCCTTGTGCAACCCGTCTTTTTTTCTGTAGTTATATTGTACCATGTGATTACAACCATAATCACATAACACTATCAGAGTATAAAGGACAGACGGACTCGTATAGCCGTCAAACAAATCTTTTTATACTGTACAAGCCCTTTACTATGAACACAGCAGGCAGGTAGTTCTTAACCTGTTCTCTTCAACAAGTGCTTCACAATTAACCCTAATTTTAAGATGGGACAAACCTGCTAAAACAGATAGCAGATACCGTTACCCATCAATGGGAAAGCTACCAACCTGGGAGGGCGAGGTCTATCTTGTGTTTCCTCTGAGGCATGTGACACCTGCTGGCCGCACCTTTTCAGATTGCTGCTCACAGAACATTAAGGATGGTGTATCACACTCGTTGTGTTTATTTATATCAAAGTTAAATAGGTGACAGACAGACCTGACAGAATGTCTCAACATCTCCATGTTCATACTCATCATACATTTAAAAAAGATATCGTGAAAAAGTGAATCTCTCATATATTCTAGATTCATTATACATCATGTGGACAACTTCAATCTTTTTTTGTTTGTTTGTTGGCGAGTGCTACTCTTCCACTTGCATGAGCACAAAGACAAGCTTAATTGGCCAGTGTTTCTATGATTGATGGACCACGGGTATGCCACCATTCTTCTTCCTCGCCATACTATGCCTTTCTTAGTTATGTTTGTTTGCTTTCTTCTATAGCTAACATGCTAAAGACATCCATATTTAAAGTAGGCTCAGGTTGAGTCTCGTACTGATGCCTTCTTCACAGCCAGTAAATGCTCTCTCTTTCAATCATGTTCTATGCTTCTTTATCCTGTATACAGGGGGCCTGAAGCCTGTCCTTGGAGACTTAGGGCCAAAGAGGTGGGGTACACCCTGGATGGGGTGGTCTATACATTGCAGGGTGCACGCACACACACACACACACACACACACACACACACACACACTATGGGCAACTTGAAAACACCAATTAGCCTAACCTGCATGTCTTTGGACTGTGAGAGGAAACCGAAGTACCTGGAGGAAACCCACCAAGCACGGGGAGAACATGCAAATTGCATGCACACAGACCCCGAGGCCATAATCAAACTCAGCCGCTGGAGGTGCAAAGCAACAGTGCTAACCACTAAGCCACTGTGCCGTCCTATGTTCTGACGATTCTATATATAAACATGTAGATGTTGCTCCCACATGACATTTCTTATATCAAGGTTAAATAGGTGACAGACAGACCTGACAATGTCTCAACATCTCAATGTTCATACACATCATACACTTAAAAAAGTTTGAATATCGTGTAAAGGTGAAACTACATGTGAAACTCACATATATTCTAGATTCATTATACATCATGTAAACGACTTCAATCCTTTTTTGTTTGTTTGTTTGTTTTAGCTTTGATGATTACGGATGACAAAAAGAAATGAATAAATAAATCCCTTTATCAAAATATTAGAATATTTCTTAAGCTGAAAAAAAAAATTACAATAAATAAATTCTTCCAAATTCAGCCTGTGACATTCCTGAGGTGTTACTGAACACCAGGAACCAGCAGATGACATGGCTCCCTAACTACAACTACACAGTTCACTTTTTTTTTTTTTTGACAGCTATACTGTTGTGAATGCAACATTTCATGAAGACGTCCATGTGTGGTGGCTCTTGTAGCACTGACTCCAGCCTCACTCCTCTCCTTATGAATCTATTCCAAGGTCTTGAATCAGCTTTGCTTGCCAATCAGACTGAACATTAGACATAGTCTAACTCATAGAGGAGAGCACCATCCTCCCCTTCTGCATGCGTGAGCTCTCAAACATCCACTATTAGCTAGTGTTTTTATGATTGGTATGAGAGTGCGAGTATGTCACCCCTCCTCCCTGACGGAGCACAGTCAATCTACTCTGTAGACTCCCAGGGAATGGAACTAGTGATCTTTAGATGATAGGGTGAATGTGTTTCTGTTAGCACAGCTGTAATGAAAGGAAAAGAAATAATTTAAAAAAATTTCACGATATGTAATAAATCTATAATACAGTGGAACCTCGGATTGCGAGACAGAACACAGAAACTCTGCTCTGTCGATTCTTTTCAAAGGTAAGGTGCTGGTTCATTTGTTTGTTTTTTTTACTTTACAGCAGTGATTCCATTTCTTTAAAAATGTTTAGTTAAAACAGTGTTTCCGTTGTGTGTGTGTTTGTTGTGAAACTTAAAAAGCAAGGTGGGGGAAGGGAGGAGGAGTTTTATTGTGTAAGATGAGGCGAGGGAAGGGGCTATTTCCACACACACACACACACGCACGCATGCACACACACACACCCACACCCACAACACACAACACACAACACACACAAATACAAGGCGCCTGCGCGCACAAACGGAAACACTTATCTGTTGGGATTTATTTGAACTTTTTTAAAAGGTAAAGTGCAGTTTAATTTGTTTTATTTTTACTTTATATATATTGTATTAATTATTTTTCTGTATTTATTTTTTTGGGCTGTGGAACGAATTATTTGAGTTGTCATTATTTCTTATGGGATGATTTGATTTGGTTTATGAGTGTTTCCGGAATGAATTATGCTCGTAATCCAAGGTTCCACTGTATATTAGTTTCCCTTTTGAAATGAAGAAAAAAAAAGCACTTTTTCATGATATTATTTTTTGTGATCCACTGCATATATAAAGTACAAGACACACAATATAATGTACATTACATTTGTATATTACAGATGCGAGGAAAATTTATTCATTTATGTATCACAATTAATTTGTGTAGTAATATTTGTTTAGAATTTTAACAAAATTGAAAAAAAAAAGATTAGAATTAATATAGTTACAAAATCGCAATCTTTACCGAATCACTATGTAAATCAGATCGTCACCTAGATATTGCAATATCATCGTATCAACACTTTTTTAAAGCCATGCATCATTAGGCTGTAGATTAGCTATTAGAATAGAATTAGATATAGCTCTATTAGACTGTCTGCTTCAATATAATCCTGTAATTTGATTTAACAAGCATGCTGGGGTGTTGTGAAAAAGCCTGACATGATCTGCAGTGCTATTCAAAGTGCTACCTTAAAATGGATGATTTTTTATACTAATCTAACAGCATGGTCTGTTTATATCACAGTGAGTTTCCAATAATGACAATGTTTAATTTATTACCGAATTACATACTCAACATTTGAACAGGTTAAAATTAATGTGGATTTCGGCATCATTAAAATTATAGCAAAGATAAACAGTCATTCCCTTCTGAGCATCTCCTTTGATCTCTCTTCTCTCTCTCTATTGCAAAATATTTGGCTTTTCATTTTAGAAAGAAACTGGAGAGCAAAAACTCTTCTGTGTTTGGAAACCGTATGAAGCGCCGTAACGTACAAAGCACAGGCACCAGTGACTTCATCCAGAAATGTTATAGCTATATTGCCTTCACATATTTTCCTTTGTAATATTATTGTAAAATTAGTAGTAATTTTTTCATAGTGTGTGTCTCCACTATACAAGTCCCTGTGTATGAGCTGTTTCTCTAGCTGTAGAACGGGAGCAATACGTAGTATAAAACTATTGTTTATGTTGCAGCTTGAACTACTGCTGAAGCTGATGTTATACATAAATAAATAAGATTAATGAATTAAGTAATTACATTTCCTGTCGAGTCAGATTCTAGAATTCAACCGTACTGTGATATATAAAGAAAATTCAAACCAAGACCTTCTGATTAATCGGAATCCAAAGTTCTACTGTTGTACAGAACGCTATTATAGTATACACGTCACAAACCATATTCGATCTCACAGTCAGCTCCAGAATTATTGACATGAAATTTGAAATTGACAGAAACATTAATATAATATAACATACAAGTAATACAAGAGATGTTCAAGTCAAATCGGGACTTTTCTCGTAAGTGAAGGCGTAAAACATTTACTGCTTCAAGCACAGTACGGTGATGAGCCTCTTATTTATAGTAAAACATTTGAATAGTGCAAACGGTCTTTGCGGATCCAAGACGAGATGGCTCTGAGCCCACTACAATCATTCCTGTGTAAGTTCAGAAAGTGGAACGCCTGATCCGTGAAAATCGACGGATAACTTGTAGCCAGAGATGCATCTGTTTGTGGGAATTGTACATACAGTACAATCATTTATAAACACCACTTGCACATTACAGGAACTCGTCTGGGGGTTATTTTCACATCCTGAACTCGCTCCAAGCCATTTGAAATGGCTGGGATGAGTGCATTAGTGTAGCAGGAGATTATATAGAGAAATAAAGGTAGGTTTTACTTTACTTAACTGTGCAACCAAAAAGTACCGGTTTGACTTGAACACCCCTTGTACATGTGATTGTAATTTACCTCAAATGATTGGATAACTATAGAGTTAACTAAAAAGTGCAAAAATGAATGCAAAAGTGATGCTTTAATCTCAGAATACTTCATTCTGTCAAAAATATATGTAGTCAAAGTTTTGGCAACCTCGAAGAATACTATAAATAAAACCGAATTATTTTTATTCTTTTCATAAAAATATTTCTTGATATTGGTTTTAGTGCTATTTATTTATAGTTTCACTGGGGTCTAATTATGAGGAAATACACGGAACAAATCCTTTTGTCTCCCATCAACATGAGCAAAACCAAAGAGCCTTTAATTTAAATGAGCAAAATATCTGTTGGGCTATACAGAATAGCGAATGATAAAAAATAAATAAATAAATAAATAAATATTAAAAAAAAATGTAGCCAGGAAGGGGACACATTTACATACTGCCTCTCTTAGATGATGCTATCCCAAGAGAGCACAAACACCATTGTTATGTTACATAAAAAACATAAAAAATGAAGTAAAATACAATTACGGCTCTCTGATGCTTTGAGGCTTTTTTTTTTTCTAGTGGTCCAGGGACTCTTGTTAAGGACAGTGGCATAATGGATTTCATTTAAGACCAGACCCTTTTAGTAGAAAATCTAGTTGCCTCTGCCAGAAGGCTGAATCTGGGTTGTGGTCGGTTCTTCCAACAAGACCATGACCTAAAACACACGCTAAAATGGACAAAGAAATGGCTGCAGTGAAACACAATCAGGGTTTTATAACGGCGCTTTCAGTCTCCGGACTTCTGAAAATCTGTAGTCTCAACTGAAGAGGGCAGTTCACAAGAGAAACCACAAGAATCTCAATGAGCTGGAAGTGTTCTTGCATGAAAGAGTGGACCAAGATTTCTCCACAAGTGTTCTCCAACATTGTTAAACACTAGTGAAAAAGGCTGAGTACTGTTGTTCCAATTTGACAATAATAGCATGAAGCTTTTCTCATTTGCAGAAAGGGTGCCAATAATTATAGACTTGCCTATAGATATATAGATTTATGGGTCCCTAGATATCGGATTCTGTTGTGATGTGCCATGACAGTTTAGATCCAGCAGGGAAATACATAAGAGTGTCATATTAACATTATCAGTAACTTACATAACAGCATTTGAAACTTTCTAATTTATGATTGTGCATATATGATTCATTTAATACCACGGGCAAAACCCTGTTTATGCCTGCGGAGAAGGTGTACATTATGATCCTAATTGAATGTAATATCTCAATGCACAAGGGTACAATGCATAGAAACATTTTTTCATTTAAAACTGAACCAGGATCGAATCATTATGAACATTTTTAAATGATACTCATTATATCAGTAATATGAGATAATTAAAATAAAATCTAGTATATGAAATCCAAAACACGAAAAAAAGCACACATAGGATTAAAAAAAAAAAAAAAGATAATGAAATGCTGGATATCAGGAAATAAAAGTAAAAACTATTTATTATAAGAAATTATGCACAAGGCATGTCAAGCTGTTCCAACAAGAACAGCAACATAGTTAGCGGGTGAGATAATTGTGTTATGGAAAATCAATACAGGGCAAGGCATCATGCATAAAACATTCATAATCTGGTTCAAATGTTATTAACTAAAATGTCAAAGGTGCAAACTTCAGTTCTTCTTAGATGTTTATCAACAAGTTGCTCCATTGTACTTCTTGAAAAAAAAAATCCTGATAATGGTGGGATTCAAGATGAAATATTGTCAACAAAGCACAGTGAGGAAATTTACACATTTATAATCGTAACCTCAAGGATACACATCAATCAGCCAAACATTATGATAACTGAGAGGTGATTTGAATAACATTGATTATATCATTGCAGTGGGACCTGGAAGTGGGCGGCACATGGACATTTGTTCCTGTGCCTTGCTCTGTGCAACGTTCTGCTGGGAAACCTTGTGTTTTTCCATTCATGTGGATGTTATTCTGACACCATCTACCTAAAACACTGTTACTGGCCAACTACAGCTCTTCATGGAAACGTTGTTCCCTAATGACAATGGCATCTTTCAGGATGATAACATGCCTTGCCACACTGCAAAAATGGTTCAAAAAAACGGTTTGAAGAACATAAGTATGAGGTGTTGACCTGGCCTCCAAATTCTCAAGATCTCAATTTTTTTGCGGATTTGCGGTATGGGCTGACAAACAAGTTTAATTCATGGAGGCCTCAAACATAGAACTAAGGGATCTGCAATTGACTGTTTGGTTTCAGATCCCACAACACACCTTCAGAGGTCCATGCCTCAATGGCTCAGGACTGGAGGAGAGAAAAAGGGGGACCTACTCAATATTAGGTGGGCGGTCATAATGTTATGGCTGGTCAGGGTACATTACATACTGGATACAGCACACACTATGATTATACATTTACATGAATACTTTATGAAAGAGTATTTTTTTAAAATATGTAGCAAAGACATTTTGACCATCCAGCTGGCAAAATTCTAAAATACTTCTACACTAATACGTGAACAAGTGCGATACTTTTTACTTCCCTTACAGGTTCGTACATACAGTTCACATACAGTACTTACTTACTTCAAAATTGTTTTGATTTCACAAGGTTCTTCCAGTTTCTTCTTGAGCAGTCCATGGATGTCATTAAATAACTAATAAATAGCAATAAACTCAGCAGATAAAGCCACTTTAGCTTATTAAGGATAATTTTGCCCTTAAGTAAGTTTATTGTAATGTATTTTCTAAAAAAAAAAATATATATATATATATATATATATATATATATATATATATATATATATAAGCGCATGAGCTATTCAAACTTTATCAGGGGTAAGGTACGTGCGCACATGAGAAGGGAATTTATTATTAGCAATATTTGCACTAAACTAATCTTCTATGACACAATGTAATCTTTTAACAGTAAGCCTCGGTTGTTAATCAGCATAACAAGCACATTATCGCATTCTATTACTGTAATATTTTTTATTTAAAATACAATATATTATTTAATTCTTGTAACTAAATTGTGTTATTAAAACCTCTAGGACAAAGTCAATAGGTCCTTTTAAATGATGATGTTGGTCTATCGGCTGATCCTGCCAAGCGGTCACACCACAGTGGACCATCCGAGCCACATACGACTTGGCACAGGTTTTACACCGGATGCATTTTCTGGTGCAACCCTCTCATTTTATCCGTGCATGGGACTGGCACCACATCCAGTGGCTGATGTTTGAACACTGGGTGGGAATCGAACCCGGGCGTTACCCATGGCAGCCGAGAAACCTACCAATGAGCCAGCAATGCCTCAATAGCTCCATTTGCATGGGCCCAAATGCATCATGTATGCACTACTATTGGAAATGGGGAGAGGGTGGAGGTCTCTCACCTGTCCTAAATTTCATCCACTGTACTGTATTCTGAATACATAGCATCTAACCAATCATAGATTAGACTAAATTCTTGTAAGCAATCACAAAAAAAAGCCTTCTTCTTCATCTTCTATTGTATTTGAAATGATGTACAGATGAAATGCTCATTTTAATACTAGGATTAATTGCTTTGAGCATGTAAATGTACATCTTATCGATTCAGTGTCCGTGTAAACAGTTAAGAAATCTCTAATCAGAACGAAGAAACACTGTCTATGTACAGTAAATGCAGATAATGAGAGTCTTACACCAAATGAAACTCATCTACTATTCTGTACATCAGATCCCTGAATCCAGTTTATATACAGGTATATATATATATATATAGATATCATCCCTCAGTTTGTGTGGGAGAGGCAAGAGCAAAATATAACCACAATAATCTTTCCTCTAGACATTTTTCAGCATTTCATCGCTAATTGGTTTAAAACAGCAAAAACAAGAACATCAAATGACACCTATAAGCAAACAGTATAAAAGCAGTGGTCTCTTTAAACTTTACCTTAAGTTCTCCTTGCAGAACAGACAATTCTTCCTTGAACCAGGAACTGCCTATTTTAATGACGTGCTTTCACTCTCTCATAGATCTGACATTGTTTGTAAACATTCTACTTTCATTCTATATTTAATTGCAACAACGTTATTACTATAAAAATGGAACAAGCACTTCTTAAAGGGTCCGTCAGCTGACCTTTAGCACCTTTTGAAATTTCAGCTCATTGAGGACACTGTATACAGCTAGTTTCTGTCATCTGAGGATGACTTATATACCTAATATTAATTTATCCTCTTTTGGCGACTTTTTAATGTGCCCACAAATCCTTACTGCTGTACAGTAAGTGCTTACATCTGCTATAGACTCTGGGCTGAACAGTTCTTGTTTTTTTCCAATGCCAGAAAAGTTAGAAGAAAAGGCCGTTTCCTTGAAGATCTTTTTCTTAATTGACGGTGAACTTTTCCTATAGAAGTCCAGTCACAAGGGAGCACTGTTAAACAAGTCCTCATAAAGTCTGGCATGATTTATACCCTGCTATCAGCTTCCATATCATCAGGCAAGCTACAAAGCCTATTAGAGCTGCTAGAGTGGCCAAAGCTGGCGATTTATGTCCTCAGGTGGAACGGCTTCAGCATCTCTGAGAGGGCTCCTGCTAGACTGGAGTTAATATTCAGGCGGCAGCGATGTTAACTAATCAGTGCAATGTTGATAAATAGCATGCTGTCTTCCTCGGGCGAGCACTGTGTCTCATTACTGAGGCTCTGGCTCTTTCGCTGGAGTGACCAAAACAAAGGCAGTGATGGCAGTGATAGAGTGGTACAGCGGGCAAACATTAATCAGCAGGTAAACACCAACCTAAGTTTGAGAATTCAAGTGCATTTTCCGTATCTCTCTCTCTCTCTCTCTCTCTCGCTCTCCTTCTCTGGATTTTATCTAAGGACAAGCCGCTATTATCCTAACACATGACTGCACACTCACAGAAAAACACGCTTGCTGTACACAAACCCGTTTGTTTGCATGAGAACAGAATTAGAGTGCTATTAATTGTTTTAGAAATCTAGAGGTATTTTTAATGGGTTATTAGATCTGTACTGGTCAATATTTACCTTGGTACCTGGCATCGAGCTATCAGCAAATAAGACAGCACTTAGCTGTAGTGTTGGGAAAGCCTTGCGCAGGTGTCTGAAAATGTCAGCTGTGCTGGAATAGTTTAATATCTAAAAGAAAGATCAAAAAACTATACAGTGATATTGTAAGATATGGCACTACAAGAAAATGTTCTATATTGTTTTAATGAATCTAATTAATCTATGTTTCACAATTTTTTTTTTTTTTGTTGGGATACAAAGTACTAACATGTTCTTTTCTTTGAGAAGTTAACTGTACAGGAGACTAAACGGGCTTTTAAAACAGTTCAAACAAAGAATGTTTCAAAACAAAGAAGAAAGATTGTTTCATACATTTGAATGATTTTCAAGTTTTGCTCATTCAAATATAGTGTGACGGAGGGTTTAAAGACATTAAAACTGTTAAAGAATTTTTGTAATAAAGTTTTCCTTATTACCAGATATTTGATATCGGCCAAATATTAGTATCGGTCAACGATCAGATCTATAGTATTTTTCATAAGCAAACGTTCAGGTTTAGCTTAAGATAAATACAGGGTGATTCACTCAAAACAGGCCCCGAATATTCTGGAATAAAACTCTCGCTTGGACGAAGCAATCTGAACAAAACAAAGTACAATGTGCTCCTCAGTATATGGAGCTTCACTCTGGGATGCCCGAGTTGGACCGATAAGGTAGGTGCTGTAGCCATCGCACTCATATGGAGAAAATCATCTGATAGTCACTGGTTCCTCTATGTTCAGAAACTTAGTCTTAATCCATGCTTAAGATACCACACAGTATAGTACTCTTATGCATAAGAAAACCAGGCCTAATTGAGCAAAAGGTATACTACATACACTGAATCCTAAAGCAGGCCTAAAGATAGGAAGTTAGACATAAAAAGAACCAACAAGTTAATCAAGTAGACAGGCGTCCCTTAAGGGCGCTTCAAACTTTTTAAGCATTTTATCTAAAACTAAACCCCTTATCATGCAGAATTTTAAAATAATGCACGAGTGTGTTAAGGCTGTTATGTGTTTGTCTTGCAGATTTTTTTTTTTTATGATGTTAATATATGACCTGCGCATTCCCTTGTAAGCATTTAGAAATGCATGAAATCCAAGCTCAAGAAAACATTAACATCAAAACGCCCTCAGGACTCTGAAGGTGTGAGGCACCAAAAGTTCAGGGTACATTTCCTCCATTATAAATTGGGACTTAAAAAAAAAATAAATAAATAAAAAATAATAAATATTCTTTGTACAAGAGTAAAAATTGTAATTCTTTTTTGCTTCAAAATCATTTCAAGGCTGTCCAAGATTTATTTTGTAATGACATATTCTAGACTGGTATATTTTTAATTACTTTGGTTAAATTATTCATAATGCTGTTGACCTGCTGATTAGCATTCTCTCTACCTAATGTAAAACGAGCAAAGCAGCAGGACTCTGCACAAACAGCTTCGAAAGCATCATTCACACAGTAGATATCTAACTACCTGAGTCAATGTCAATGTTCATCCATGCTGTAGCACAGCGCAACCGTGCTGGATTGCTGTAATTTTACAGTATGGTGAATTAATGTGAAATACTACATCTGGGAAACAAAATATCTTAGTCTTTTGTTTTTTTTAGAACCCAATAGTACATAAGCAAGAACAACCTGTGACATCAAGAACTATTCTTGCAGAAACAATGAAAATATAGTACAATCCAATTAACGAGTAGCAACATCACTTAATATTTCAGTATAAACCCATTTACAGTGACAGACCTAATTGTACATATTTTTGTATATATTGCTTTTGTTTACATTTTGATGCTTACGATGCACTGATCCATTCCTGTTTTGGTGGCAAGAGAGGGCACACATTAATACCCCCCCCCCCCCCCCCCCCCACTTAATATTAGTTGTGTAATGATGTTATTGCTGTATATCAGTGTATTGGTTTGTGCCCTCTTTTGCCGAGTGTTCCGACACCTTTCTGTTGTAACCAGTTTTAATCATTTCCTCAATTTTATCTTCACTAGCTCTTCTATTGTATTGGACTTCACAAGCCAGTCTTCACTCCCCATGGCATCAGTGAGCCTTGGGCCACAGATCACCCTGTTGCCAGTTGATCTGTTTTCATTCCTCAGATCACTTTTGTTATGTCCTGCGCAGTCTTGGAGTTGCTCTGACCCAGTCGTCTAGCCATTACAAGTTGGCCCTTATAGCGGCCACATTTACAATATCTCGTTACAATGACACCTGGTAGTGGATGGGATATAATAGGTAGCAAGTGGACTTAATTTTTTTTCCTGAAGATGATGTCTTGGAAGAAGCATAAGGATTTGAGAGCCTTCCAGAAGGTCTAAATTATGCTGGCTAGACGACTGGGTCAGAGCAAATGAAAAACTGCAGATCTTATGCGGTGTTCCTGGTCTGCAGTAGTCAGGACATACAAAAAGTGATCCAAGGAAAGCTTCAAGGCTCACGGATGCCATAGAAGACGAAGCCTGGCCCGTGTAGTCAGATCCAATAGAAGCACTAGTGTAGATCATACTAATGAAAGGATTAATGCTGATTGTGATAGAAAGGTGTTGGGACACACAGTGCATCACTGTTATGCTGGCAAAGGGGGGGGGGGGGATGGGGGGGGTAGGGGGGGGGTGCTAGTCGATATTAGGCAGGTGATCATAATATTATGGGTCCCTGGAGTATGTGTGGTAGTTCAGCAGTAGTACTGATATCTGATATTAGGAGTAGATGCAGTAATAGCAGGAGGATTTATCCTAGTAGCAGTAGAAGTGACAGAAATGGCATAGTAACTTCTTTTTGCCCTAGCAGCAAAAAAAGTAGAAGTAGTACTGTAGAACTGATAGTACAATAAGACAAGTAGTAGCAGTGGTAATAGCTATTTGAGGCAACAGGGTCTCAAACGGTTGAGGCTCCGGGTTATTTATCAGAAGGTCAGGGGTTCAAGCCCTTTCCTAACTGGGATATGTGGGAAGAATTATTTCACTGTGCTCTAAAGGTACATGTGACAAATAATTGAACCTTACTGTCTAATCATAGTAGATTAGTAATACAGTAGCAACAACAGTAGCAGTAGTTATTGTCGTAGTAATAGTACAGTAGCAGAAGTAATAATAACAGTAGTTATAGTCTTACTGTAGTTACAATAGAAATAGTAAACATTATAGCAACAAATGCATCAATTTCGCGCTGTCATTTTCAGGCCAGGTTTTGCATTCAGCCAAGATTTTGCACTTCACTGCGTCACTAATGTAAATGTCTATTTAGTTTGTTTGCTACAGTAATACCATTACCAGCTGAGGTGACTGATGACTCTTGTCACTTGTGGTTATGTGAATACCCAGCACTCTGCTGCATGTTAGACTTCATCGTTTCTACTTTGCATCTTTTATAGTCTGACTGCTTTGTCAGACTTGGGTATAAGTTATACATTAGATAACAATCTGAAATATGAATTGTTTCGGCTATAAAAAAAAAAAATAAAAAAAAACGTCCTTTTCCTTTCCTGAGCACATTCAGTATTTTAACCTGTACTATTTTAAAACTACAGTCTAATGCTATTATACATCTAATATCTATTGTTCTAACTGCAACCTGAAAACTAAATATAGGAGTAGAGAATGTGACATCAATCTGAATTCTTTTAGCTTCTGAGAACAAAAGCGCCATCATTGACCATACGAAGTGGGAGCATAAAGAAAATTACACCAATTGATGAGCAATTTTCATTGACTATTACCTCTCAATAGACGGTTGTGCTCATTTGGATGGTGGGGTTTGTCGCACGCAGCACTTAATAGCCTCGCACTAAGCTTTTTTCCACTTGTCTTGTGAATATGAAAGCAGCTGCAATTACAACAACCCTGACAATCACAAAAGAGTGAGTTACCGCAGGGCTGAATATAATACCATCCATTAAAAAGGCATGTACTGTAACGCTATTGCATCGCTGTTGCATCCTGCTAACAGTTTCAGTTCACGTTCCTAAAGAGAAATTGGCCAAAGGTTACCAAGAACACTAGGGCTTACTTTCTAGGAGTAAGCACCGAGTATGCACGGATTCGGTTGTATTGGTTGCAGTGTATCTGAAGCATGATGAAGCCCAAACAAACCATTGTCTTGATTTCATTAGCGTTAGCGTGCATGCAAAATTAGCTTGAAGCTAATGGAGTGGGTGGCGCTCATTATTCCCATGAACTCATTTCGAGAGGGCAGAAAGAACAAAAAGAAATCGAGAGAATAGCTCAATAGATGTAATTAGTTTGGTAATTAGAATGATCATATTTTTTTGTTAGAGCTGTTCTGCAAAATGTTATCAGGATGCTCTGAAGCTAGAAGAACAGTCAGACCGAGAGGGGGGCGTGGGGGGAAGCAAGAACAAAGAGTAAAAAATAGAGAGAAGGAATGTAAGTGTCAGCAGTGAATGGTCCTGAGTGGAGAAAAGCCCATTGCCAACTTTTATTGGCAGCCTCACACTTTCGTTTTGCTTTCTTACCCACAGCTCCGTCTAGGATTGATAAGGAGCGAGCCAACCTTTGACTGCCTGTGGCAGCCGTTGGAATTGTTTTGCAATTTGCTGCTCTACGGTGCATTCTCTTTCCCTGAGAACAATCCATCTTTCGCAACACAACATTCAACCTCGGCGCCATTGATTGGCCCGCTTTTTAATATTCATCAATAACCATTCATACCCGAAATATTCAGGCGCAGAAAGCACTTAGCTCAGCATAAACGCCTACAATCGAGTGTGTGAACGACTGTGGGAAGGACGGGTGTGGATATAGATGCACTGTTTCAAGTTTAAGCTTGTCATTTCACAATTGCTGTAGCGAGTCATATACAGTACGCGAGTGCATAACGGAATAAAAATATTGTCTTCCAGTCGGGTGCTGAAATCGTTTATTCTGTACCTGAGGAAGATAAAACACAACGCGGCGTGCCGTTACGAGAAAATCAATGAAAAGGGTGGTGTGATGTGGACACACTAGAGGACCACGGCAAATAACTGTATAAAATACAACTGAATAACAAGAGCAATGTACTGTAGCTATAGATTTTACCACTAAATTCGTAATTAATACGATAATCTCTCTCTCCCTCTCAAATGAAATCAAAATCAAAAAGATAAAATACTATATACTCGATCATCTGTACAGAGAATATAAAATAGAAAACGTACTCAGTGTGTCTTTGCCTTTCTCTCTCGTTCTTAATTAAAAACATTTTTTTTTTTTAGTTCTAAACATTTTCAGTATTAAGACCTCCGCTTGCACCTCCAAAGTCCGGGTTCGACTCCCGCCTCGGGGTCTGTGTGTATGGAGTTTGTTTGGTGGGTTTCCTCGGGGTCCTCCAGTTTCCTCTCACAGGCCTAAGTATGTGAAAGTGTGTGTGCCTTGCGATTGATTGGCACCTCTTGCAGAGTGTACCCTAAACCGCCTGGGATAGATTTCAAGCCCCCTAACTGACCCTATATACAGGATAAAGTGGTACATACAACGAGTGAGAGAGTGAGAACATAACTGATGAATGGATAAACACTGTACTGTAGATTGATGGATAGATAGAAAAATAAAAAGGTAGAAGGCTATTATAAAATGTAAAAGAAAAAGTCTGTCTCTTTGAAAGCTGAACTTAAAGCCAATAAATTGTGTTACTTTAGATCAACTAAATTCCTGATTAGAAATAATCCCCATCAAAGCTTCTCTTACAAGAACATTTTATTTATTGAAAAAAAAAAAAAAAAAAAAAAATCACTAATCTCTTCATTCAGGAGTACAGACTTATTTGTTGCTGGACTCGGCATTCTACACAGAGCTCATTACACAAGTAAGCACCTTTAAGTCTATTGGCACCATTCACCTACTGCAAAGTAAGCAGCAGCAGCAGCAGCACCTCCTCCTCCTCCTCCTACACCTCCTCGGAAAAAGCACAGAAAAGCTACCTGCCAACGTTCACATAAAACGCCTGTGAAATGCAAAATTTATAGCACCTGCCTCGGGACATTTCAGATCAATATGTGAGAAAACAAAGAGTGGGAGTGAATATGGTGGCTCCACAGAGAGTCAAGTTAAGTGAGGACGCTATAAGACAGTGTCTGAATGCGGTGGTGTGGTAGAAGGTCAGAGCTCACCTCTGGGGATTGGGCTCATTGTGCTTGTCTCTCTCGTGCTTGATCATCCTGTAGCGGCCGATCCTCACATCTGGCCGAGACACTTTCATCCCGTTTAGTGTGATCCTTGGAGAGAAAGATATTATAAGAAAAATATTAGATCATTTTCAGGGGAAGCAATACAAATGATTACATCTCGCACTTAAAAGAGGATGACACATGTCACATCTCTTGATGCTGAATTTTATTGTGGTGATGGAGGAGGTAATAACAGTTTCTTTCCTTCTCTTTTTTTTACCTCCATATATACTTATTACTGTGTAGGGTATGATTATGTCTGTTCGGTTGTCATAACGTGTTTGTTGCATGTGTGCACATGTGTTAATGCTTACTATTAAAACTATCACATGCAGTGTACATTTGCATGCATGCAGTGAGTACTGTTATAGTACACTGTATGTAAAGTGATATTTATGAAAAACAATATGAACGTCTCATCTCCTATTGTTTCTCCAGAACAGTTTACAAATACAAGAAAATATGTTAAATAAAAAAACAACAAACAGTGTTTCAAATCAGTTTATCATCAGTCATGAACTCGACCTAAAAGTACTTTTACCCCAAATGGTGAAAATACTGTGTATGTATTTGAACATGTATGTACTGTATATGCATTCATGGGGAAAAGTTTTGAGAATTAAATAAAAATTGGAAATTGGAACAGTTGCTGCTTAAGTTTTTATAATAGCAATTTGCATATACTCCAGAATGTTATGAAGAGTGATCAGATGAATTGCATAGTCCTTCTTTGCCATGAAAATTAACTTAATCCCGAAAAAAACTTTCCACTGCATTTCATTGCTGTTATTAAAGGACCTGCTGAGATCATTTCAGTAATCGTCTTGTTAACTCAGGTGTGAATGTTGACGAGCACAAGGCTGGAGATCATTATGTCAGGCTGATTGGGTTAGAATGGCAGACTTGACATGTTAGAAGGAGGATGATGCTTGAAATCATTGTTCTTTCATTGTTAACCATGGTGACCTGCAAAGGAACGCGTGCTGCCATCATTGCGTTGCATAAAAATGGCTTCACAGGCAAGGATATTGTGGCTACTAAGACTGCACCTAAATCAACAATTTATAGGATCATCAAGAACTTCAAGGAAAGAGGTTCAATTCTTGTTAAGAAGGCTTCAGGGCGTCCAAGAAAGTCCAGCAAGCGCCAGGATCGTCTCCTAAAGAGGATTCAGCTGCGGGATCGGAGTGCCACCAGTGCAGAGCTTGCTCAGGAATGGCAGCAGGCAGGTGTGAGCGCATCTGCACGCACAGTGAGGTGAAGACTTTTGGAAGATGCCCTGGTGTCAAGAAGGGCAGCAAAGAAGCCACTTCTCTCCAAAAAAAACATCAGGGACAGATTGATCTTCTGCAAAACGTATGGCAAATGGACTGCTGAGGACTGGGGCAAAGTCATATTCTCGGATGAAGCCTCTTTCCGATTGTTTGGGGCATCTGGAAAAAGGCTTGTCTGGAGAAGAAAAGGTGAGCGCTACCATCAGTCCTGTGTCATGCCAACAGTAAAGCATCCTGAGACCATTCATGTGTGGGGTTGCTTCTCATCTAAGGGAGTGGGCTCACTCACAATTTTGCCAAAAGCACAGCCATGCATAAAGAATGGTACCAAAACACCCTCCAACAGCAACTTCTTCCAACAATCCAACAACAGTTTGGTGAAGAACAATGCATTTGCCAGCACGATGGAGCACCGTGCCATAAGGCAAAAGTGACTCGGGGACCAAAACGTTAAAATTTTGGGTCCATGGCCTGGAAACTCCCCAGATCTTAATCCCATTGAGAGCTTGTGGTCAATCCTCAAGAGGCGGGTGGACAAACAAAAACCACTAATTCTGACAAACTCCAAGAAGTGATTATGAAAGAATGGGTTGCTATCAGTCAGGATTTGGCCCAGAAGTTGATTGAGAGCAGCCCAGTCGAATTGCAGAGGTCCTGAAAAAGAAGGGCCAACACTGCAAATACTGACTCTTTGCATAAATGTCATGTAATTGTCGATAAAAGCCTTTGAAACGTATGACGTGCTTGTAATTATATTTCAGGACATGACAGAAACAACTGAAACAAAGATCTAAAAGCAGTTTAGCAGCAAACTTTGTAAAAACTAATATTTTTGTCATTCTCAAAACTTGTTTTCTGTACAATATGTATTGTGTATGTTTGTGCACATACAGAATGCATGTATGTACAGTATGCATATATGTATGCATATCAGGCACAACACCCAACTAGGCCACTAAAGCAGTAATAACCTATGCATGGTGACATCTTTCTACTAGAACCAGCATTAACCTTTTTTCAATTTGAACTACAGTAGCTCTTCTATTGAATCGGACTACACGGGCCAGCCTTCACTCCCCATGTGCATCAGTGAGCCTTTGCCACCCGTGATCCTACGGCCAGTTCACCGGTGTCCCTTCCTTGGATTACTTTTGGTACAGTATGTCCTAAACACTGGAGACCCGAACATCCCACAAAAGCTGAAGTTTTGGAGTTGCTTTGACCCAGTTGTCTAGCCATTACAATTTGTCACTTCTTACAGTAGCTACATTTTCAATAGCTTGTGACAAGTGGGTGGTATACTGTACGTATTAGGCAGCGGATGAACCTTTTTTCCTGAAGTTGCTGTGTTGGAAGTAGAAAAAATGGGCAAGCATACAAAAAGGATTTGAAAGACTTTGACAAGGGCCAAATTGTAGTTGTTGGCTAGTTGAAAATAGAATAGTGCTGAATTGGGCAACTTTTAACATCCAAGTGATATACAGGGTGGGCCATTTATATGGATACACCTTAATAAAATGGGAATGGTTGGTGATATTAACGTCCTGTTTGTGGCACATTAGTATATGTGAGGGGGCAAACTTTTCAAGATGGGTGGTGACCATGGTGGCCATTTGGAAGTCGGCCATCTTGGATCCAACTTTTGTTTTTTCAATAGGAAGAGGGTCATGTGACACATTAAACGTATTGGGAATTTCACAAGAAAAACAATGGTGTGCTTGGTTTTAACGTAACTTTATTCTTTCATGAGGTATTTACAAGTTCCTGACCACTTATAAAATGTGTTCAATGTGCTGCCCATTGTGATGGATTGTCAATGCAACCCTCTTCTCCCACTCTTCACACACTGATAGCAACACCGCAGGAGAAATGCCAGCACAGGCTTCCAGTATCCGTAGTTTCAGGTATCCGTAGTTTCATCTCGTATCGTCACACCATAGACAATTGTCTTCAGATGACCCCAAAGATAAAAGTCTAAGGGGGTCAGATCGGGACACCTTGGGGGCCATTCAACTGGCCCACGACGACCAATCCACTTTTCAGGAAACTGTTAATCTAGGAATGCTCGTACCTGACACCCATAATGTGGTGGTGCACCATCTTGCTGGAAAAACTCAGGGAACGTGCCAGCTTCAGTGCATAAAGAGGGAAACACATCATCATGTAGCAATTTCAAATATCCAGTGGCCTTGAGGTTTCCATTGATGAAGAATGGCCCCACTATCTTTGTACCGCATATACCACACCATACCATCAGTTTTTTTGTTCCAACAGTCTTGGAGGGATCTATCCAATGTGGGTTAGTGTCAGACCGATAGCGGTGGTTTTGTTTGTTAACTTCACCATTCACATAAAAGTTTGCCTCATCACTGAACAAAATCTTCTGCGTGAACTGAGGGTCCTGTTCCAATTTTTGTTTTGCCCATTCTGCAAATTGTGTGCGCCGATCTGGGTCATCCTCGTTGAGATGCTGCAGTAGCTGGAGTTTGTAAGGGTGCCATTTGTGAGTAGCTAATATCCGCCAAAGGGATGTTCGACTAATGCCACTCTCCAGTGACATGCGGCGAGTGCTAGGCTGTGGGCTCTTGCTGAATGAAGCTAGGACAGCCACTGATGTTTGTTCATTAGTGACAGTTTTCATGCGTCCACATTTTGGCAAATCCAACACTGAACCAGTTTCACAAAACTTAGCAAGCAGTTTGCTAACTGTACCATGGGAGATGGGTGGTCTCGTAGGGTGTCTTGCATTGAAATCTGCTGCAATGACCTGGTTACTGCGTTCACCAGATATCAACACAATTTCGATCCGCTCATCACGTGTTAACCTCTTCGACATGTCAATGGCTGTGAACAAAGAGAAACTTGTAAATAACTCATGAAAGAATAAAGTTACATTAAAACCAAGCACACCATTGTTTTTCTTGTGAAATTCCCAATAAGTTTGATGTGTCACATGACCCTCTTCCTATTGAAAAAACAAAAGTTGGATCCAAGATGGCCGACTTCCAAAAGGCCACCATGGTCACCACCCATCTTGAAAAGTTTGCCCCCTCACATATACTAATGTGCCACAAACAGGACGTTAATATGACCAACCCTTCCCATTTTATTAAGGTGTATCCATATAAATGGCCCACCCTGTATATGATATAGATACAGTATAACACCAACATGTCAGAGAGAAAAAGGGAAAACAAAACAGGATCACTGATTTGGAAATGGATCAGTCCATCCCAAATGAATTGTACTGAAATTAATTGTAAACTCAAATCAGGTGAAGCAAATCCATGTATCCATCCATCCATCTTTCTATCGGTTCCTTTCGCATCTATAATTTGTAAAGAATATAATAATATAAAATGCGCTGTTAACAATATAAAGCAGTGTAAATAGAATGCAATGCTAACACAGACTAATTAACTAAAACATTAAAAAATGAAGAATATAATCAGTCTCTTTGTATTTGGATGTGTATCGAGGCTTGACATGTTTATTTATTGGATTGCCAAACCAAAACCTGCTTTTCTTAAAGTGTTTATTTATACAGAAACCCAGGTAAGCCGAGCAGGTCATTCATTATTCAGAGAGTGGATTGGTAATAACCTCTAACTGCAGTGCACTTAAATAATTATAGCAGATGCAGTAGCAAATGTTCAGCACAACACAAATTTTTGTCCTAAAAACAAGTTTTATTTTTATTTTTTTTGGGGGGGGGGGATTGCTAGTGAAAAAAGATGATATAAAAATAGCTGATGATAAATGTTGTTAAAAGATCGCATTTATTCGACTGGATTCAGGGGTCTAAAATGAGATATTGTTCTTATGCTTCTCATTTATAAGAGTGAGGTCATGAATGTCAGGTCTATCAGTATTAAATTGCCTCATCCTTGCAAAGGAGAAATCCTTCTCAAAACAAAAGAAGATAAGTCAGGTTTCTTTTGGCTTCACTATTGTACAGCTGGCACATGAGGAGTGGTGAGTTAAACACTTGGCTGTGTTCTTAATACTAGCAGTTACTACAAATTAAGGAAACTTCAAAAGACCTGATGAAGGACTTCTGGCCAAAACACTCTGGAAATTCTCTGGAAAATTTGTATACCATTCTTAACTTTCAGCAAAAATGATTACTGAAGTTAAACTGCTTTTCCCAGCCTATGCATCAATAATGAACTCCTTTGAGATCATCCCAGGTAAGTTAAACACTGGAGTCTTTATAATTTTATACATTTTTATATTCTTCTGAACACATCTCTAAATGTTTTCAATCAATTCCTATATTCAGCATGTATACAGCTCAGAACGATTTTTTATATTGCAATAAAGATTTTCCATTTTATGATTCACTGACTCATTGTAGCATTCACACATATTATAAAAGCTAAAAAAAAAATCAACTGCTTATTAATGCAGATATCTAATCAGCCAATCATATAGCAGCAACTCAACGCATTTAGGCTGAAGTTCAAACCGAGCATCAGAATGAGAAGAAATGTGATTTAAGTGACATTGACATGGCACCACTGTTGGCCAGACAAACTGGTCAGAGTATTTTTCAAACTTCTGATTTATTTTCATTCAAAGCCATTACAGAGAATGGTCTGAAAAAGAGAAAATATCCAGTGAGTCGCAGTTCTCTGGGTGAAAATGCCTTGTTGAAGCCAGAGGTCAGAAGAGAATGGCCAGACTGGATCAGCTAACTGAAAGGCAACAATAAATCAAAAAACCCGGTTGCCGCTCATGTTAGCTAAGAACGAGACACTGAGACTACAATTCACATGAGCCCATCAAATTGCACAATAGAAGATAGAAACCCTTCCCTGGTGTGATGAGGCTCATCAAATCGTAGGGGCAGAATTTGATGTAAACAACATGAAAGCGTGGATCCATTACGGCTTTAATTAACGGTTCAGGTGTTAGAGTAATAGTGTGGAGGAGATTTTCTTGCCAGACTTGAACGTGAACTTGCCAGACCCCAGATCTCAATCTAATAGAGCACCTTTGGGATGTGATGGAATGGGAGATTTATACAGCCGGCAACTCTGTGGCGCTATGATGTCAATATGGACCATGTCATATATACATATATAAATACACACACACACACACACACACACACACACACACACACACGTGGACAAAATTGTTGGTACCCTTCGGTCAATGAAAGAAAAACTCACAATGGTCACAGAAATAACTTTAATCTGACAAAAGTAATAATAAATAAGAATTCTATGAAGGTTAACCAATGAAAGTCAGACATTGCTTTTCAACCATGCTTCAACAGAATTATAAAAAAAAATGAACTCATGGAACAGGCCTGGACAAAAATGATGGTACCCCTAACTTAATAGTTTGTTGCACAACCTTTTGAGGCAATCACTGCAATCAAACGATTCCTGTAACTGTCAATGAGACTTCTGCACCTCTCTGCAGGTATTTTGGCCCACTCCTCATGAGCAAGCTGCTCCAGTTGTTTCCGGTTTGAAGGGTGCCTTTTCCAGACAGCATGTTTCAGCTCCTTCCAAAGATGCTCAATAGGATTGAGGTCAGGGCTCATAGAAGGCCACTTTAGAATAGTCCAATGTTTTCCTCTTAGCCATTCTTGGGTGTTTTTAGCTGTGTGTTTTGGGTCATTGTCCTGTTGCAAGACCCATGACCTGCGACTGAGACCCAGCTTTCTGACACTGGCCAGCACATTTCTCTCTAGAATCCCTTGATAGTCTTGAGATTTCATTGTACCCTGCACAGATTCAAGACACCCTGTGCCAGATGCAGCAAAGCAGCCCCAGAACATAACAGAGCCTCATCCATGTTTCACAGTAGGGACAGTGTTCTTTTCTTGATATGCTTCATTTTTCCGTCTGTGAACATAGAGCTGATGTGCCTTGGCAAAAAGTTCCATTTTTGTCTCATCTGTCCATAGGACATTCTCCCAGAAGCTTTGTGGCTTGTCAACATGTAGTTTGGCATATTCCAGTCATGGTGTCCTCCTTGATCGTCTCCCATGTAGTCCACTTTGGCTCAAACAACGACGGATGGTGCGATCTGACACTGATGTTCCTTGAGCATGAAGTTCACCTTGGATCTCTTTAGAAGTCTTTCTGGGCTCTTTTGTTACCATTCGGATTATCCGTCTCTTTGATTTGTCATCAATTTTCCTCCTGCGGCCACGTCCAGTGAGGTTGGCTACAGTCCCATGGATCTTACATTTCTGAATAATATGTGCAACTGTAGTCACAGGAACATCTAGCTGCTTGGAAATGGTCTTATAGCCTTTACCTTTAACATGCTTGTCTATAATTTTCTTTCGAATCTCCTGAGACAACTCTTTCCTTCGCTTCCTCTGGTCCATGTTGAGTGTGGTACATACCATGTCACCAAACAACACAGTGACTACCTGGAGCCCTATATATAGGCCCATTGACTGATTACAAGATTGTAATGCTAATTAGTGGACACACCTTGAATTAACATGTCCCTTTGGTCACAATATTTTCAGTATTTTCTAGGGGTACCATCATTTTTGTCCAAGCCTGTTCCATGAGTTTATTTTTTTAAATAATTCTGTTGAAGCATGGTTGAAAAGCAATGTCTGACTTTCATTGGTTAACATTCATAGAATTTTTTTTAATTATTACTTTTGTCAGATTAAAGTTATTTATGTGACCATTGTGAGTTTTTCTTTCATTGACCGAAGGGTACCAACAATTTTGTCCACGTGTGTATATATATATATATATATATATATATATATATATATATATATATACTATGCAACAAACTATACAGTACTGAGATGAAAAGACAAAACAATATTATCTTCTTGTCATATTATCTTCTTGAGTTTCATTTTCCAGAAAAACAACATGCACACTATTTACCATGGTATGCATAATGTAAGTGTTCAAAGTGTGTGTACACCGCCTCGCTGCATTCATATAATTCACGCAGATTCTCAACCCTGATTCCCGGAACAACGCTTGCTTCAGACTCCAGCAAAAGGAGACGATTTGCTCGCGTAATGGAGGCACAGTTCTTGGCGGATCTTCACAGTTGAACACACTCTCCTTTAACATTCCCCACAAGTCGGCATCAGGGGAAAGGGACGCGTATGGGAAGGACTTGTCTTTTTCAATCTTGGTCCCCATTCTCGAGCGCTTCCAGGAATAATACAACCACTACCGCTCAAAAGTTTGGGATCACCTTTGGGATCACTTAGAAATGTTATTGTTTTCCAAGGTAACACACAGGAAATTACAGTAGTCTGAATAGAAAATACAGCAACAAGACAAGACATGCTGAAATTGTCAGAGTTAGAAATAATGATTTGGATGGAAATGATGAATGTCTTCTTCAAAAAAAAAACAACAACAAAAAAAACACACACCTTTTGCAGCAATTACAGCCTGGCAGGCATTCTAGCTGTCAATTTTTCAAAATAATCTGATGAGATTTCGCCACATGCTTCCTGGAGCATCTCGCACAAGATGGATTGTCTTGATGGAGTCTTCCTCCGTACCATCCGGTCAAGCTGCTCCCACAACAGCTGAATAGGGTTCAGATCGGGAGACTGTCCGCTCTGTTACAGTCAGAATTCTGGCTAACGTTAATTGCTCGTGAGTTGCATGAAAATGTGGTTTTCTTTGGAAAACAAGGAAATGTGCAAGTGATCCTAAACTTTTGAACAGTAGTGTATACGTATATTTAGACACTGGGACCTTAGATTGTGAGTAACTTAGCGTTTTGCAAGACGAGCAACATTTTTAAATAAATTGTAATTTAATAAACGAGTGAGGATTTGACACACAAGTGGTATGCATGCTCTTTGTCTTCCAAGCGTCACGTGATCACATCTGAGCCAGTGCTTCCTCTCTCTCATGTGCTGCGGGACTGTGGGTTTTTGTCTCCCATGCTCAGTCGAAGTGCGTGTAACATTGTGACCGCGTGTGTGCTCGCGTAAAGCAAAAGCAAGCGTCATTTCTCTCCTTGCGTCATTTCTCATTTCTCTCTTTGACTCTCTGTCAAAGATCAGTTATTCCATGAGAGTGTGCGGGCGTCATTTGAGAGGTTCCTTGTTTCCCGACAGAGCAGTCGTTAGTGTGTGTGTGTGTGTGTGTGTGTGTGTGTGTGTGTGTGTGTGTGTGTGTGCGAGAGATTGTCCGACACAGTAGCCCCCTCC
The DNA here is from genome assembly GCA_030347435.1 of Clarias fuscus. Classification (NCBI taxonomy): domain Eukaryota; kingdom Metazoa; phylum Chordata; class Actinopteri; order Siluriformes; family Clariidae; genus Clarias; species Clarias fuscus. Next base: position 9,984,928 of record CM059205.1, on the reverse strand, counting down.
ATCCTCCTTCTCCGTCTCTTCTGCTTGTTGCCTGTCCTTAGCAGTGGTTTCCTAGCAGATATTCTACCATGAAGGCCTGATTCACACAGTCTCCTCTTAACAGTTGTTCTAGAGATGTGTCTGCTGCTAGAACTCTGTGTGGCATTGACCTGGTCTCTGATCTGAGCTGCTGTTAACCTGCGATTTCTGAGGCTGGTGACTCGGATGAACTTCTCCTCCGCAGCAGAGTTGACTCTTGGTCCTCCTTTCCTGGGGCGGTCCGCATGTGAGCCAGTTTCTTTGTAGCGCTTGATGGTTTTTGGGACTGCACTTGGGGACACTTTCAAAGTTTTCCCAATTTTTCGGACTGACTGACCTTCATTTCTTATTATTATTTACTGCTTTCTTTCTTGCCATAATACAAATTCAATCTCTTTGAATGAGAAAGTGTGTCCAAACTTTTGGTCTGTACTGTATATATTATATTATATATTTGATATATGAGTGCTACGAAATGTATCGTCTTCAATTAGAACTCGAGCAAACAGATTTTTCAGCAGGCTTCTCTAAAGAGAAATGCTTTAATGCTTTTATCTGCGTTAATCAGCTATATTTATGGTGGATAGCTATTAGTATAAAAACAGCTGGAGTATTTACCTTATTAAAGGGAAAGAGAGAAAGAGAAGATAAAGGCACACCACCACCTTATCGGCAGCTGAGAAGAGACTGAAGCTGAAGATTTAAGAAATGGGAATGCTGCAATTTCCCTATAAATAATAAGAGTTATAATGAATTTTGTTGACTGGATATCCCTGCTGCGCTTTCCGTCTCTGTCCCTCTCTCAGTCCTGCCCTGATTGGATTAGGGGTGTATTTCTGTACGTCGTCTCTCTCAATCTGCTCTGCTGTTCATTTAATTGCATTAGACCCATGGAGTCGGAGGGAATTGGAATCATTAGAACTGATTCATGTCTTCTCTGCCAGAACTGAAATGAAAGCATGGAGGGACTTCAGAGAGATCCCAGAGACAAAGAGAGAGAGGAAGAGAGCATGAGTGAAAAACAGAGAGGGAGGGGGGGGGGGGGGGGGGGGTCATGTTAAATTGAACAACCCTTCAGTTAGTGGGATGCTGAGTGTGTGTGTGTGTGTGTGTGTGTGTGTGTGTGCATGCGTGTGTTTCTGGTACATCCCAGAGGAAGTGTGATATACAAGTCTAGAAAGACACTGCTGCTTCTGATACCTTTATCTCTATCAGCCGTAACTGTGAACCTGGCAGTGTGTGTGTGTGTGTGTGTGTGTGTGTGTGTGTGTGTGAGCTTCAGAGGTGTCTGTTTATGTGGAAATCAACACTTCTGCTAACTATCTCAGACACAAGGTAACAACTATATCTTAGTGTAGCCCTATCATCTATAGCCAAGCACTCAAAACGTGTACACCAACATTCTCACCAATAACTATCTTAAACAACACTTTTTGCTAATATTTAAATAAAGATTTCTCTCTTCCACCTGCCTTTACTTCTCTACTACACTATTACTATATAGACTTACAGAGCTCTTTAATATAAACTCATTCATGCAGTGATTTTAATGGGGCAATCATGCAGCGATAGCATAATGCATATAATCTAAAATAATGTACTCTAGAGACTGTTGTGTGTAAAATATATCAGGATATATAAATACTTAAACCAGCCATCTGGCACAACCAGCCATGCCACAGTTAGAGGCACAGAATTCACACGTCCTCTCCAGCTCTTGACATTTACTGTAACTTTCTTGGTATTTTGCTGCTGACACATGACTGGCTGATTGGATAACTCCACGCAGGTATACAGGTGTCCTAATAAAGTGGACAATGAGTGTATAATTACACTATATAGAAATGACCGGAAAAGGTTTGCTTCCTATTTGGGTGAGTCTTCTCCAGATATCTCGCTTGCTCATTAGGGATCTACAGTGGTGACGCCCATACTGTATATTCCCATGGGAAATAATGTGAATGCAGATGATCCATTCCAGCCACCCACATAATATTACCAATATTACCTATTTCTAACACTATAGTCATATTTCACATATAAAGACAATCACCACATTTAGAAAAGACAGATAAATGAAGTAAAATATTAAACAAATAGGCATTAAACCTCACTTAACCTTACTTTCTGATTCCTCTTGGCATCATGAGCTGCTTTAAAAACTAAACCAAAAGTGGCTCAGTTTTCTTCTTGCTGTCATGATTGATAGCATTTTAGGCACCCATTCTTCTACGTCTCATTCTACTAAATCTTGCACAAAATGCATAAAAACAATATGTAAACTCACTTCTCTTGGCTTCCACTGATGCAAACTAGTTTTGAACGGCTCCAGCTTTAAGTCTGTGATTAGAACGCAGGATCAGCCATGATACAGGGTCACGGGCCCAACAGTGACAGCTTGCTGGAGCCAATGCTTGAACCAAGGACCTTCTGATCAGTAGCAAAGAGCCTTAAACTGCTGAGCTACTGTACCACTGCAACAAATCTGGTATGTTACATACAATACATGATTCCTAGCTAGAACCAGACTTGTAGGGGAACTGAGGCAAAACAGTGACCACGGAAGGAGGTTTGAAATTCAGTTTCAGGACAAGAGTCCAACTACACAAATCAGCCATAAAAGCATTATTACATAAAATCGCCTAGTTTTCAGGTTCCCCTTGTGCCCTTAGAGTGGTTGTGTGCCGTGGTGGCTGATAACAGGATGTTAACCATGAGGGTGTGGGGTGGGGGTGGGGGGTCTTCATAGAGCTGACTCTTTTCCCAAAGATGCCCGCTCAGGAATCTGGGGAGTTTGACAGGCATCTTTGCCTGCTGGTCTTGATACCGCCAACAGGCTGTGATGCACTGGGTGGTCTGATACCTTTCTGTTATGGCCAGCATTGATTTTTTCCCCCCTGATTTTCTCCCTAATTTAGTCGTGTCCAATTCCTCCCCGTCACTAGGGGACTCCCACATTTATTTTTTGGATTTTTCCCCGATTTCTCCCACATTAAGGCTACTACTACCACTCAGTTGGGAGGGCCGAAGACCATCACATGTTTGATCCGAACCACATGACGCCAGCCGACCGCATTTTTTTCGAACTGCTCGCTCACACACCATTGTGGGCGGCGGAACACACTAGGAGGTGTCCGCTCTATCCGCTATCCGCTCCTTCCGCTTGCGTGAGCTCACAGACTCCCTGATTGGCTGTAGACCCTAAGTACCCCTCATCCCTCCCCTCTGAGAGAGCTCGGCCAATCAGCTCTCTCTACTGTAGACCTCCGGCTGCGAGAGGTTACAGCATCACTCAGGAATCGAACTCCCGATGATGGGGCAAGCACTTTACCACTGCGCCACTCTGAGGCCCCTTTTTATCAGTTTCTGCTACATTAGCTTTTCTGTGGAACTAGATCGGACATGCCTGACCAAGACATGACATGACATGACATACACAGGACCTTTGGTCCCTACACGTATAGATGAGACTTGAGTGCTCATGATCCTGTTATCAATTACTAGTATATAATTAGCAGCAGGTGGTAGTATGCACCTAGTCGGTTCGCAAGCTGCCAATAAACACAACGAAGAAAAATGCGAAGAAGACTGCCTTCATGCTAAGCTTAATATTTTTAACATATTGTCAGAAATGTCAAAAATGACCCTTTCACCTGCCTTCATACTTCATCAGCGATGGAGATGCAGATCAGTAGATGAGCCCAGCTAGGAAACAGATGGAGCTGATGACATTATGTTCTGGTACGGTTGGCTTTCATAATCGAATCGAACCATGCCCAAGGTGGCCTCAGGCCTTGTACGCTGATCCATACCCAGGCACAGTACGTGCTCACATGAAGAAAATGTGCCAGACTTTTACTGTAGGTCAAGCATCCTCGGATCCGTGCCCGAGTCCATAGTGTGAAAGCACCCTCGGAGGGTATGTTAGGAAAATAAAGTTGCAGTAAAATTCAGTAATAATTATTGATTCATTCTTCCTCCACATGGTGTAGGGATGTCCTAGACGACTCCTACGCTTCACAGTGACAAATCAGTGAGTCAGTCGGTGTGTTAATATGCCTTTTGTAAGCTGTCTCTCAATCACTCAACAGTGCAACATCGATAATTAGTACCTACACGATATTCTGAAGTCTTGAAGTTTTTTCGAGTATCGACAATTTGTGTGGAGCTTAAAAACCTCACAGTGTCTCTGCGAAAACGAATCCACTTAAAGCTGCGGTGCACAGCAGGAAATATTCACCTCATTGTTTCCATCACACTGACAACCACAAATTTATAGAGAAGTCTCCTGTCGCCCGCCACTCCATTTCAACTAAGGAACCTTTCTGCCAGGTGCCACTTTCACTATTCTCCTGTGAAAAAGAGGAGAAAATTGTCCCTCCAGGGCTTCTGTCCTCTTCCTCAAGGTACAGGTACATCTAAGACTATCATGGCTTCTTGCTTCACATGGCTAGGGGGATAAGTGAACTCGCCAGGGAAGAAAAATATTCTCTTATTTTCTTCGAGTTGTTCTGTGCATCGATGCAAGTCAGAGGCGAGAGTTGCCGGGCAGTTATCCGTGTCCTGCATCTCCACAAATCTTATTCTGAGCTATTTTGGTCCGCAGAGTCTACAAAGAGCCTATTTCTGCCTATAGTGTCTTAGGAGAAAAAAAAAAAAAAAAAAACACAGATAGGAGCGAGGAAAATGTGCCTTACTGTATTAAGCAGGTGAGAGAAATAAATCAGCCAAAGGGCAGTGCATGTGTGATGGAGACATTCGTTATTTTTATTTATTTATTTTTATGAATCATTAGCATACATGTTGTGTGTGTGCATATGTATTTCTGTAGGGAACAGTGTGCTCCAGTCTTTATACAAATCTTAGGTGCGAGATTAAAACCTCCTACATAATAGAGGAAAGAAAACAACTTAGCTAGCAGGTGAAACTGAAAATGGAGTAATCTTAACCAGAAGCAGATTCAGTGGTTTGTATTAGTTCAAATTAACTCACGATCACTCACGCATCGTTGTCTTGCTTTATCTTGTATACGGGGTATACATTATCTCAGGAGACTTAGGACGCGAGGCGGGGTACACCCTGGCTGGGGTGCCAATCCATTGCATGACACACATGCAATATACAGTACAATACACACACTCACAAACTCATTCACACACTTTGGGAACGCCAGTTTGTATCTTCATGTCTTTGGACTGTGGGAGGAAACCGGAGTACCTTGAGGAAACCAACCAGCACGCAGGGGGAGAACATGCATGTTTCCATGCCTCCAGACCCGAGATGGTAATCGAACCCGGAGCCTGGAGGTGCAAGGAGACAGTGCTGACCACTCAATCACCTCCACGGTTGAGGGTTCGATTTCCGCCTCAGGTCTTTGTGTGTGGCGCTTCCGTGTTCTCCCCGTGCTTGGTGGTTCGTCTCAAACGGTCCAAAAACATGCAGATTAGTCTAATAGCCATTCCCAAATTGCTTGTAGTGTGTGTGTCTGCGATGGATTGGCACCCTGTCCAGAGTGTACCCCGCCTTGTGCCTTGTGTACAGATCACCCGCGGTTTGGGACACAATTGGTTCAAGTGTGAAATCCTGCGATAAAGAATGATCGTGTAGGGCATATAATATGTACTGAACGTCTCTCAACCACCAGCTATTATATAACACGCTTGGCACAACAGAGCTTTCATCTCTCTCGCTCAGGCCTCCGAGATTTGCCAGCAGGGGATTTTACAAACTTTGAGCTCAATGCCCTGCTAAAGCAACGCGTTAGCAAGACGTCGCTGCAGAATAACATTTCTCGATCTTGCAGTCTGTCCTGATTTAATGGCTTTGTAACAAATTAACTCACTGCTAATATGTAAAGATCTACTTTAAGATTTCCACTCTTCCCCTCACACAGGATATTTTTGTTGCTGATTTCACAGCAGCTGGGTGACGCGCGGGTATTCTCTGACAATCGGTTGACCAGTGCCGGTGCATAAGATGCCTCGGTTGATAAGTTACGTAGTGTTCGGCTGCAGGCCTTTCAATAGGAGAGACGCTGCTCGGAATGACAGATGATCCCAGGTTTTAGCCGTGAGCTGCCAAACTAGCTATTTTTGAAGGGAAGCACTGGAGGGGAACAGTGAGCGTGAGGAGAATGGTAGAGGAGAGAGTGGAAAGTAGAGCGCACACCCTGGAGTCCAAACTTCCTGCACTTCACCAGTGTAGAGAAGTGACCTGTCTCCAGATGCATGCTTAATGACCGTGAAAAATAAAGAGTCAAGGATCATTTTTGTATAAAAATGAAAGGCCCGGATTCTGAACAATTTGGCAAAGCACTGGCACGGACGCAACATCCATGAAATGCTAAACAAAATGAATGGTAAGTGAATCTGAATTTACTGGACCTCAAGAGCACGGTGCGTACTCATGCCTGATTAGCACTTCTATAAGGACGACTTAAAACAGTTGGCCATCTTATCATCTGCGATAAAAATAGCCCTTGTGAGCAGGCACACTCAAGGGAAAGCCTGATTGTGTAATCCATTAAAGCTACTGCAGTAACAACATTTATAGTATAAAAGCTTTTTAGCTTTTTTATACAACATACAAGTCAGTCAGGCGAGAGAAAAAGAGAGAGAGAGAGAGAGAAGGATTTCACTGAAATAATAATATTTATCCATCTATCCATAAACACATGTTCCGATCTGTTTTATGTGTCAACGTATAGTCATGGGAAGAACAAGATACAGTACAGCCATGACGTTTTTATTCATCAGGGCCTAAATAATAAGTTTGTGATCCATACCCGCTTCTATAAACAAGCAAATAACCTCAGGATACCTGAAATAATAATTTCAATCAATTTTCTATCCAAAAAGTAAACCAGGTGCATTAGGCATAACCAGCATGACAAATTGGAAAGTAATGAAAAAGAACAAAACCACTGGTGTAATAACTATCAGACACAGCACAAGTCAGCCAAGAAAGACATCAGCAGAGACAGGAACATTGAGAGAGCTACGGATGAAAATCCCCAAAACAAGAGGCAGTGACATCAACAACCTCCGCAGGGCAGGGACGAAGGCATCACGACCGACTCTCTACTGTATGTCCCGAGGCCCGAGCACAAGATGCAAACCACTCATTAGTAGCAGGAATAGGAAGTCCAGGTTGTAACTTGTTGAAACAAAGGAACATAGAGATGAAAAGTTCTGAAGTCAATATCAGCCTTTATCAATGTAATGGAAAAGACAAATTGTTAAAGAAAGATTTGCTCATGATCCATAACCAACAAGGTACACGTGAGAGTACAATACATTCTTTTACCATGTGCAGTATTACGGTACTATGAAACCCATACTGTACCAGGATACTCTCAACAATACAGTATGTCACATGTCTATATACCATCAGAGCGATGTTACACATCCTCTACAGTACGATATGTTACAAGCTCACTTTGGGTAAAAATGAGTAAAAAAACAGACGTCTCTGGGGAGCTTCTTTGAAAAACATGCATTTAAAAGAAAATGGCATGTGTACCGCCTAAATTACAGGTTTATTTCAACAGGTGAGTCACATGTTCCACGCCTCCTCTGTATAATAGATGTGTCTTTAAAAGTATGTTTGCAACAACTTCAAATCTGCCGATGGATTAAAATCGAAGCGAAATATCCATGCGAGCAGATCACCACGAAGCAGTGATAACCCTGTTTCAGTTTCCAACAACAGACCTTTGTTGGAAATGGGGTTGTTTGCAGTGACGGCAACAGAAAGTAAATTAAGGAGCAGCTTGGACATACTGTACAGTCTTACGCAAAAGGTTTAGGCACCCGAAAACATGTTAACACAGTCTCTCTTGGAAATGGAAAAAAAAAAGCACAATATTTTCAGCAAACATTGGTGCATAGTTACTTTTTAGGCCATAAATTGAAAAATAAATAAATAAAAACATTATTGTGGCACTGTGCAAAAGTTTGGGCACCCCAAGAGTTCCAGAGTCTCAGATTCTTTTTACAAGGTTTCAGACCTTAATCAGCTCGTTAGATCATAAGAAGCAACTATGCTTCAACGTTTGCTGAAAATATTGTGCATTTTTTACAATAGGAAAAAAATAGGGTTATAGTGTTTGAAATTGGTAATATTGGTAATTTTTTCGGTCTCTGGAACAATTATCTGCATTTACATTACTTAATATGGGAAAATGTGTTTCATAATACAAAATGTCATCTTAGAAACTCGCCTCCAGAACGAATTCAATTTGAATGCCACGGTACCGCTGTACACTGTAATCCTGTCCACAATAGTCAGTAGTCGGGGAACATTTTACAGGTAGGTTTCACACGTGCCCTAAAAGTGCGTCTGTGTTTATATGTCTGCCTAAGTGTATATGTGTCCATCTGAATATCTACAATATATTTCCAAGTTCCTGTCTTTGTGTCTGTATGCCTATGTTTTTGTTTGTCTGTCTACAGACGCAACAAGTTCTTTGTGACTCTATGTACAGACTATGCGTCTGTCTGTCTGTCTACCTGCCTCTCTATAGCTCTGTCTTGTTAGAGATGCACACTGACGTATTAGAATTCTCTGTGTATGTCCGCCTGTCTACCTGTCTGTCCATCACTCGATCGATCCGTATATCTACCTGTCTCTCTGCTGTCACTGAGAGCATGTGCCGTTTTCTCTTGTGTAAGCTGCATTAACCGAGGAGGAAGAACTTCACCAATCACCAGACCAGGGTGAAAAGCGAGAGCCGTTGCAGAAGCAGCTATCTGTTAATGAAGCCATTTGTTATGCTGCTGGTGTGTGTTACAGTGAAACTCCTGAAAAATGCATTTCATAGCATGCCTCTTCCTGTCCTGCCTCCATGCTGTGGCCTGGGCCAGGACGTATTTAAAAGCAGCAAATATCTTTAGGTCATTCTGCAGGAACGACACTCTGTAGAGAAGTGGATCCTCGAAAAAAAAGAAGGGCGTTTTTATGTTTCAAAGGGTGACAGCTTGGCATGAAACAGTGTTACTCAAGAAGAGACCCTGAAGCCATAAAGCTTCAGTCATCAGATGTGATTTGTTCATTAGTTTAGAGACAGAGAGTAGACTTCACCTGTTATAGATGTCATCATCTTCTCCTCCCCATCCCCAGTACTCATTGGGGAAGCCATTGATTTTGAGGAACTGCTTCTTGCTCAAGCCAGAGACTCCGCCAAAATATCCCGCATACGGTAATCTGAAAGACAAAAGAAGCTGTCAGGCACAAACAGTTCACAGCAGGTACTCGAGCTTTAATCCACACGCTGGCATTTTGGGCATAATTACTACTATTATTAAGGAAATGTTACAAAAACAGTGATTAAAAAGAAATGTTAAACACGGTATCTGACTTGGTGGTACTGCTAAGATACTGATGACGACTCCTTTCCTAAACTACAAGTTTCACAGCTCTATTCAGAAAAAAAAGAAAAAAAGAAATAGGATGGCGAAATGGCACAGCATGTAGCACCGGAGTCTGACAGCTCCAGGGTACACAGTCGGAAACAAAAAAACAAATGTTTATTGACAAGCAATATCTCCACCCTGCTGAGATATTAAAAAAAAAAAAAAACACTCTTTTAAATTAAGGAACAAAGACAGTGACGGTAGGTGATGATATCATTTTAAAAAAGACTAACGTCACATGTTACCATTAAAAAATGGTTATAATTCTGGTGCATGTGTTCTTCTGCCCTGAGGGGAACATGGATACCTCAAGTAAGCTTGACATTCTGATCACTAATGTCTTGCATACTTTGTAGGCTTCATTAAGCACCACATCTCTGCACTGAGCTGACATTAGATGTAAAGCAATAATCCTTTAAGTCCCTCCCTGGATTTAACACATAAGAAACCGGCTCGAGCTGCCGACTGAGGTGTTTGAACTTGACACAATTCGGTCATGCGTGAGTGAACTGGGAGACAGACTTCACCCTCGGTAGAATCCTGAATCTGAAATGACATCTGCTTCCCTTCCCGACCCTCTTTCTTCCAGCAATACACTTTTCTTTTCTTTTTTTTGTCTCTCCCAGATCTAACAGTATATCCGACACTGGCTCCTGAAAGCTGAAGCACTATTAGTGCTGAATACTTCCACTGAGCTCCAAACGACTTTCGGTTCAAACACAGAGGGAAGTGACGGAGGACTGACGATTCAAGGCTCTAGAATTTCGAGCCGACAATTTAACTGCATGACCTCAGTCATGTGTGAATTTCCTTCATCTACATTTGTGTAAAATCCTGCAGAGGCCTGAATGCATATCTGAGTTGAGGTTCATGCCAAGAAGGAGAAAGGTACTAGATCTTAAGGAAGGAACGGACTGTACATTTATTTTAACCTACTGTTTAATAATCCTGCGAAGTATCCGTTCCTAATAAATGATGTTATTTCAATCGACCACCTTTAGCTTTGATTACAGCACACAATGTGGTGTGGTTCATGTGTGAAAATCATTGCTCATGCTCCCCAGAACCACTGTTTTACAATTTCAATCCTGGAATATGACTCCATTCAACTCCATTGCTGAGATAACCTGGTCATTCAGTACATTCAGGTCGTCAGCAACCCCAGATCATAACACTGCCTCCAGTGGCTGGTACAGTGGGCACTATGCATGATGGGTATTCCCCTTCTTACCCTGATGAAAAGGGTCAATTCGGACGCAAACCTTTTTTCCATTGACCTTTACGCTCTCTAGCAAATTAAACTATTTTTAACAAGTGGTTTAAACAAAGAACATAGCGGTGATATGTACCGTCATTTTTTGTTTTTAAGTATCTTCACACGTACTGTGTGTTGGAGGAATCTTAAACCAATTTCCAGTCATGGAGAAAGTGAGGCAGTCCAGGACAGGCGTCTTTGAAACAGGATAACCAAAATGAGAGACTACTATTGTGGATGGAAAAAAAAAAGGGGGGGGCGGGGGGGGGTGGGGGGGTAGGTGGTAGTTAATATCAGAGCGTTCTGTACAAATCATTATAGATGCATGTGTTAATTTGCTAATGTACTTTTTGTTCCAGAAAAAAATGAGGACTGGTCCTTTTGTTCACCTTTGAGTAATAGCAGCATTATCAGTGTACTCTGATATTGAAAGACAGGCAAAATCTGCTTTCTAATGTGTGAAATTTGGTTGCTTATTCTAACCAGGGTAACATTTTATATTCCAGCCAGAGTATTCAAAAAGCCTGTAAAGTCATTTATTTTTAAAATGGGACTTGTGATAAAATTTCTCATGAATGAAGGCATAACATCAACTGACATTTGCAGAAGACTTCAAGCACAGTATGGTGACGAGACCCTTAGCCGCAGTAAAACGTGAATGATGCAAATGTAATAAAGAAGGCTGTGAATGATGATCCTGGCTAAGGTGGCTCAGAGCCTACTGCAGTTTTTTCTGTGAACGTTCAGCAAGTGAAATGCACAGCCCTTGAAAAATTGACAGATACCTTGTCTCTAAGTTGCAAAAGAGATGCATCAGTCTGTGGGGAACTGTATAGACAGTTATTCCCAAACACCACTTACACATTAAAAGAACTCGGCTAGTTATTGCTACATCCCCCGTACAGTCCTGACACCTCTCTAAGCCATTTCCATATGTCTGGGCCATTAAAGGAGTTCCTGGGAGGCCAGCGGTTCAGACAAGAAGCAGACAGTCCAATCATAGCTCTTGTGTACTTTTTGAAAGAACTTTTTAAATTGATGGTATCTAATCACTAAACGCTGGAATAAATGCATTAGTGAAGCAGGAGATTATGAAGAGAAATAAAGGTAGTTTGTACTGTACTTTTATACAGTAAGTCCCTGATTTGTGAACAAGTTCTGTTCCGGGAGCACGTTCATAAGTCGAATTTGTTCTTAGGTCCGACTAAGTGAGTCTTATATACTTTTGACACGATTATACGCCTTTTTTTTTATAATTGCCTTTTTAAACCTGCCTCACACATGAAATGTGAGTGTGGTCTTCTGGATCCGCATTATACGAGACTGCGCCTTTAAATCGCGAGGGGAATGCCAGCCATTTTGTCTCAGAGCTGTTTTCCACTGTATTATACTATTACCTCTGTTTTGTTGAGGATTTACAGGAGTTTTCACCATCGGGGACGCTTTACACAACTGCCATTTCCTATCATCGTGCTCCCGACTGATTCATTGAAACCAGTCAGGCCGACTCATACCTCCCTCATCCACACACACACACACACACATACAGTATATACCAGACTTTAGACATTTATACATTCACACACTGAAAATATTATATAAAATTGTAAATCTTGATATCTGGTGCACTGCAGTGTCTATTTTTTTTAACAATACACACGAGTTACTCCCATGATTTGTTCACATCTATGATGAGTATCGCAACAATGATAAGTTCGTAGATCCACGGTCTGTTGTCGGAAATTTGTAATTCGAATTTCGTAAGTTTACTGTATAGATAAATAAAGGTAGTTTGTCCTCGTATACCTGTAGTCTGTTCTTCTCCATAATTAAAAGTCCCGGGTTGACTCCTTGTACTTAATGAATAGAGCGCCCTTGTCTCCGCTGCGTTATCTTAGGCTCACATTTTATTACTACTAAACACATTTACAAGATACACAAGACAGATTATTGCACACATGATGCATGTGTTTCAGTTTACTCTTTGGCAAAATTATGTTGTCTTGACTATCAAAGGTAATTAGCACAAAAAACAACTACAGATAAAAATTAGGACTCTTTCTTTGAGATTTTAGCAAATCGGGGCAGAGCAAGAGTGCTTGAATGGCATGGGGACACTATACTGGTGTACATGGATAGCATGATTAAAAAAAAAAAGTCTTGCATCATGGAGAAGGCATGATGGAAAGAAAAACCTGCAAAGAAAAAAAATCCTGAGTTACGGGTTCATTATGATAACATGAAGTGAGCATCTCCTGAAGACACCCATAGAGGCCAGGCATGGGTAGATGCCTGGGGTTCGCCTAGGGCTACAACACACCATAATGTGTGTATATGTGTGATTAGCTGAGAAAATGACAGCAAAACATATCCATCCATACAAAACTGCCAACAGCAAGGACATAAGTACAAAACTAAACACAAAGACAACAAGCTGACATTAATGAGACCATCTGCTGGAACAGGAAAAACAGTGCAATCAAGGCTTTTGAGTCACATTTCAGGTTTGTTCAAAAGAACACCTGACTTAGTAATGAGCGCCATATCCCGACCTTGTCAGGAAATTTACACAAAGGCTCAAAGGAGCCACCACCTTCTGAACAAACACTATAGACAAGCATGAACTGTGGACCAGAGAAGCTACAGGCTTTGAGGAAATGCTGACCGGATAAAAGCATGCTGTTCAGTAACGGTTGTGGCATTGTAGCCAGGGATGGACTGATGATCTTTTTGGAGGTTTTCTTAAACAAAACAAAACAAAAAAAAGGCGCCCTAGCTCTCAAAGCAGTGTTACTGTATGATAATAGTGATATACTATTATTACAAGTAGTATATAATAATAATAATAATAATCCTTCTAGAAACCTCTGTAGTCCAACTAGCGACAGTGGAGGCCACTGTATTTATTCCCATTATATGACCGTGGTAGGACCGCCAGTCAACATTCACACAATATGGGCAATTTGGGAATGTGAATTAGCCTGATCTACATGTGTTTGGACTGTGGGAGAAAACCGTAGTACCCGGAGGAAACCACGAGACATGGGAAGAACATGACCACAAGGTGGGAGTCGAACCCAGATCCTGGAGGTGCAAGGCAACAATATACATAAAATAATATATCGTCATCATTATCATCATTCATCATCATCATCATCATCATCATGCAGTAATACTGCTTAAAGTGCATTTAAATTGACTTGTTTGTGTTTAGTTATGATGAACACAAAACTCAGCAGAGGCACTTTAGGACAGAACATTTGCAAGCATGTTATAGACACAGCAGGAATCTGAGCCTAGAATCTCCTCTGACATAATGGATGAGCATTAGCCAACTCCCAGCTCCCATCTGCTGATGGGAGAAATAACCGTGATATGAGAATATATGAAGAAAACTTGCATTTCTGTGGTACACTGACATAAACTGGGTTTAAACTATGATTTCCAGCTTAATTCTGCCCTCGCTGTCGCAAATCTTATAACAATACTTTTCTCAAAAGCAGCTGATTCAAAGCAATGTCGCAATTTTCTAAATCATATGTCTATCATGGGAGTATCTCAATCATAAAATTTCACTGAAAATACATCATCACAGTCTGTGGTTGGGTCATAATGTCCTTAAGCCTCTGCTGAAATTGTACAGTTTAAACCCAGTTTAACAGTTTAACTCAGCTCTTATAAAGAGTAATGATGAGGGCAAGAAAAAAAAAAAGTCATATATTAAAAAGTCAGACTTTAATGAAAAAAGACCTGCATCTTCAGCTAAAGGAAAATGGCACGCTGTTAAGTGTTCATCAAGCCTTAAAACTCAAACTTCAGAAACCCTTCCTGAGCACTTTTATATCCTCAGCTATTAAGGCTTACACAATCTTCAAGTTAATAACTTTCTTCCGTTTCTTGGGTTTGTGTCTGAAGGTTAAGGCTAGCTCACATAATCCAGTCTGCTACTTCAGTGATTTCAGACATATATTACACAAAATCTGGGTAACCCTACTGTAGGTATATTGCAAATTTGATGGTATATATTTTAATAATTATATTAATTGTTCTACATAATGCCATTATACTCATGTTTCTATCTACCATTGTTTACTACATATTCAGGGAGGAACTTTATACTCACTAGAACAGTGCGATCTTGTCAGTTAAGCAGTTTAATCAATTTTCTGTTGGTCGATTCAATTAATTGAATTAATGGGTCAGTTTTCAAATAAAATTCGATTCATACTTTTTAAACTAAAAACATTTAAAAGAAATCCTTGAAATAATACAGTACTGTGCACAAGTTGTAGAAAGGTGTGAATAAATGTTATAAATGATTGATTGAATGATTTCAAAAATATATATTTGACAAAATGTAAATTGAGCGAACAGAAAAAAAATATCTAAATCAAATCAATATTTGGAGTGATTACCCCAAAGAAGCATCAATTCTTACACTTGCACACTTGAACAAAGTAAAGGATCAGAGTCAGATGTATGATTAACCAATTATACCAAACAGATGCTAATGATCACCAATTTCATATGAAGGTTGAAAAACAGTCATTACCTGAAACAGAAGCAGTTGTGTAGGACACCTACTTTCGCCACTGAGGTGGCAACATATCCACAGTTTCATGCCACAGGTCATACATACACCATGGCAAGACTGAGAACAGCAACAAGATACAAGGTTGTTCCCTTTCAGTCGATTCACATGGTACAACACATATCGATATTACACCCTCTTGTGTCTAGGCTGAAGGCACCACTATTCACGCCGTAAAGGCAGGCAAACCTGTGCTGACCTAGGCGCAGCCCCTCCTAAACATATAAGCCATCGTCAATACAGTTGACTGTCAGTTCTTATGCTTTTCACCTCACTGGGAACACCTTGTTCTGTGAGTTTAAGTTTAACTGGTTAACTCTGCATTTTTATGTTTTAGGACTTGCCTTAAAATCAGCTTAACTGTTCTTGTTGGTGTTAGCAAAAACAGCCTCAGTTCGTAAGTCGTCTACCCGTGGAGCGCTAATTTTGAGCGCATTGTCCGTGAGAGTACTATCGATATCTCAATTTGGTTAGCTTTTTAAAAAACATTTTTTAGCAAGTCCGTTATTTGTTCCTGTCCTCAGAGATGTGGCTTCTCTTTGCACGAGAAGGACGAAGCGTTCCCTGTCTGCTTGGAAATTCCCCACGCTAGGAGAGCGCTAGCTGAGCTTGAGTCATGTGCGCTCTGTCTTCAACTCCGACGTTCAAAGGCGGGTCATGTTTGTCTAGAGTGTACTGGGGAAAACCACGATCTCTCTGCATGAGCCCCTCCTCTACCGATTAGCAGTCCCGGCTTTGCCTGTTTCAGCTGACGACGACCTTATGGCAGAAGTCCCCGCTCTTACCTGGGCAGATGGAGTAAGTGGAGTATGTCTCCAGACTTTATCAGTGGGATGATGTTGCCATGGGGCAAACCGCTGTCTACCCGCATCACAGTGGCCGGTTATGAACAATATTTAAAATAAATAAAAAGCAAGGCTGATTAGGGAGCTTTGGCGGCTTATCCTGAATTCTATTATGTTGCTTTAGACGTATCCAGCAATATGTTTGGCAGAGCTTGGTTTGCTGATGCCTCAGAAGAGCCCATTATGTCTGCTGCTCAACAAAGTCAGGACCATGACAGACTACATTCTCCAGACGCATCCATGGCTCACAATCTCATTTACCAGAATGAACGGGTTTCTGCTGAAGGTTTGTTTAGTCAGTCACTTGACGTCATTCAGTTGAAGTTTGAGTTTAGATAAAAACAAGCCTAGGCGTTGGGTGACATCATTCCGTGACTAGAGGTAAAGCATAAGCTGCCTACAACAAAAACAATTACCACACTGCGGCCCCCTCCCAAGAGACTGCCACCATCAGCTAGCTCGAGCTCTTCACCGGTTAAACAGAAACCTCCCAGGCAATCCCCACGCCAGTTGGCCAGGAAGAAAGGCCCCCTACCTGGCCTCCTGAAAGAGTCAGCGGGCAGGAGGAAAAATCCATACACGTTCTAGCTCAGATTTTGAAGAGAGAAAAGCTTATTTCCTGAAACAGAAACAGCTGTGTAGGACTCTCACTTTGTGAGGGACAGCCATACTCTTGCACCGAGACAGACAGCGCTAGTTCTGTCACACATTTAGGTTCTGGGTTTCTCAGTATACATGCATTAAAGATCGCTGACTCAGAGTCAGCAGTTCTCATCCCTGGATCTGGCGATATGCTCCGTTACCCAAGTGAATCTGTCAGAGCACAGAATAGCCGCATTTCAGCACTGCCCCTCTCTGTTTAAATTGTTTCAATTCAACTTCATTTAGGAGTGTTTTTACAGTTAATGGGGATGATCACCGTAGTGCCTTTTGGGCTGGTAAACATGCGAGCATTTAAATGCTGGGTTAGCGATCACTGCCGGTGTGTGCCGCGCCACTTCAACAGGAGGCTGACGGTGACTCCATCATGCATGTCAGCTCTTCCGTCCTGGAGGGAACCCGGATCGTTACGTCAGGGCTTTCAGATAGGTGTCATTTCACAACGGTGGTGTCGAGGGATGCCCCTCTCAGCGGGTGGGGCGCTCGATGGCTCTTCATGAGAGGGGTGTGGTCACAAGAACAACGCAGGCTTCACATTAACTATCTGGAGCTGTTGGCGGTATTTCTGGCCCAGAGAGATTTTCGATTGATTCTGACAGGCCATCATGTTCTAATCTAAACAACAGTGATATAAACAGGCTCGCTTGCTCTCACTATAAACTCGTTCACTTCCCCTGTTGAGATTTGCATGCTTACTTGTTGAAAGATCCAATCTGAAAGCTAGGGGCTTTCCTCCGAATGTGGTTGAGGCAATTCAAAGGGACTGGGGCTTGTCGACTAGAGGTTTATATGTTTTCAACTGGCGAGCTTTTGAATGATGGTGGCAAGAACATAATGTTCTCCCCTTTCAGTTTTTCAATCCGTTTTTTAAGAGGAGCAGGTATCTGCAACCCACAGTTGGGTGTTAGTGTTCCTTCTTGGGATTTATTGTTAGTGCTTGAGGCCCTCTGTGGTCTACTGAGCCAAATGAGTCTGTGGATATAAAAATAATTTCATATAAGACAGGACAACTTTTTTTTTTATCATTGTCTAAACAAGTTCATGATCTTCACGCTTTGTCTACATCCATCTTGCACACGGTTTGCTACTAATGGTTTGAAGGTTACTCTCCAGTCGATTGTGGCTTATGTACCTAAGGTTGTCTCCACTGATAATAACTCTATGGACTTTGACCTTCATAGCTACTGCCCCTCTCCTTTTGCTTTTAAGAAGCAAGGAAAGTTGCATAACTTGTGCTCTGTATGTGCACTACGTGTTTACAAGGGTGTCCCGTTGCCTCAGGGTGTGAAGACACCTTCAACTAGGGCTATGGCAACATCATGGGCGTTGTTCAAAAGGATGTCTGTGGGCGTTATCAGTGCAGCAGCCAGTTGGTCTTCACCGCACACTTTTGGCCAGTTCTATCTTCTTAATATAATGCCCGCCTTGGTGGTTCATTCTGTCTTCTTAGTGATGTACTGAATAGCTATTAGGGTTCATGTTCATAACTTTGATAGATGCTCAGCGGGGCGCGAATATACTGTATGTCCAATAAGATATGAGGGAACGAATAGTTATGACTATAACCTCTGTTCCATAAGGGAGAGGAATGGAGTACAACGCATTGCTGCTTGGCAGAGAGTGGTTGTGGTGATGACGGCTTGTATGTATGGTGGGCTGGACGTCACCATAGGTTAGCCTGCCTTTACGGCGTGAATATAGGTGGCTTCATCACGACACGAGAGGACGTGATATTCCATAAGATATGCGTTGTATCTCTTTCCTCTACCTCAGTGAACAGAGGTTATAGTCATAACAAATAGATTAGATGCAGCCAAGAAAATGTACATAATGCAGCAGATAAAAGACATACCATGTTTAATACCCTTTGACATTGAAAGATGAACAGATGGAAACCAGTAGACCCAGGTACACTCAGCTACTGTCAAGAGAAGTATGGCCAGAAGTGGTCATCATTGGAGAATTTCGCCCCAAAAGGAGACATTTTGCAAAAAATTACAGCAGGTGCTCTGGACTGATGAGTCAAAATTTTAACAATTTAGCTGTAGCAGAAGGCAGGGTATTTGTCGAAGAGCTAGACAGCGGGACAATGCTGTCTGCAGGAAACAGTTTAGCATGGTGGAGGTTCCTGGCAAGTTTGGTGCTGGATTTCTGCAAACTGAGTTGGAGATTTGTTCAGGATTAATGGTGTCCTCAATGCTGAGAAATACAGGCACATACTTATCTGTCATGTAATACCATCATGGATGCGTCTGATTGGCCTCTAAATTATTCTGCTGGAGGTCAATGATCCAATCATACAGCCAATGTCATTAAGAACTATCTTCAGCACAGAGAGGAATAAAGAGTCTTGGAAATAATGATATGGCCCCCACAGTAACCTTATCTGAACATCATTCAGAGTCAGGCTGGGATTACATAAAGAGACAAAAAGATTTGAGATAGTATATATATCCACAGAATATCTGTGGTTAGTTCCCCAAGATGTTTGGAACAACCTGCTTGCCGAGTGTCTTCAAAAACTGTGTGCAAGTGTACTTTGTACTTAAAAGAACTGATGGCAATTCCAGTTTGGCAGGCAAAAGGTGGTCACACCAAATACTGCTCTGTTTTGGAATTTGCAACCTGAATCACGCCTTTAAACAGATTCATCTTCCGCACTACTACTTTTTTTTGCTTCACAGGGGCCGTTGTTACAGTATAGTTACTAAAGAACAGTCATGACACTTGGACACAAAATAAAAAATGATTTTCCCACGCGCTAGGTCACAATGTTATAGTAAACAGTGCATGGCACGGCTCATTTATTAAATAAAAAAGTATATAAATATTTACATTTTTATTGTTTCGCAAAACGCTCACAGTTACTCGCAATCAAAGGTTCCACTGTACTATTCGTTTTACACAGTGCAAAAAGTCTACCTCTGAGTCACACCTCTAACATGCACCCTGTATAACAGCTTCACACAACACTTGTGTCTCATTAAGTGCCTCTATTGTGTTTAACAACACATGCCTATAAGACAGACACCACAGACTCAGAGCTAAAGGTTAGATCAGAGGCTTTTATAGACATAGACGCTGACTTTCCACAAACAGTTTTGTACCTGAGCCTTCAATAACCATATGGACCCTACATTACCTTAATACTTCCATGAATACTACCCATAAACAACTTACTATTATACTGAACCGACAGCTTCCTAACACTCATTATGACTGCGGATCAACTCCTGCTATCTGATATTAACGAAATGAGGATGGGTTCACTGTTGTGTCCGGTTCCTTTCAAGGTTTCATCCTATGGTCATCTCAGGGAGTTTTTCTCTTGTTCAAGGACATATACGAACCATGGCATACGAACACTCTGCCTCACAAATTCTCGGCCTGAACTGGAATTTTGCAAGAAATTTACTTCGACATGCAAAGCATTTTCTGCCGAACCCGAGCCATAAAGAGCTCCAGCTTGTGCCTACGTTGTACCTACATCTGGCTTGCAGCACTGCATATGCACATAAGCTGCGAGTATTTCCGGTAGCAATTCAAAATTTGTTTGCATCGGTGTGTCATGTTTGCATCATTTTCAGGTATGAGTCAAGCTAAGAGAGCTTATATATTTTTTTTTTGAGAGGTTTTTTTTGCATTTTGTGCAATATTTAGTGAAGAACGACATGATTCATAATTTCAGCATCAACATCACAATGTGAGCATGCACAATAGTCATATTGCAAGAGGTATGATGGAAGGCAGTGTTTCCCACACAGAGTATACTGTACTTGTGTGTATATATATATATATATATTTATATACAGTATATGCTATAATGCTATAAAGCCATATGTTATATATATGGCAAAAAGTTAAAAATCTAAATAAGGCAAAAAGTTAAAAGTAATTTTTTAGGGGTTTTATTATATTTATTGTCTATGAAGATGCCTAAAATACCACCCAAATTATTCTAGAATAATACATTTTTATATTATTTTTTTTGGTGCAGTTTAAGACATCTGATGAACATTACTGTATTTCTACATATTGGAATACAGATCAGAGATAAAAATGTTGCCAAGTAGCAAGAAAAAAAGGGCGCCACATTCAGTTTTGTTTTTCAAAGGACCCGGTGCCAATAGGAATCATGAACTTAAGTTAAGTGAGGTCAATTCATTTACAATGTCTTTTGTAAATGTTTTAAATGTTTTTATTTGCAAACGTATGATTATAGTGTTGGAAATTGGTAATATTGGTAACGTCTGGGTGGCTGGAATGGATTATCTGCATTTACTTCCTGTGGGAAAATGCGTTTTGCAATACAAAATTTCGCCTTAAGAACTCGCCTCCGGAACAGATTAAATTCATATGTACAGTAGATAATAATCTAGATTTTATTTAAGGACATTTATTTTTTTAAAGGCTTTTATAAAATCACATGTATCATAAATATCTGCCCACAAAAAATTCTTTGAAACAAACATAACCAAAGAAAGTATTTTCTTTCTTTCTAAAGAAGAAGAGGTACAGTATATAATTATGTTATATCAAAGTTATTGCCTGGAGTTCGCTAGACCCTACTGAAACAGGGTTTTAATATCAGATTGCATTTTTTTAATTGACATTTTATGATTGTTATCAAGTGTTCACCAGGGATGTCTGATATTATGTCAATCATATACAGTAGTAGCTAAAAGAGTTTTACAATCATATACTATAGGGGTAAAAAAGCACACCATCACTCATTCCAACATTTTAGCTCAATGTGGTGAAAATACATTAAATACTCAAATGCGATAACAATTTTCACTGCCTTACTTTGCAAGTCCGGGCAGCCAACTGCAGCAAGAAAATTTTTTTTTTACCTGCTCCAAGGAACACCAAGATTATACTCAACTAAAGGATTATTAGGAACACCATACTAATACGGTGTTTGACCCACTTTCGCACTCAGAACTGCCTTAATTCTAGGGCATAAAGCTCCAGTTCTGGATGTTTTTCCCTTTTCACACCATTCTTTGAAAATCCCAGTAACTGAGCAGATTGTGAAATACTCAGACCGGCCCGTCTGGCACCAACAACCAAGCCACGCTCAAAATTGCTTAAACCACCTTTCTTTCCCATTCTGACATTCAGTTTGGAGTTCAGGAGATTGCCTTTATCAGGACCACACCCCTAAATGCATTGAAGCAACTGCGATTTGTGAAAGCAAATGTGATTGGTTGATTAGATAATTGCATTAATGAGAAATTGAACAGGTGTTCCTAATAATCCTTTAGGTGAGTGTATAACATCATGCAAATGAATAATCTCTTTGCTAGACACGCAACTCCCACATCCTACACGACTCCCTCTCCTCTGCTGTTACCTGAATCCGAACTTGTCCATGGCGATGGCAAAGTGGCGCGGCTGGTCGTAGCAATGGTAAAGGTTGCGGTCGTCCATGGGGATCAGGTCCACGTCGCTAAAGATGAAGCAGTCATACTCTGCGTCCTTTAGAGCCTCTGTATAGCCCACGTTTAGCAGCTTGGCCCGATTGAACGTGTCCTCGCCAAGCTGAAAGATAACACAAGACCATTTATGTGAGGTTGCTCATAGATCAGGGACTGGAAAGAGCTCATGGAAAAGGGTTAGTGTTTTACTCTAGCTGGTGGTTCATGTCCTGGAACTAGTCCAGAACTATTTTACTGCCTTGAATCAAACACAAAAAAATTAATTATTCAGCTTTTATTATCAAGCTCCAAGATAATTGCGCTTGGGATTGTGGCGGACAACAGACTAGCAAAAAAATGTATCTAGTAATGAATAAAACATGATGAACAGTACATCCCACAGTGTTTTATTCTTTTTAGATCACAGCAATCCACCAACGATTACAAAAGGTTACATTATTAACTACTTGTGTTATATTTATTCTTCTGGAACATCTCGGTCCTTATCACTTAAGTTATAACAGCTATAAACACTTATAAGCAGAATAAACAGTCATTCTTTCAGCGGTCTCCCTTTTTCTTTACGACAATATGACACAAAAAGGCTTATGTTACAGAGAAACTAGAAAGCGTAAACTCTCTGACAGTTACAGATTGCTGACACCAGAGACTCCTTCCATAACTGTTAAAAACATTCACTGTCAGAGTTGCTGTTATAGGAGATTTTCAACACAAAGCTCAAAAACATGAAGCCTACAGTACAGTAGTTAGGCATCTCAAGGCTTCTGTACACCAATAACTCTTTTCCCCATTTGCAGGGTGACATTTTAGATTTTAAATGAATTCTTCATATGAACCCTGTATATTACACAATGTGAAAACCCACTACACAAGTTATTAGATGCTGATGTCAAGAAAGAAACTGTAAACGCCTTAACGGATAAGGCATGCAGAAAAGATTGTTTTTTTTTCTTGCAATACTGTGTTTTCCCATACTTGTCAAGACCACTTAAATTTTAGGTCAACTCATTAGCTGTGTTTTAAATGCAAAGTTAATTTACACCAAACACTGCTGAACTCACTCACTCACTCACTCACTCACTCACTCATCATCGTCTATACAGTACCACTTTATCCTGTTTACGGGGTCACGGAGAGACTTAGGGAACAAATTTCTTTTTTTTGGATTGTGGGAGAAAACCAGAGTACAGTACCTGGAGCAACTACACCACACACACGGAAAACATGCAAACTCCATGCATGGGGATCGAACCCGGAACTTTGAGATGCAAGGCGACAGTGCTAACCAGTAACCATGGCGCCCACTCCTGAACTACTAATCCCGTAATGAGAAAAATCCAGGATAATCCTGTAATTCCTCAGATCTGACCCAGAGATCTTTCACTGAGAATTGAAGGTTTTGC
Source organism: Clarias fuscus (assembly GCA_030347435.1). Classification (NCBI taxonomy): domain Eukaryota; kingdom Metazoa; phylum Chordata; class Actinopteri; order Siluriformes; family Clariidae; genus Clarias; species Clarias fuscus. Next base: position 9,961,302 of record CM059205.1, on the reverse strand, counting down.
TTTCTGCAATGTTTAACTGATTATTTACTTAATTGTGCTTCAAGTACTGTAACACCAAGCATCTCCTTCCCAAAAGTTTTAATGCAAAGCTAGTTACAAAAAAAAAAAAATCTTAAAGTTGATATTTTGAAGCAAACTCAACACATAGGGATAACATTATCCATTGTTAGTATATTAATGTGCATAGTTACCTTTTAGCAAAATATCGCACATTAAGGTCCATTATGTGACTAGCCTTGACAATGCACATGTATGCAATGTGTGGAGTGAGAAAATATACAGTATAATATACATAAAATTAATAAAGTGTGGCAGGCTTGGGCATTTTGTGTTGATGGCAGAAAGTAAGAATTTTTTAGGAGCGAAATTTGTTATTTTAATCCACTGGCAAACAATCCTGCCATAAATGTGACTAAAGAAATTAAATGTAAGTGAGATATGTGATTAAACAAACTAAATTTACAAAACTTAAATGTACAGTAATTTAACAAACAACTTGTTAAAGTACACAAATATTTTTGATTTAACAAAATGTGATTAAACAAACTTAATGTGATTAAACTATTTAGTTAAACATAAACATAAATGCGAGGAAACAAAGTGATTTAACATGAAATGAAACATTTCAAACAAATAAAAAGTGATTACATAACAATGAATGCAACAATTAAACGGAATTAACCTGTGATTAAACACACAAATGATTAAACATAATTTATTTCAACAAACTAAATGTGATAAATAAACAGTGATTAAACAAACAAAAACAAATCACACAATGTGATTAAACAAAACACGATCAAAGAAATCTGAGTAAACAAACAAAATGCAATGAAAGTGTGATTACACAACTGAATGTGATTAAACAACGTGTGTTTAAATAGACAAATGTCCATGGCAACCCAAAATGTAATTAAACAATGTTTAACTGTACAAAATGCGACGATGGTGACTATGAACGCAGCAATATGATTTCTGCACAAAAATCTATTTTATGTTGAATAATATTTTATCTGGTGTATAACAATATTTATCAAAGATGTAATACACACAGTAATGACAAAATGCATACATAGTGTATGTTAGCCTTTCACAAATGTACGTATTTGTACCATCAATAAGAGCAGCAGGAGGTCTGATGATAAAGCAGCCTTACAGTCTTACAGTGAAAAATCATTATCATCAATACGTCCTTTTCAGGAGGCTGTTCCAAACGTCTTATATATAAAAGCTAACAAGAAAATGTGCTCAGAATATTATAAGATACAGCGCGCCAAGGGCATATCATACAGACTTCTCTTTAGTCCTGATTTTAATCCATAGTATCTCAGAGGCACAGAGACAAGAAAGTAACACTTCAATGTACACCTTTATCAGAGAGAGAGAATTAAACAGAGGAAGATAAAAAGACAGCAGATAAGGCTAAATGGGAAACTGTCATTTTCTGCAGCAGCTTTGCTCATTAACCATTACAGGACTTATTTCAGTGCGGAAATACGATGTGAGGTACAAGTCAGCTCTGGTGAATGAAGCAGTGCATCTTCTATAATCATGCAGGATGTGAGAAAAAACTCCCATTTATTAGACAGACACTACAATCATTTCACGGCGTTCTCTCGCAATCTGGATAAAGAAACAACATTATGAAGTCTGTGACTTATGTTTAATTTCAGGACCATAAAACTGCAAAACCAACCCAATAAAGACAGCCTTCTTTTCAAGCGCCTGCTCTAAACATGGACAATGGCACGTCTGGGAAGCATTCAAACCGGATGCTCTCATTGAACCAAATTGCAAATTGGAAAAAAAAAAAAAAAAAAAATGCAATCTCGGTGCATTAATTAGATCCAGTGGTGGCTCCCTAATCTGCATTTCTGTGTTAGAGGAGAAGAAGGAAAGGAAGTCTTTTTCATACCTGCCCCAGACTTCATTCTTCTTCTACTGTCGAAATAATTAAAGCCAACTGGCTAAGGATGAAGGCTTTTTCATCTCACGGAAAAAAAAAAGAAACGTTATGATAGGGAGAAAAGCTAGCGCTCTATGCAAAAGGGCAAACGCAACCCAATGTGGTACAGGTTCAGGACTACACAGTGGAAACCCAGGCTTCACTTTTGGCTCATCGCAGCAAAATCACTCTCGCAATCCTTGGCCTCTGAGAGGCAATTAACCCTATTAGGTTTTAGCTGATCATCAGAGACCTGGCTGCTTGAGACGGACTTCTCCCTCTGGTTCACTCACACAGAGATAGTCAGGGGAGTCTGGCCTACCTGCACCCGTTGCTATGGAGACTGATTAGGTCAGGTCCCAGACTGAGTGATTACACACAGGGCTGTCTTCCATCAAGTGAACGAAAGAGTGTGTGTGTGTGTGTGTGTGTGTGTGTGTGTGTGTGTGAGAGTGTGTGAGTGCACGTGTATGTGTGTATCTGCTTTATCACTTCCCAGCAGGCTGACCTTATCACCCAGTAGCGCTATTGATGCCAGCCTTGAAGATGGGGCCAAGACAAACAAAGTAGACTTAAAAATCAGTAATGTGTAGATGGGAAAAAAACAAAACAGAAATACAAGCACATACTGTAGAGGTGATTAAGCGTTGAAAAGCTTTGGGAAAAAGAAAAAGATGAGCAAACCAAAGAAGCAGAAAATCATACGGTTGTGGATGATGTATTACGGGACTTAAATGAGGACACCGTATGTGGCGCAGCCGTGATAAAACCCAAAGCGCACTACGGCTACTGTGTGGGAGGTTTTACCTGGTTTGTCTTGTTAATGAGCCCCGCTACAGTATTGCATGCGGAGTAGCGTCCTAGTTTCGCACTCGTTACTGTATTAAGGTTCAATCACAAAGAAGGGGAGAATACTCAGAGGAAATAAGAGTGCTCGGTTAATGAAAGCCCAAACCGGGTACAAGACAGAAAAAATATACTGTATAATGCATGGAGCTTCTGTCGTTTCCTCACTGGTATATCGTATCGAAAAGAGTATCCTGAAACTAGTAAACCCTACTGGTAAAGCTGGTCACTATAAATAAAAAAAAATAAAAAAAAGAAAATAAAAAAAGCCAGATCTAACTAAGATGGCTGAGTCATTATGGCCAGCACAAGCTGGGTTTTTTTTTTTTTTTTCAGCAGGGCGGCTATCAAGTCACTGCATGTGGCGCTATTATTGGAAGCTTTTGTTCGACTTTCTTTGATTCCAAAAAGAACGTAGGAGAGAAACGTCTTGTTATCAGCTTCTACCTTATGGTCACTGAGATATTAAAAAGCAGCACACACGAGTTTTAATGGTCCATCTGTGGGTGTGTGGGATATTCACAGTGGACGTATGAGACATCGCTGGCAGAGAGCCAGGCAAACTGATTTACAGTAATGAAAGGCAGCCATCTGAGTATAGAGAAAGCTATCATGAATAAACATCCGGGGACTCGGAATAATATTTCACTCAGAGGCCTGACAACATTTAAGTTTAAAAAAAAAAAAAGAAAGCATTGACAAAACAAGCTATAGAGGAGCTCAGGTGTTATCAGGGTTACGGGGGCTTCTTGACTCTGATACAGCTATAGTGGGATTTATGTAAATACCAAAGAAATAGTATCCCAATTTGATCCAGGGGTATTGATGCTTAAAAGCTGACAATTATTTAAATATGCATTTTTGAATTACATGTACAGTTCAGTAGGTCAAGACACAAGTTTGGATTCATTTTCTACGTGCTAAACCAATAATGGAGATTTCAGAATGATAAATTAACTCCTATGTCAATAAGTAATTACGTAATACCATAAGTCAGTTATTAAAGGTCTCAAAGACCAGCTGTTCTGAAATAGTTCTTGTAAGAACAGCATTATAAGCATCATAAGTGCATTTGCAAAAAACCCATCAAGCACCATGATGAAGCTGGCTCTCAAGGAAAGCAAGACCAAAACTTGCCTCTGCTGAAGGAGAAGTTCATTTAGAGTTACCAGCCTCAGAAAACACCAAGTAAGAACCAGCACCTCAGATTAGTGATGGGTGGTTCATGAATGATTCATTCATTTTGAACGGGTCTTTAATGTGAGTCAGAAGAACGAGTAGTTCATTTTCTATTGGGCGCGTATGCGCAAATCATTGCAAAGCCTCCATAGGTTACGTACAGGAAACAGAAATGAGTGGTTCTCAATGACTCTTCTAGTTCGAGTCGTTCATTCTTTTGTCACGTGACTCCCATAGACGACTCAGACTAGCAGATCATTCTGTTTATAATAATGTGTTCCTAGCTGCATGGTAATATTTTCATTATTGGAACTATGTTTAATGTCTGTTTAATGAAAATGTAACATTTTATTTTATTTCTGATCAAAAGAACTAAATGACTCAAAAAAAGATTCGTTCATATTGATGAACGAGATTCAAAGAACCGAGTCACTAAAATGAACCAAACTTCCCATCACTACCTCAGATTAGAGCCGTTATGAAGGCTTTACACAGGATACGTAGCAGACACATCAGAACAGACACAACATAGCTACTCAAAGAAAATTATTACATATTCTTGTAGGGGAAAAAAAAAAATCAGCAAAGACCATGAAATTAGAAGGTGTGTCCAAACCTTTTCAATCCAATAAGGAAACAGAACTGATGTGTCTAGTTATATACAAAACTAACTTTTGTACAATAAACACTGAATTTTTAAAAATCTGTCTAAAGCTAGTCAAATAAAATAAAAAAACTTCTATTTTTGAAATTTAAATGTCAAAAATGTGTATGTTCAGTTCTATTTTTTTTTTTCATCTCAAATATAATCAATCTTTTAATGAATATAATCACTATAATGATATTATTGATTATATTATAGATTATTATTGATTGTATTATAGGTTATTGATTATATCGATGAAAATAATATTAATTATATTACTAAAAAAACATGCACAATTAAATACACAACTAAAATGCAATGTGATTAGTATATACTGTATAACTGTAATAAATAATTTACAGTCACACTCAGTTATCTTTTGTCAGCTTTACAGCCCTGTACAGAAGGCTCCCTTATATTTAAAGGCTTATCTGAAAAAGTGCTCACTACACAACAAAAGAACAAAATAAACTCTCTCGCCGCTCCTGGCACATGCTGAATAAACATGTATGATGGTGCACTGAGAATTGCCAGAGGTCAGAGTTACTTGGCAGGAAGCTTGATTTTGATGGCATCCATCATGCAACCAGTCACCGCTGTCAATCAAGCTTAGTGACGGACACCTCGGCGTTCACGGCCTGCCCTGCTGTATATATCACACTCTGTATCCTAAGCAAAACAGACAGATCGTACTGCTCCTGCTCTCCACAAGCATGTGAAGGCTGTCAATTCACATCCTTTTCATCCCAGACACAGAACCCCCAAAATGCCTGCAAGAGTTCTACCAGTGGCTCTACTCGCTTCTTTAGACTTGAGATACTTCAGTACTTTTCCATTTGCTGTAGTGTTACAATTTGGTATTTTACAGTTTGATTTATACAATTTGTCTAACATTTATAGGGGGCTTTTATTTTAAGTTAAGTCAGCCTTTATTGGTCACACATACATTACTGCACAGTGAAATTCTTTATTCTTCGCATATCCCAGCTTCTTAGGCCGGGGTCAGGGCGCAGGGTCAGCCATTTTTACGGCGCCCCTGGAGCAGACAGGGTTAAGGGCCTTGCTCAAGAACCCAACAGCAGCAACCTGGCGGAGCTGGGGCTCGAACCGCTGATCTTCCGATCCGTAACTCCGAGCCTTAACACACTGAGCCACCACTGCCCCAACTGTCACACACATGGCAATAGATAAACAATAAACCTTTGGTAGCAATTAAAATTGAAAATCACCTTTAGTTGATGGCCTATCTTTTATATTTGTACTTTTTCTTACTGTATCTTATAGACTTCACTCTATAACTCACTCACTCACTCACTCATCATCTATACTGCTTTATCCTGTATGCAGGATCGCAGGGGGCCTTGGAGCCTATGCCAGGAGACTCAGGGCACAAGGCAGGGTACACCCTGAACGGGGTGCCAATCCATCATAGGGCACACATGGATACACACACATACAGTACACTCACACACTATAGGCAATATGGCAATGCCATTTAGCCTAATCCGCACGTCTTTAAACTGTGAGAGGAAACTGGAGTACCCGAAGGAAACCCACTGAGCACGGGGAGAACATGCAACCTGTATGCACACAGCCCCGAGGTGGGAATCGAACTCGGACCCTGGAGGTGCATGGAGACCAAGGTGCAAGCAGCTAACCACAAAGCCATTGTACCACCCACGTCTAACTCTATATATTTTTATAATACTTCTAATCCATTTTTTTTTTGCCATTATTTACACACCATAATCTATAATGACAAAACAGAATTGAGGTTTTCGCAATCTCAGACCCTTGGCTAAAAGCGTTACAGATTGAGCTCAGGTGCATCCTGTCTGTGTTGATTATCTTAAGATGTCTCTAGAGCTTGATGGGAATCTACCTGTGGCAAATTTAACTGACTGGGCATGATTTAGGGAGGCACACAGCTGTGTGTATATGCCCTCAGAGCTCTCGGTGCATCTCGGCCCAAAAACAAAGCCATGAAGTTAGTCGAAAGCAAGTCTTCACAGACATTTACGATCAAATTGTGCCAAGAAATAGTTCTGAGCAAGGGTATAAAACCAATCTTTGAATGCTCCCAGGGGTACAGTGGGCTCAAACAGTTTGAAATGGGACTACGAGGACACCGCCTAGAGCTGGGTGACTGGCCAAACTCCATAACCAGACTAGAAGGAACTTTGTCAAAGAGGTGCCCAAGACCCCAATGATCAGTCTAACTCTGCTTTTTCTGCAGAAATAGGATGAACTACTGTACCTGAAGGATGCCATTCCATAAATACTCCACTCAGACTTTAATAGTTTAGCTTAGACGGAAGCCACTCCTAAATAAAAAGCATATGGCAAGCACTTAAATGACTCTGAAAACATTAGGGAGAAGATTATCTGGTCTGATTAAACAAACATTAAACATCTTCGGACTGCATTATGAAGTTCAAGAGCTCTCATCTCATTAACTAGTTTATACCATCCCTACGGTGAACTTTTTAAATAGATCTCAGGAACTAATTTAATCAATTTCACATCTATGACACTAACAGATGCCGGACAGACTGCCTAGACGGCTATGGACAGCAAGCGCTTGTATAGTTTAAGGACTGAAATTGCCACAAACAATTCCGTCTCCAAGTCTCCATTAGTGAACAGTGGGTAACCTTAACAAAGTGGACTTTATATTAACTACAACATATTTCCTATTGCACAACTGCACTGAACACAGTTATAGAAGAGATTCATTTACAGGCTCTTACTCGCACGGTTCTATAAATTTATCCTACCTGTGAATCCGTCCTACATACAGTACGCTCAGTGCACATGCACAAACAAAAGTTTCCGCAACGCGCATAAATCCATGCTGCTACTAGTGGGATCTTGCGGTTAGTGTACAACCTTGCGGTGAGTATAGAATGCTTTTTTTTTTTTTTTTTTTTTTTTCATTACTGTATATGTTAACTTTAATTGTACATATAATCCAAACCATCCGATCCGCACAAAACTGGGGTGTGGCAATCAACAGCTGGGCTCGAACCCGGATCCTCAGATCCCCAAATCAACAATCTAGAGTCTTAGCCTTATGTGCATTCCATATCACATTTCTTATCGTATCTAAGCGCATGATACAGAGCAAGATATCGACAAAGCACAGGGGGAAGCTGTCAGTCAAACCCCATGTGAATTAATTCAATGATCTCCTAAAGATAAACCTATCATGTGTTAATGGGCAACATCTGTTTTATTGCATCAAATGCTCAATTTCAAGAACTCCCATCTGAACACACCGCTGACTTTTTTAATAAGCCACGACGACCGTCATGTTCAGCGTGAGGATGCACAACAGATTTTTCTTTGTGTAAAACAGCACTTTTAAACAGTTCAAACGGCTGCACAGGGAAAAGCAATTTCAGGCTGTGTTGCTTGTCACTTATAATCTTTATGTTATACATTCAATTTGAAAGAGCTTATTAACATTCCAGAAATGCAAAAAAAAAAATTGGTACAAGTCGGCCTTGTTTCAGGCCCGGCACTTCTTATAACATCCTGATTCGTCTAAGTAGTCAACAGCAAGCTACTGTCGTTTCCCTCTTTACAGATATAAAACATTCATAATATGTTTCAACAGTGTACATTTAGATTTGTAGAAGAAAAAAAAAACTACGTAAGAACGTATTAGCATAAGCATTTCGAGAGGTCTATAAAGTTTATGCGTTATGAATTATGCACTATGAGTGCTTTAAACATGGTACCGATCGTACCCAAACCGTAGCTTCAGATGGAGCAGTGTGCATTAAGCAGGCTTGGAAGTGAAGGGTGATCGCTGGGAAAAATGTGGAAGGAATGCTAATGCGTAGCAATAAAGTGGCTGACCTGCTTTCGTTCTAAACGGTGCAGGTAAAGGCAGCGTCACAGGATGAGCGAAGGCAATGTCTCATCAGTGCCTGATTAACCCACACTCAGCCATCAGCCGGCGGGGATTCCAGATAAGAACCTCACTGCATAATGAGAGCCCATAAATCAGCCTTTCAGCATTGATGCTCCAGGTAGAATGCTGAAGGAGATAGGAGCAAGATATATTAGCATGTGAAAGCTCAGATTTCTCTGCTGTCTAACAGGTTCAATGGACATTGTTGAAGTAGCAGGTGTCGTTCAGCAATCAGGAAGGAAATGTCATCGTGGAAGACGGCGTGCTTCAGGGTACTTTCTTTGATGCAACTGTCTGCTCTGGAGTGTGAGTCCTTTTTTTTTCTTCTTCTTAACTCTCTAAATCCTCCATATTAACAAAACACTCGAGGTTAATTACAGCTCTGAATGTGCATTTTGTTCCTCTATTCCTCAGAAGGCCTGGTTGTTACACAAGCCTCATAAAAAATACAAGCCGTCCCAGATAAGTCGCAGAGTTACAACAATCAACACAGTGTTGATAAAGTGACCTCAGGCCAAAGATAGTCTACTTCCACTTTTAATTCGCTCCTTTGAGATCCAGGCAAGCCTGGCATGGCCGACAATACACAGGACCTCTTTCATAGGCATTGCTACCAGGTGGCGAGGACAGTAAATAGAAGAAATGGCTTGCAGACTCCACTGATGTCTTTGCCTGCAGGTTCTGCTTGATCTCTTTCAGGACACGTCACCTTCTGACCTCGACTCAACAGGAACAAGCACTGATCAGATCAGTCTACGGCTATGTTTACAGCCGGTATAGAAACATGCCCTGATCTACACACATCTCATGACTCGCCTCCTGAGGCAGGTGGGAGTGTTACAAGAAAAAAAAAAAGAAAGAGAGAAAGCGAAAAAAGAAAAAAAAAGAAAGAAAATGATTACATTGCACATGATGCATATACTGTACAGTACATTCGGGATATGTTCCAATATCAGGGGTAAAGAACATGCACAATACTGTATAAGGGCCTACTCTGGCCCAAACGTGCACAGTAAAAAAAAAAATTAAAAAAAAGTGACTACCAAAATGAATGCACTATATAAAATAAATAAACTTGTCTTTCCCTACTGTACTGTAAGTCCTACAGTTTTTCCGCCCGTACTTTAATAATTCCCGCTACACTGGCGTATGAGATCTATTCTCTACATGTCTTTGTGGCATGACTCCAGGCATTCAGTTTTTCATAACATGTTATCAGTCATCTTATAGACCTCCATCATAAATCTATACCGTCTATTACACTCCAATGAACAAGCTGCCGTCTGCTCTAGGGGCTGAAATTCACAATTCACTGAAAAACATATATTACATGTTCGTTTTTTTATGAGCAGTACGAGCAATTCTATGATTGTGCTGCAAGTTTGTTACCATCTTATAATTGCTTCGGGAAAATTGGCACCCGTACCAATACGGCACACTAGGAATTGAAATGAAAAGTCATCGAGATAAACAGACAGAGGGAGAAAGACATACATACTGTAGGTGGTGCATTTACTCAGCATGACCTTTCCGTTTGTAGATACATCGCGATAATGCTAAACACTGGTTATTCCTGCTGACATAATTCATTACATCCGACAAATTAAAATGAGAGCATGGAGTGAGATCTACAAAGTCTCAGGTTTTAAACGAACTGAAAATAAAAAAAATAAATAAACGTACTGTACAAATAGACATACTGTATGAGTGAGTATACTGGATGTGCACTACTGTGTGTGTTTTTATTTATTTATTTTTTTAATGAATTTCGGACGAGCTCCATGGGATCCCAGAGTTCAAATTCTGCACATTGCTCCAAACCAGTCGTTTAACACATGAACAATCAATAATCATTCATAATTAAATAAATAAACAGATGCACATCAGTTTTTTTTTTATTTTATTCAAACAGTTTTAGTGGCCTCGTGCCTCCAGGATTAAAGGTTCAATTCCCGCCCCAGATGTGTGTGAGTCGAGTTCTCACTGTGCTAGGGTGTTGGGTAAAAAAAACAACAAAAAAAAACAAAAAAACATGCAGTGTATGCAATACGAGTGTGTGCCTGTGTGTCTTGTGGTGAATTAACACCTCATCCAGGGTGTACCCCGCCCCATGCCCCGAGTTCCCATGGATAGGCAACAGGCCTTCCGTGACCCTGTGCAGGATAAGCATTCTAGACAATGAGTGACTTAGCTCTAGGGGCACAATTCCATACACTGCTTTATTAGTGGTGGCCCGTCACAGCATCAACACTGACCTTCACGTATTAATTTTTCTATACATTTAAGGTATTATTTAAATAGGGTAACATCTTATTTAATTGTACGAGAGCACTGATTCGCTCAGCCCCTCCCTCACCCACACACAGGGACCTCTTTGTGAATAGCCCCGCCACGTAAACATTTTTCAACATATAACATTTCAAAGAGTGCGATCAGTTTTGGGACAGAGCCCTGGATCGTCCATAATTTCCAATATTTTTTTTTTGTTTTCTCTGTACAGCTGCTTTGCGACAATGACCATTGTTAAAAGCACTGTATAAATAAAACTAAACTGGAGTTGATTATTGGCAGACAGACTCAGATCTGGTGGTCATGAAAGGAATCCCAGATTCCCAGCTATTCAAATAAGTTGTTAGGACACGTTAGATTACAGTTGGGAAGTGGATCTTACTGCTACATGAAACACAAACCTTATTGATGAGTACATTTTTAATTAAATTATTAACACCAATTAATCGATTAATGATTATTTGATAAACATCTCTAAAGGGAGAAAGACAACAAACAACATTGTACTAAAGGTTAGATATCAAGCCTGTGAATTTACCTCATTATCATGAAAATGCAGTACGAAGCTGTTCAGGCCATACATTTTGTATGCCGTTATACCAACATAATGCATGCCTGGGGTGTGATGCAGCACAACATGCAAATGGAGTGCCACTAACCCAGAACACACACCAGTCTGGAGTGGACACTTTGGCAGCAATTACAATCTCTCTCTATTGCTCTCTCTTGCTCTCCACTCCAAAATACTGCCTATTACTTCACTGAGACACCACAAAATTTGAACTCCTGAAGATCCTAAAGACGTTCAGTGCTAAGAAAGTCGCTAAAAAAGGAAGAAAAAAAAATCACCACATCAAAGATTATACATTATATTTTGCCCTGTCCAGTTGAATGTGCTGTTACTATAGAAAGAATGGGATATTAGACTGAGTGCACTAATATTAATCCATCATTCATGTTACAGTACAGCCAGAGCTACTTTCCTAGCTGTGCTGTTATGCAAAAATAAGGCACACCTTCAGACCCATAAGGTTCACACATTCAACACCCTGTGGTAGCCTTTATTCATATAAAGTTCCAGGATCATAGATGCTGATTTCAAAAGTTATGGCCGTAGCTCCTGAGTTTGCCGTTAATTTCGCTTTATTATTGGTTATGCCAGCTGAAATACTCTCACTGGGCACTTCATTAGGTACATCTTGCTAGCACTGGGTTTGCCTTCAGAACTCCATTAATTCTTCATGGCATAGATTTAACAATGTGCTAGAAACATTCCTTAGAGATTTTGCTCCATATTGACATGACGGCTGCACATCCATGATGTGAATCTCCCGGTCCTACCACATCCCCAAAGGTGCTCTTTAGGATTGAGATCTGGTGGCTCTAGATGCCATTTGAGTACAGTGAACGTAATGTCATGTTCAAGTAACCATTTTTGAGATGATTTTAGTTTAGTGATGCTAGTTATTCTGTCAGAAAGAGACACACTCAAGGGGCCTGTGAGATTTAAACAAGGGCCCAAAGTGTTTCAAGAAGATACCATTAACCACCACCACCACCACCACCACCAGCCTGTTGATACAAGGCAAGATGGATTCATGCTTTTATGCTGTTTATGCCAAGAGCCCAGAGAACTGCTGCTCACTGAATATTTTCTCTTTTTCAGACCATTCCCTGTAAACCCCAGCGATGGCTGCGAGTGGAAATCCCAGTAGATCTCAGCAGTTTCGGAAATACTCAAACCAGGACGTCTGGCACCAACAACCAAACTGGTAACTCCAGCAGATCATTGCGGCCATGTCTACATGCATTGAAGTTGCTGCCATGTGGCCGGCTGATTAGATACTTGAGTTCAAAACCAAAATAAAATGGCTGGGAAGTATATGATACTTAAAAAAAAAAAAAAAAAAACTTAATAAAAGTTAATAAAAACATCAGACCCTGTTTAATGTGTTCAAGGTGATTTGATGATTATTTCTTGATTTTAAAACAAAAGCTTGGACAGTTAAACATATGCGAACTAGCAGTAAAACGATCGCCAACCCATTTTACGTGCAACTGTTAAATAGCAGTGATTTATGAAGCAAGCCAGCCATTAGGTAAGTAAAGTGGAATAACCGCATGTTCTCCCCAAGCGTTCCTCTGACAGGCTGCTGTGCCGTGTTTATGGGGCAAGGAAGAATAAAGGATTTGGTTGATGCAAATGAGCCCTTGGTCCCGCAGTGCAGTGCTGGAACGTGATCAAGCAACTCGTTAGCTCCCAAACATCTGTCCGTGTGCTACACAAGTCAACAACTCCAAAATGCATGGAACAGTGTGATTAATGATTCGGAGTGGCACTCCTGAAGCATGCGACACGTTGGTATTCTCGCTGGTCATCTGGTTCATGCTGTAATGAAAGATTGAAGTCTGTTCAGAGCCTGGCACTATGCAAATCACACAGCTTGTAAAAAACCAGCCTATGAAGGAAACCGCCAGGACAAGAGACAGAATGCTAATGCAATGAGATGCTAATGCAAATGGACACCGCTGACCAATAAGGGCAGTGTTAATAAATATGTTAATGTGGTGACTATTTAAAGCTTTCAGTGGAAAGTTTCAGTGGCATGGAATGAGACCCTTCTGTGAAGTCAGATATGTCACATTCTGTGTGAAGTTTTGATTATCCGGATTCCTTACATATTGGATGCATTTCTATTTGAGCACCTATTGAAATGTTAAATGAAGTAGAAACCAATTGCTTCAGTACAGGTAGTTGGGGTGCCATTATTAATTTTCTGACGTGGTTCATTTCATATCGAGCTGGAATGGCTGCTACTTTGGGTGCTTACAGATGTGTTCATATATGAGGCGAGGCGTTTGAGCCAAACTGGGACATAGTTATAGTTATATCAGCAGAATAACAGGACATAGTTGAGACTACCTTAAAAACTACCTTAATTTATTCAATCCTCTGCTACACTAACACACTTTTCCCAGCGTTTCACTAGTGTTTGGATACCATAATGGTAAATAATTTTCTCAGTACACCACAGCCATGAACGAAACGTCTGAAATGCCGGCCTCCCAGGAACTCCTTTAATAGCCCAAAAACATGTGAAGACGGCTTAGAGCGGGGTCAGTACTGTACGAGGGATGAGGTAATAATTCCCAGCCGAGATCCTGAAATGTGCAAGCGTTATTTGTGAATGATTGTGTGTACAGTTCCCACAGACAGATGCGTCTCTGCTGCAAGTTGGCAACAAAAGCTCTGCTGATTTTCAAGGATCGCTCGTCATTCATGGACTTACTGCGGCTGAGAATCCCATTACCATACTGTGCTAGAAGTCTTCTGTAAATGTCAATCGTTTTATGCATTCATTCACTCCTCGTATTAAAATGTATGCACAGTTTACACTTTATATAATGTGTTACAGATTCATTTAAAATAGATTACATTGACAAATATAAAAACTCTTTCTTTATGGATTTGTGTAAATTATCTTTTTATTAAAAAAAAAAAAAAAGAAAACTGGCATGTTTGACAACAATTACAGTTTTAGGCTTCTTTGTTTAGTCTCTTAAGTGCTGCACATCTGGATTTTAGGAATTTCTTCCATTACATCTGGAAGATCATCTTAGTGTCAGCCAGACCGTACTGCTTTAAACTGTCAGGTCGCTCTGCATAATCTGGGCTTTGGTTGGGTCACCTATGGACATTTAACACCTTTCCTCAAAGTCATATCGATGCATCCAGTTCTAACTCGATGATACGATTCAGGTCATTCTCATGCTGAAAAGGCGAACCTAATTCGTCTGAGGTTGTGTGCACTCTGGAGAAGGCCCTGTTTAATTTGTCTGCCTTTATCTTATCCTCATTTCTGGCCAGGTTCCCCGACACTGCTGCTCATAATAACCTGCTCACCAACATTCTTTATTATAGGGCTGTATTAGTTTGCACCAGATGTAGAGTCAGCTTAAAAAGACCACAGAAACTTTCCCTCAGTCTCTCAGGAGCTGATCTGATTCATCCTTCCACCCTATTATAAAAACACGATTAATAAAGTATTTCTAAGAGAGTTGTACTTTATGCAGATTCTCCTATCTCTGTGATGAAGTTTTTTTTTTTTTTTTAGAGTAGGGTTACAGTATCTAATACAAAAGTTACATTATTCAAAAGAAGGTATGTGGCTTTATAAATCATTATTATTATTATTTTCTTTTTACTTTTATGATTAGAAAAAATTCTATGTTGTAATTATGTTGCAAATCAAAGTCATTGAAGTTACCTATGGTTCCTTGCCATTTGCGAGTGTTCCGCAAGAAGAGCAAGGATTTTTAATAAATGTTAACTTAAAAAACGAGCATGTCCATGTCTTGGATTACGAGTGGCGAGTATAATGAAACTCTGCTCTGTCGCAATTCTTGTTAAAAGTAAAGTGCTGGTTCATTTGTTATTTTTGTTTTTACTTTACAGCAGTGATTCCGTTAGTATGCACTCACGCGAGTGTCATTAGCGATGTTCCTTCCTAATTTTTTCGATGAAACAGTCTTCCCGTTAATGTGTGTGTGTGTGTGTGTGTGTGTGTGTGTGTGTGTGTGTGTGTGTGTGTGTGTGTGTGTTGTTAATTTGTTTTAGTTTTACGTTATATGTCGTATTAATTATTTTTTTGGGCTGTGGAACAAATAATTTGAGGTTTCATTATTTCTTATGGGAAAATTCGATTTGGTTTTCGAGTGTTTTGGAATACGAGCCCACTTCCAGAACGAATTATGCTCATAATCCAAAGTTCTACTGTATATAAAAAAATATTTAAAACAAGCATATAAAGATAATGGCACAATTACTTATACATAAAAATGTGCAACAATAAAAAAAAAAAGGTTATTTTTCCCACAAAAATATTTTTTATTTTCTTCTACATTTTCTTTTAAAAGTACTGATACTGGCACTTCAAAATCTTTTAATTGTGATTCTTTATAAAGTGACTTCATAATTCAATCATTTGTGCATAGAGTGAAGGGTACTTCAGGAACCCAATGTATACTGCCTGGCCAAATAAGTCATGTTTTAGTCAATTTTTTTGAGCTACATCAAGCAAAAAGAAAAACAATTAAGGAGAATGCTAAATGTATGGAAATTTGGTGTTGAACATTTTTGTAAACCTTGAAGAATAGTTATAAATCATCTACAACTACAGTATGTGGTCAGAAAGAAATGTGTCAATGAGCATGGCAAAGCAAAGGTTATGCTGTCTAGTGCAATCCCAAAAGTCCTAAGAAAAAATTTTATGCTGGATAAAGGTGTCAGAACAAATAGTTCATTGCAAACCATTCCCATGCTGAACCCTGTTCACTGCTAAAATTGTCTATAAACAAGACCCCTGTGTGGCCCCACAAGGTACAGTATAGTACAGCTGCTAAATCTTGGTGGCAGATACCACCGCACACCTTCAGATGTCTTATGAAGTCCAACTTGCTCGATGGGTTAGAGCTGTTTTGCCAGCACAAAAGTGGCTTTAATAGTATGGCTGATCAGTGTACAAGCCAGTATCGGCATTTTATTGGTCAGCTTCCTCAATGCTGTTATTACTTTTAAACCTTCTGGAGACCTTTTGTGTTGAATTTAACTAGGGGTACGATATAATTGGACTGCCACAGTAAATGACCTCAATTTCTCACTGCTTTAAAGGTCAAGCGTAAAGACCAATATCTCTATGGTTATATAGAGAAGCTCAGTGAGGGCAAAAGTACAGGAGAAAAAAAAAAATCAATTACACATTTACATTTGGTTAGAAAATGATCCTTAGACGGTGTAGGGCGGCATTTCAATGGTTGTAAGCTAAGGCTCGATTTAAAGCTCAGTTAAAGATTTTTTGACATTTGGCTTACAAACTGATTGTATTAACATTTTGTTATTTGGCTTTCCTTTTAGCCAAGGCAATTTAGAAGTGAGGCAAATTCCAATCAAAATACTAATTTCACCATGTGAGAGCTAAAGGCCTTACTCAAACATGTGGCATCCATCTGTTCTGCCATGTGACCTCAACCTGCTGCTTACTGGCACCTTAATGTGTAAAGTTATTGGGTGTTATTGTCCTTAACACTACATTAAAATCTCAGTGCAAATGTATCCATGGAACGTCTCCAGAAGTCATCATCATTTCCCAAAAATGCAAGTCACTACTGCAGTCAAAATATTCACAGCTGAGACCAACTGAGACATCAAGAACATTGTCCTGTCTATACAGCTTCATCCTGTATGCACGGTCACGGGGAACCTGGAGCCTATCCCAGGAGACTTACGGAACAAGGCAGGGTGTACCCTAGGCAGGGTGCCAGTCCATTGCAGGGCGCGCACACACACACACACGCACACACTACAGTTCATTTGGAAACGCCAATGAGTCTAACCTACATGTCTTTGGACTGTTGGAGGAAACCGGAGTCTCTGGAGAAAACCCACCAAGCACGGGTAGAGCATGCAAACTCCATGATCACAGGCCCGATGTGGGAATCGAATCTGTACCCTGGAGGTGTTGAGCGACAGTTACTAAGCCACCGTGCTGCCATACACATTAAGAATATAAGAAATTTTAAAAAGCCTTTAATTTTTTTTTAAACGGTTCCCACTCATTTTTGCTAATATGATTAAACCTGTGCGTGCATTTAAAAGACTGACAGTTAAGCATTGATGAAACACTCAACTTTAATTACTAATCCCATTAGTCTTAAAAACAGGAAATTACGCCAGTGGTTTGATAACCAGATGGTACGTCTCCTACCCCTTAAGCCGTTCTGCTCTGAATGTGACTAAAATCATTACACCTCGGTTTTATTCAGTTATCGTCCTCTTGAACTGAACACATTTACAGTCAGAGTGTCAACATTCACCTGCTTTAACTATAGACATACAGTACAACTAGAGACCAAAGCTCTTATTTTAATGCACTACATTTTAATTGCTTTCCATTGCTTCCTCAGTGCCAGTTTATGACTTCCTGATTGGATATTACCAGTTATGATTCAACTCGGCAGTGAACCAACCAGTTCATCTCAGTGTATACATGAGACACATGACTCAGACATCAGAATCAAAGACAAGGAAATCAAACCACGACCCTGGAGGTGCAGGGCGACAGTGCTAACCACTAATAAACTGTGGCACCTACAGGCAGTTAGGTGGTAAAAATAATTAAATATATTTGGTAAAATATAATTTAAGAATTATGTTCTTAGGTAAGTTCATTTTAAAGATGCACTTTCTGGCCTTATGAACCAATGTAACTTGGATTTATTGGATTTTTTTATTTATTTATCTGAATTTTTAAAAAAAATTATTTCTGTTTAAGAATGAAAAACTGACCATATATGAAATAATTTTTGTAACTTTGTTGTAGGTTCATAAATAAACAAGGACTATTAAATGACTTTCTCCAAAACTGCACAGGGTTAAAGGTCTCTCTCACACTCGAACATTTCTCAAAAAAAAAAATAAATAAATAAAATGCCCCAGGTTACTGGATAGATATTTTGTGCAAATAAAATCCAACTGAAAATTGAGGCAACAGCTAATTACCAGGAAGGGCGAAGACTATCGTGCCAGCTGACAGGATCTTTTTTTTGAACTGCTGCTCATAAGATGAGAGTGCAACGTGAGAGCATGGCCAATCTGCTCCCTTGACCCTTATCTTGTGCACCACTCGGGAGCTGAGATACTGAATTTTGGGTTTTCATTAGCTGTAAGCCAAGTAATTATCAAAATTAAAAGAAATAAACAACAGGAATACATCAGTCTGTGTGTAATGAATCTATATAGTATACAAGTTTAAATTTTTGAATTTAATGACTTAAATAAATACATTTTTTGTTGATTTTTTTTTTTGTTTGTTTTTTTGGATATGCAAAAAAATGGCTAAAGTAATGTAATAACATATAGCAAGACTGTTAGCTGGTGCATTCATTCCGACTGAAGTCTGATTATTATCATCATCTCCAATCTCCCAAGGTTCCTATTATGTTAATGTGGCTTTAACAGAAAGTCAGCAAGCTGTTGATAAAGTTTTGTTTCAGAGATTTGGAGTCCGACAGCTATGTACCATGCGGTAGCTGCAGATTTACTTGAAGGAAAGTTTTATGAAAGATTTGTGCTGGACTTTACTTAGTTTCATCTATGTTCCTACACAGAAACTTTCTCCCTTAATCAGCATACAATACACATGGCTAATATATTGCATCTACGGAGTTACGGCTTAAAAAGATCTGACATCACCCTGAAGGAAACAACTGTATGATAAACTCTAGGTAATTGTAAATAATAGAAATGACTAGTCCAGACATCTGGGTGTGTCATTTCATCACCCCTGCTATAGAACTGAATCTGTAGTTAAATGGGTTAAATTGTTCCTGCAGAGTGTTTGTTCTATTAGATACTAAGTACATAAAGTACTGTATAGCGGAAACGGTTTAATATTTTCATGTTCCCTTAATGTATGTGTTAGATTACAGCTATCGTTTGTCACATAATTAATATCAATGCTGCAATATGCAGGAAATAACCAGCTCACATAATTATAGGTCTACCCATCTCCTCACACTTTATCATTCCAATATTACAATATTTAGTTTATTTTAAAATTCGGTCTGAGCTTTATTTTATTTAATTATTAAAAAAAAAAAAAGTAAAGACAATGTCGGCAGTAGTGGAAGAGAATAAGCCTAAGAATCTCTTCATGCTGCCTTTGCTTGACTGAACACGATATATGAAGGACTATAGAAGGAAAGTGAGGGTGGATAATTTAAAATGTATAACTACACTAGAAGAAAATTCTATAGGGCTTTGGTGGTTCAGCTGTAAAATCCAGAAAATGAGAAAGTAAAGTTATTTAAAAAAAAATGTGCATAGAATTTTGTTTACATGTTAAATTAAATGTTTACATTTTTAAACAATAAATAAATAAATAAATAAATAAATATCACCCCCCCCCCCCCCCCCCCCAAAAAAAAAACTAAACAACTAAAATAAATAAATAAATAAGCTAAATTTAAAACTATTTAAAAATACAATTTTGCACAACTTATTTCTTTTCAGGACTTTGAGGATTACAATATTTATATTAGATTTAAAGCTGCAACTAACATTTTCTGTGTCACTAAATCGATCGATTATTTTTGGTTAGTTGTTTATTATAACAACTATCTTTGCCTCATTAACTACTCTAACTATAATCTTTTGCTTGGTCGATCAAACCTTTGGGTAACTTGCCATTATATAACAACAACAACTTCAACCAGTAATCTTTTAACTTACAGAATATATGAATTAGATCAACTGTATTTCTTTCAGGAATGGTTCATGCATTCATCATTTATTTTACCATGAAATCTATGAAGAAAGAAGAAACAATTTCAAACTTAAATTTGTACCTAAAGATCTTATTCATCACAAAGGTTTTTAATTATGGAGGGCAGGCCAACTTCGGATGGGTGCTGTTTCATATATTCTGCTATTAATTACTGTAGATAGTGTTGTGTAGTTTGTCGAGTATTCCCCTAATATAATATATTAATATAGCTGGTGCTGACTGTAAACCGGACATGCACTTGCAATTGTTAATATGAAACAGGTTGCATAGACCGACTTACCAGATTTATAATGTTAAATCTATGGTGTTTACTCTATACAACAAAAAATAAATGTGCTGGTAAGGGATACTGCCATATTAGCCGTTAGCACCTGCTTTAAAGAGTCTTCTCTTTAGGAAGTTCTTATCTGAAACCCAACAGACAAGACCGTAGCAGCTCCCAGTCATTGATACCACCTATCAATTGGACCACTCACTGATTATTAATTTGATTATTAATTGTAATTAATTTCTTTACGCTGATGCCTTCTTGTTTTGTAGATCCGATAGACCCTAGTTGTTTTTCTCTTGAGATGCAGCAGTTGCAGAGCTGATGTGGCAGGCCATTACAGTTTCACACAGCGTGCAGTGGACCATTTGGTTTAAAGAATTGGATTTGGGCTTTTGGGGATAAGAGTCTCATTTTCACCATGCGGTGCCATAAAAGGGGATGAGCATAAACATTGCAACGCATCGAAGCATCTCACACAAGTCCACATATTTACGTAATCTATTACACTGATGAAAACTTTCAGCCCTATTCGTCATATTACCTGCCTGTATGATAAGGACACCTGTTCAGTTGTTGGTTCATGTTTTACTCACGTGGCTGCTAAGATATGTGGCTTTGCTCTTCCCATGTCGTCCTTTTTTATCATATACTGTATATATATATATATATATATATATATATATATATACACACACACACACACACACTATAGGGGTTGGACAATGAAACTGAAACGCCTGGTTTCAGACCACAATAATTCATTAGTATGGTGTAGGGCCTCCTTTTGCGGTCAATACAGCATGAAATTCATCCTGGCACAATGACCAGAGGGTTTTTGAGCCATTCTTTTTGCAGAAAAGTGCTCAGGTCACTACGTGATGCTGGTGGAGGAAAACGTTTCCTGAGTCGCTCCTCCAAAACACCCCAAAGTGGCTCAATAATATTTAGATCTGGTGGCTGTGCAGGTCATGGGAGATGTTCACCTCCCATGTGGTTCGTCCTTCTTGGTGGTATGCTGATATTACCCTGGATACCGTGGCTCCTGATACATCACAAAGACTTGTTGTCTTGGTTACAGATGCACCAGTGAGACACACACCAACAATTTGTCCTCTTCTGGACTCTAATATGTCACGCATAATGTTGTGTGCATTGCAATATTTTAAGCAAAACTGTGCTATTACTCTGCTAATTAAACCTTCACACTCTGCTCTTACTGGTGGAATGTGCAATCAATGAAGATTGGCCACCAAGCTGGTTAAATTTAACCTGCAACCTCCAACACTAAATTGGCCAGTGTTTCAGTTTCATTGTCCAACCCCTGCATACAGTATATATATATTTCCCTTACATTACACCGAGTCTTAAAAAAATGAAAGTGCAAAGAAAACAAACAAAAAAAAATATTTGAAATTATAAATTACACAATAAAGCCCAGTAACCAAGTACTGTGTGGGTTTTACTTTTCCCAAGAGGTTTATTTTTACTTTACAGATAAAGGGATGGATCAAGTGTCCTTGAGATGAACAGTATCTAGCAACAACTCAATCAATATGACAAGTCTCTGTTCCTTAGAAGCATGCTCTCTATGGTTCATTATGGAGAAAGAGGGCTCAGAGACAGCCTAGATAATATGTAGTTCATAGGCCTTGTTAGAAAGAACTGACATATCCGGACTAACATGTACTGTACATGACATACAGTACTGGGTTTAGGTAAGATAAAGCCAGGGTGTATTAGACAGCAAGTCAACAGTCAGTTCTTAAAGTGGATGTGTTGAAAGCTGAAAGAATAGGCAACCACAATGATCTGAATGATTCTGAAACAAGCCAAAATGTGATGTCTAGACAACTGGGTCAGAGCATCTCCAAAACGGGAGGTCATGTGGGGTGTTCCTGGTATTATTTATTCCCTATGGAAGGAGAACTGGTGGATGCCCAAGGCTCATTGGTGTATGTGTGAAGCACAGTCTAATTGGTTTTCATATTGTGTCTAATAGATGTACGCATGCACATTCTATCATTTTTACAACATTCAAAATGTACACTATTTACAAACTTAACTTAATTTGGTGCTGCTGTGCCCACTTTAGAATCCTAAAACTATTCTTGGGTGGCAGTAATGAAACCTGACATGTCCATCTGCAGTTCTAGTTCATATGCCTCAAGTTTTGACATGTTGTGTACAGTATGTATTTAGAGATGCTTTTCAGATCAATGTGGTTATTTACAATGTGGTTGTTAATGTGGTCTTCCTGCTTCCTCCCCTTCCCTTCATAACTGAGTCACTGTGTTTCATGTGCTTGTCCATAATGTCACATCAGTCAACAACATGCCTGCTTTGATACTGATATAGTGCTCCAGGTGAGCATCAGCTCTATCATCAGTATCTGGACAGCTCTGTAAGGGGATAGACAAATCACAAATCTATTACCTAGAATAACAGGTGTACAAAACCTTCAATATGCCAAGAAGTTCCATGTTCTGTTTGCTTAGAAACTGTTTATATATATATATATATATATATATATATATATATATATATATATATATATATATATATATTAATAGCAATATCATATAACAATATATTTTAGAGTAAAGTATATACAGTAAATGAGTACTGTATATATTTATTATTCTCTTATAGCAATATTATATTGCTTCATCATGCCATCAATAAAAAGTAATTTGGTCAATATTTTGGGTATGAGATTTGGTGTTCTGTCCAGTTTCAGCACCAGCATGGTGGTACATAGCGGTTACTTGAGAAGGGTTATAATGACTTGAGTCTAGCCATTCCTCTCTGACCTCTCTCTCATCAGTAAGGCTTTTCTGCACACAGACTGGATGTTTTTTTTTTTTGTTCTTTCCAACACAATAGACTATTTTTTGTAAAATCAGCAGGTCTCTAAACCAGTTCATCCGGCACCAACAACCATACCATGATCAATGTCACTGAGGTCACACTTCCCCCCCCCATTATAATGTAAACTGCCTGGCTAAAAAAGGTCACCATGTCAGCGGGGTCAAATTACTGGGCTGCATCAAACAAAGAAAAGAACTAAAGAAATGTAAAAGTAATGGACCCGGGTTAAGAAACATTCAACACATTATCAAACCCTAGGAGCATAATGCTGAACTGTCAACTTTGTGGAAGAAACGTGGTTAAAGAAAAATCATAAATGGAGATCATATAAACATTTGGTGAAATTTCATGGTACAAACTATACCGAACAGGATTGGGACTAAACAGCTGTGTGGCCATAAGAAAATCACTTCTGCTGATCAGAAATAAATGCTTCAATTTGCATAAAGAATTGACTTCAGAATAATGGAAAAAAAGGTCATACGGTATGATGAATTCAGTTTGACCCTATGCCAGGGTGATGGGCATATCAATCATACATAGCGACCGCTGTACAAGTCTCTGTAGGCAGTGCTATGATCTGGGGTTGCTTCAGTCTCAGCAACATTATGTGGCGATAAAAGTCAGCTGTTGACCAGAACGTAATGAATGACAGAGTATCAGAGAGCAGAGAGCATATTCCAGAACTCAAACTGTGAAAGAGTGGATCTAGGAGCATAAGGGAACATTTATAGTTAAGTTGTGCAAAAACAATTTAATAATTATAATGATTATTAATATAAATTAATCATTGATATATATATATAAATTAATAATTGATATAGGAAAAAACTTCAAAGGCACTTTATTGTCACAGTGAGGCAGACGCAAGTACACTGAGCTCTATTGAGGGAGTAGATAATATATCAGAAACAGTTTCTCTGGGAGCATTTAAAATTCGCACCTTTTTTGTATTCTCGTCGGCTCATTGACGCCATGGCAGCGTTTGCTTTCTTGTCTTGAAATTTGTTTCAAGCCACCATAATGGGGCACCTCAGCTGGGGAATTTACGGAGCCTTCTTAGAACAAATACTGAGACAACAGAGAGATTCAGAGGCTTATTATAAAACTCATTAGCTGTGTCCCTGAGCCAACACGGCACTCTAAAAACCATTGGTGATCTCTGGTATGCTGCTGTGCCTCACCAACCTCTTATCTGCAACGATGAGAGTGACTATAGTAATATTATAAATTGGAGTTATAATATTACCAGCTGTAAGAGAAAAAATAAAGAATGATTCTAACTGCATATAGTTATGTTTGTCAGCATCTTATACTGTACACTGATTTAAACCATGGAAAGATGAAGTTAAACCTGTTAGTTATCTTGTTACAATTGTACCTGTTAAGGTGTGGGGTATACAGTATCAGGAAGCATGTGAATACCTAGTTCTTAAAGCTGATTTGTTGGATGCAGGAGAAATGTGCAAGTGGCCCAACACAGCAGGTCTTCGGGGATGTTGCATGCAATGGTCCAAGGAAGAATCAACCCTAACTAATGTATGGGCAGGGGGTGGGGGGGTGGGGTCAGGTCTAATTCTATGGGAGAATGTAGTAAATTGATGAAAAAAGGCAATACTAGCTATAATATAGACGTGTAAAAACACACAGAGTGCCCATACTGATCTCTGTCGACCACCAGAAGCACCTACAGTACAATGGACTTGTGAGCATCAGAACTGGACAGAACAATGGAACAATGGAAAAAGCTGGCCTGATCTGACTGATAACTATTTTTTTAATATCATGTGAATGGTTGAACATGGAGCGTAGCTTTCCTGGGGAAGAGATGGCACCAGCATGCACTATGAGAAGGCGGCCAATGTTCTCCTGAAAAGCCTTGGGTCCTGCCATTTATGCAGGTACAGTGGAACTTTGGATTACGAGCATAATTCGTTCCGGAAGTGGGCTTGTGTTCCAAACCACTCGTAAACCAAATCATCATTTCCCATAAGAAATAATGAAAACTCAAATTATTCGTTCCACAGCCCCAAAAAATAAATACATAAAAATAATTAATACAATCTATAAAATGAAAATAAAACAAATTAATCTGCACTTTACCTTTAAAAAAAAGTACAAATAAATCCCGACAGATAAGCGTTTCCGTTGGTGCGCGCAGGCGCCGTGTGTGTGTGTGTGGAATTAGCCCCTTCCCTCGTCTCGTTTTACACAATAACACTCCTCCTTCCTCTCCCCACCTCGCTTTTTAAGTTTCACAACAAACACACACACACACACACACACACACACACACACACACACACACACACACACAGACACACACACGCACAACAGAAACACCATTTTCACAGGAAAAAAGAAATCTCTCTGACACTGGCATGAGCGTATATTAACAGAATCACTTTTTAAGTTTCACATGAAACGCATAAACGCAGCGGAAACACTGTTTTAATGGAAAAAAGAAATCTCTCTGAGACTGGCATGAGCGCATACTAACGCAATCACTTTTTAAGTTTCACAACAAACGGACACACGAACAACGGAAACACCGTTTTAACAGGGGAAAAAAGAAATCTGTTGAAAAGGTGCGAGAGTGAAGCTCGGTGTCAAAATAAGAGTCGCATGCGTGATACATGATACTCGGCGCTCGTAAACTAATACTTGCTCGGTTTCCGATTAAAAATTTATTAAAAATCTTTGCTCGGTTTGCGGAACACTCGTAAACCACGTTACTCGCAATTCGAGGTTCCACTGTATGACTTTTACATGCAGCACCTAGCTAAATGTTGTTGCAGAAACAGTGTACACACCACAGAAAAGTTATTCCCTAATGACAGTATCATCTTTTAGAAAATGATGCGCTCTGGCACACTGCAAAGATTGTGACCAGGAATAGATTGAAGAACATGACAAAGAGTTCAAGATGTTGATCTGACCTTGAACTGAATAAATCCCACAAATCCCAATCCTTATGTATCCCAATGCTGGATAGTTAGCATATGGATATCTGATATGGTGATGGCAGGTACCACCGCACACCTATAGACGTCCTGTGAAGACAATGTCTTGATGTGGCACAGCTGTTTTGGGAACCCAAGGAACACTAAATATGAGACAGGTGGTTTTAATGTCTTGGCTTTTTCAGTGTGCATCGGTCTATTCGCTTTCTATTTAAAAAAAAAACAAAAAAAAAAACATCTTTGCCCATCCTGAAATAAAATGAATGTGACCAAACACAATGAACAAAAAAATGATTTAATTAACATTTCATGACATTTTAAACAGTCTCAATGAATCAGTGAATGGTTCATGTAGAAAGAGCTAGTGTGTTGTGATTTGATGCTTGTAATGAATTTAAATACAGTATGGCAGAGTCTTCTCATAAATCAGGTGTGAGGATGAAAGCAGAACAAAAAATGAGAGATATTCAAGAAAACACTGCTCTTTTGTCTGCCACACTTCATACATCAACACACTGCCAAACCTTATTAACCTGCTGTGGTACAAAGGCATAGCAAATGAGCATTGGCTCTTAACTCGAGCTGATGTCGTACAGAATATACATGAATCAAAAAAAGGAACATAATGGCACGTTTGAACTTATAGTAGGCTACCTATTCCAAAACTGTTGAACTCAACAACCTGCTTTAGTTTTAAGATTGTTTACACCGCATTTGTTACAAAGTACTAATTACAAAGTATAAACATCCCTTTCTCGTTAATGTACAAATTTTAATCTTGCTTAAATTTTATTAATCCCGGAAGAAATCCTTGTGCCAGAGACTGCTCCAAGAGAAAAGAGAGTAAAAAACATCCACACAATGAAATGAAGTAATAAATAAAGTAAATAAAAATACACAAACTAAACATAAGATCGACAAAAGTAGAATGCAACAGCCAAGAAAAATAGAATGCAGTAACCCGTAGCAATAAGAATAGCAGAATAGCAGATTCCGATGTAGAATTGTACATATTGCACATGATATTGCTAAATGATATTACATATGACAATGCAAAATTATATTGCATGATATTGTTCATCGACATCGCACATGATACTGTTAAACAATATCACACATGATACTGTTAACTCATATCGTACATGATATTGTTAAAAAGCTTGATATCGCACATGATACTGTTAACTCATATCATACAATATATTGTTAATTGATATTGCACAATATTGTTAATTGATATCGGACATGATATTGTTAAACAATATCGCACATGATACTGTTAACTCAAATCGTACATGATATTGTTAACCGATATCGCACATGATACTGTTAACTCATATCGTACATGATATTGTTAAATGATAGAGCACATGATGCTCTTAATTGATATTGCACAATATTGTTAATTGATATCGGACATGATATTGTTAATCGATATCGTCCATGATATGATGCGTGGATAAAAGCTTCCAATTGTCTAGTAAAAAAAAGTATAACGTGTGAAAAAGTACACGTCGTCTTAATGTACTTGAAGCATGAAAGTCAAATCCCAGTAAGTCAAATACTGATTATTAATACTGATTATAAATCAGCCAACTTTCATAATTGAATTATCTCTGCAATAAAATGTTTCCCACGCCATATCGACCATCTACAGTACTGTGCAAAAGTCTCAAGCCAATACTATTATTATCGTATGTCTTATTATTAGTAGAGGCTGAAAGCCCCTATTATTATTATTTCAATTATTTATTAGTATAGGCTAAATATTATTATTATTATTGCACATCTTCATTCTTATTATTCTTCAATTTTATTTTGGTGAAAAATGTGGGTGGCATGGATGAAAATTCAGTTTGGGCTGAAAATCGGCACAATTGTACCTCTTCCCAGTAGACCATATGCTATTATTTTCTAAGGAATTGGACAGCCAATTTCCCAAGGAAAAAAAGCATTTTTCCAACGATTTTTGTCCCAGACCAATATTTATGGAGAGTTAGAGTGCAGGAAAAGTGAATCAGCGAAAAACTCCCTCCTTATTTAGCCCACTCTGACGTGCTAAATTTTGTGCCAACCCACACAAAAAAGATGGAGAAGATTGGTCAAAGTGCCTGTTAGCAATCAAGTGTTGTTTGGGACCATGAGCAAAAAAAGAAAAGAAAAAAATTGTCTTAGGAGTTCAATAATCCTTACGGTTCATCTGAATTACAGCAGTGCCATTCTCTTTGAAGTGAAAGCTTGTTAAATTGTCTGTGCTGATGAGTTTCACGTACAGGAGGGATAGGCAGGGAGTTACCCAAGCCATCCCCACTGGAGTCTTCCTGAAACACACTGGGCAGTATACAGAAGTACACATACTCATACCTTTGCAACCGTATGGGTTTTTGAGAGTTTTGCCCAGGAAATGTATCTAAAAGTTGTGTGTGAATGAATTGTCACCGTGGCAACCCCATGACAGGAGCAGACTAACAACAAAAATGATCATCCCCTTTTTTCACAGAAAAATGGAGGCTTCATTTGCCAATCCCTCATCCCCTCCTTGTGACGTGTCCTATTACTTACCAAAGGAATTTTTCCATGAAAATGAATAGCGCCAATTTTCAGCCATTTTTATCCCGATTAGAAAATAAGTTTCTAATCATGTTCACTCCATTCCTATATTTTCTATTTGTACAGTAAGGTTCTTCTCATTTTCTTATAATTTCCTTATATCTTCCTTTAGTGTACACACGTGGACAAAATTGTTGGTACCCTTCGGTCAGTGAAAGAAAAACTCACAATGGTCACAGAAATAACTTTAATCTGACAAAAGTAATAATAAATAAGAATTCTCTGAATGTTAACCAATGAAATGAACCAATGAATTCAACAGAATTATATAAAAAAATGAACTCATGGAACAGGCCTGGACAAAAATGATGGTACCCCTAACTTAATAGTTTGTTGCACAACCTTTTGAGGCAATCACTGCAATCAAACGATTCCTGTAACTGTCAATGAGACTTCTGCACCTCTCTGCAGGTATTTTGGCCCACTCCTCATGAGCAAGCTGCTCCAGTTGTTTCCAGTTTGAAGGGTGCCTTTACCAGACAGCATGTTTCAGCTCCTTCCAAAGATGCTCAATAGGATTGAGGTCAGGGCTCATAGAAGGCCACTTTAGAATAGTCCAATGTTTTCCTCTTAGCCATTCTTGGGTGTTTTTAGCTGTGTGTTTTGGGTCATTGTCCTGTTGCAAGACCCATGACCTGCGACTGAGACCCAGCTTTCTGACACTGGCCAGCACATTTCTCTCTAGAATCCCTTGATAGTCTTGAGATTTCATTGTACCCTGCACAGATTCAAGACACCCTGTGCCAGATGCAGCAAAGCAGCCCCAGAACATAACAGAGCCTCCTCCATGTTTCACAGCAGGGACAGTGTTCTTTTCTTGATATGCTTCATTTTTCCGTCTCTGAACATAGAGCTGATGTGCCTTGGCAAAAAGTTCCATTTTTGTCTCATCTGTCCATAGGACATTCTGCCAGAAGCTTTGTGGCTAGTTTGGCATATTCCAGTCTGGCTTTTTTATGATTTGTTTTCAACAATGGTGTCCTCCTTGGTCGTCTCCCATGTAGTCCACTTTGGCTCAAACAACGACGGATGGTGCGATCTGACACTGATGTTCCTTGAGCATGAAGTTCACCTTGGATCTCTTTAGAAGTCTTTCTGGGCTCTTTTGTTACCATTCGGATTATCCGTCTCTTTGATTTGTCATCAATTTTCCTCCTGCGGCCACGTCCAGGGAGGTTGGCTACAGTCCCATGGATCTTAAATTTCGGAATAATATGTGCAACTGTAGTCACAGGAACATCTAGCTGCTTGGAAATGGTCTTATAACCTTTACCTTTAACATGCTTGTCTATCATTTTCTTTCGAATCTCCTGAGACAACTCTTTCCTTCGCTTCCTCTGGTCCATGTTGAGTGTGGTACACACCATGTCACCAAACAACACAGTGACTACCTGGAGCCCTATATGTAGGCCCACTGACTGATTACAAGATTGTAGACACCTGTGATGCTAATTAGTGGACACACCTTGAATTAACATGTCCCTTTGGTCACATTATTTTCAGTATTTTCTAGGGGTACCATCATTTTTGTCCAGGCCTGTTCCATGAGTTTATTTTTTTTTATAATTCCGTTGAAGCATGGTTGAAAAGCAATGTCTGACTTTCATTGGTTAACATTCATAGAATTTTTTTAAATTATTACTTTTGTCAGATTAAAGTCATTTCTGTGACCATTGTGAGTTTTTCTTTCATTGACCGAAGGGTACCAACACTTTTGTCCACGTGTGTATATTTGTATCATACAGACATTTTATATTTTATTTTATTCATTCTTAGTCAAATTTTACTTATATATATTTTTCTCAAATTTACTTTGTTTTAATATTTATTGCCTATATAGATATTCCTTCTTATTCCTTCTTAGATAAGCAACTATTTTTTTTTGTTTCTTTCTTGTTCTAAGGTCAGGGCAGTTGCCTAAGCATTTCACTGCATATCGTACTGTATATGACTGTGTATGTGACAAATAAAATTTAAATTTGAATTTGAAGACAATCTGTACCAATTTAAGGAATTAGGACTTATATCAATCAAGTAAATACCAAATCAAATAAGTACACTAAACAACTTTCCCATTCTGTGGTTGTTATATCCTCTACACTTTAGATGTAGCACTTTATTTAGAGTTATGATTAAAGAATGATGTCAAGTGTTAAGATGTAAATGGTTAAAAACTATGCGCTGTATTAGAGCAGAAATCTATTAGATGCGCCTCATTGTGCATTCACATGTGATAACACTGCACACCTTGATAACACTGCAATTAGATAATTACAAAAATTGCCTAATAAGAGAATTGCCTAATTAAAATAGGTAAGCTGTCATCTACATCATCGGCTGCTAAATATTCTGAATAATAGCTGCAACCTGCAACGTTTGATAAACAAGTACAGTTAGAGGAATAAAACACATACACCAGTTATTTTAGAAAACGGGAGAAAAAAAAGCAGCACAAAAACCCCCCTCCAATTTAATATCAAAACAGCTCCTTTGCTGCAAGTAAGAACATTCAGTGTACCACGAAACACAAAAAGGTAAATCCACACATTTGTTACGAGAAGTGATCAACTCAGAACACAGTTATGAGAGTAAAAACTGCCTTTATTTCTCTATATAATCCCCTGCTACACTAATGCACCTATCCCAGTGTTTCACTAGTGCTTAGACACCATTAAGATGGAATTTCCTTTTTTGTTTGCCAGAGCCATAACAGAACTCGTCTGAAACACTGGCCTCCCAGGAACTCCTTTAATGGTCAATCCATGTGGAAATAGGTTTTTAATTTAACAAAAGATATGATGATGGTTGATATGATGAAGGCTTCCGTAAGGAAAAGTTTACTCAACATTTATGGAAGGAGTCTCCAGGATGGGACTCTGAGCACAAGAGTATAATCTGGACAAATGACTTGGCATATTACTTATAACATTTTATTTGTTACATGTATAATCCATCCATCCAGGAACCTCTGTAGGCCAACTAGGGACCATGAAGACCAATAGTGGCCTTTGTATTTATTCCCATTTTAACAACCATTATACGACCTCTGGTCACATTCACACACTATGGGTAATTTGGGAACGCCAATTAGCCTAAGTATGTCTTTGGACAGTGGGAGGAAAACAAAGTACGAGGAGGAAACCCACCAAGCATGAGGAGAACATGCAAATGCAGTGCCAACCACTAAGTCACTGTGCCGCCATATGTATAATAACATTTGTATAACTGTATAATAAAATATTCATTTGCATTTGTTATTTGTATGTTACAATATACAAATATGTATT
Source organism: Clarias fuscus (assembly GCA_030347435.1). NCBI lineage: Eukaryota > Metazoa > Chordata > Actinopteri > Siluriformes > Clariidae > Clarias > Clarias fuscus. Next base: position 9,929,135 of record CM059205.1, on the reverse strand, counting down.
ATTATAATGTCATTTTTGTCAACAATTATT